>JARHVA010005621.1:405000-870000 GCA_037957365.1 Torreya grandis | reverse complement strand
GGGAGATTGAGTTTGTGGAGATCAGCAAGCATTAAATGATGCTTACATTAATGTGGAATTTGTCATAGGGTATGAAGTTTACATAGCGTTACATCTTCATTGTAGTTAAAGACATTAAATAGATTGGGAATCTTACATATAAGGCAATTCCATTAATAATTAATAATTCACTAAAAGGTTTATGATCTTAATGTTAGAAATATGTTGAACATTGAAATTGCATTAAATTGAATAAATATATATATTTTCACACCATTTTTCATAATACTTGTAAATGTTGTCTATAGTGATGTAATTCTAGTGGAAAAAGAAAAAACTATAGTCTTAGTGGGACTCAAACCAATAATGATTTTGATAGAGGTGAAATTATTTATAGGTCACACTTATTATTATTGAAATTTCATTCAAGGTTATGTAGCCATTTCAACATGTTTGACAAAATTATTGTACAAGGAAATTAAATTTTAATTAACTATTAACTATTAGAAAAAAATTAAAAAATTGATGTAGAAGTTATTCACAACACTAATTTTAGTTTTCCTAGACTATAACAAGCCATTCCACGTTCATATTGATACCTAAAAAATAGTGTGAGCCAAGATAACACAACTAGGAGATGGAGATATAGATATTCTAATTGAATTACAAGGTTATAGGTTATCTTAGGCTAATAAAAGGTATATTACAATAGAGAAAAAATATCTGGTGATGGTTTTGACAGTTCAAAAGTTTTGACATTACTTATTGGATACTCCATTTGAGTTTTACTTTGATCACCAAGTGTAACAATACTTGGTTACTAAAACAATGTTGGGGGGAAGAATTTATTGGTAGTTAATGATATTTCCATAATTATAGTTTAAATTTTATTTAGAACCAAATAAGGAAAATATTAGACTAAACCACCTTAGCCACATTCAAAGAAGGGAGAAACCCAAATAATTGCAAGAATAATCCATAAAATCACATGTGTTCAAAGTGAATATTATCCCATCACAATTGAAAGATATCAAAACTCTTTTTTAGCATGGTATATGTATGCAAAGTGAAATGCAAATGATCTCTTAATCAATCCTATCTTGGAGAAGATAAATCATACTTACACTTTTGATTGTTGATACATTAGATATTCAAGGTCATGACCAAGATAAAATCTACTATACCTAACCAAGGGATATCTTACCATAATAATATCACTAGGGAGGGTTCCAAATTCTCATGTCAAGCAAAACTATGTAATAACCCTAACTAGATCCTATGTTTTCATATTCACTAAGTAAATGCTAAAAGTAAAGTAAAGTCTAATCTAGTGCTTACCAAATATTATTGTACAAAGTGGGGGTCATAAACATAAAAATAAACATATATACTCACATAAATGTATATGAAATCCTAATTCATGAGAAATAAGTACAAATACAAATCTATATACTCTTACAAAGGAGGAACAAAGTTAAGAATACTTACCTTTGAAGATGAACCCATTGATCCTCAATATCTCCCTTGGCTAAGGTACTTTGTAAGAGGTTGTTGTGGTATCTAAAGATGACAAGGATAAATAAGATCTAGGACACACAACCTATGTATGCATCCAAAAGAATTTTCCACATGAGAAGATTTGTATCTCTAAAGTAAGTATTAAAACCCTAAGATATGTTCCTCAAGTATAATGGTTATAAGTAGATTCATAATATATATTTCTTATTATTCTCTTCCTTAATAAATGATGAAATTAGTGTGTATATATAGTTTAATACAACCCTAAACCTCTTCAAAAATTTGGATGATATGGTTGACCTAATAGACTATGTGTTATTATTGACAAAAAAATTAGGTCTTGGTCTAAGTCGACTAGGGGCTGACCTAGACCCTAAATAAGTTTTATCAATTAGAGAATAGGGTTTGTGGGGATAACATTGTATTGTAAACTATTATAAAATGATTTTAGGTTGGGGAAGTGATAATGAACATAGAGAATGACTATAAGATGGTGTAAAAGAGGCATCAAAGCTTAGGGTAATATTTTAAGGAAATGGTTATATAGATATCAAATGGTAATAAAGGGATAACAAGCCTATAAATCAATAATGTTATACCCACCCATTTCCTAGTATACCCTTTAATTCATGCACTCAAAGAGATTGAGAGTCAATAGGTTCTTGCAAGAGAGAGCATTAATAACTGATAAACATTGAAAATATTATGGGTAAACATATTCCCCAATCGAAGATCATCATGTGTCACGTAGGTTCAACATGGGATGGTTCTTTAGGAAAATAACATAGAAAAATGTAATGCTAAAACTAAATAAACTAAAGGAGAAAATAAGATAAATGAAAGGACAAAATTTAAGAACACATACCTTTGCATACCTTAGTGTTATAGATAAAGAAGCAGACATAAGAAATGTGAAGGTGTCTAATGTAGGGAAAATTATATAAATCTATAAATTTTATAGAAAAAAAATAAATAAAAAATCCAACATACACATATAATATGTAAAAGGATTCTCTATGATGTCATGACTCTAGAACATTTTACAATTTGGAAAAAGAGATAGTAGAAATAAAGATATGGTCAAAGTACAAAATATGGTAGTAAATATTTGAAAGGTAAATAATTTTAAATAGTAAATATAAATAGGATGGAAAATAATTCATTTATTATTTTATTATTTTTTGAAGATATATCTCTAAGAGACCTAGTCTACGACCATAATGTTATAGTAGTTTTCATTTTTTAATTTAATTAACATACCAAAAACTTAATGAAATATAGGGCTTATGAAGAATACCTAGAGATATGAAGATGGTTATGCAGTAATTGAATCTAGTGAATGAGGTAACTTAGTTTTGGCTTGGAAGAATAACCTACACACAATTAAACAACTTTAACAAAAATAGATTAACAGATAGATGGATGAGCTACCTAATTAGGAACCAATCCCATAAAGTTATGAACTTCCTCAAGTGGATGTCAACTCACTATTTTTTAAAATTAAGTGGATAAATAACACTTTAAATACAAATGATAAATATATGATAAAAATAATGATTATTATTTAATCTTCATTTAAGCTATAAATGTAAGTTAAGTATTCATCACAATAAGTTATAGCAACATTCACACCTCTTGTATAAAATAAAGTTGGTTGGTAATGTTTTCAATTGAGGGAGAGTATAAAATGGAACAAAGTGGTAAAGTGAAGGCTATGACACTTTAATCGACAAAAATGGGCTAAGATACAATGGGGAGATCAGTAATTATAATGACATTGTGCATAATTCTAGGTAGATTCACCTACATAATAATGCCATATTTGAAAAGATAGAAAATTAGAATGATTAAATATAGGGCTCTAAGATTAAAAGGCTCAAGTTTTAAAAAAGGTATACAGTTCATTGATGTTGATTAGGTAGGATAAATTTTGATCCTATAAGATGGATGCTGATTCAAATGAATCATTGTGGATTTTTTCAAAAACTATACTTAATTAAAAATATAGACTTATAGGGTGATAGAAGATACTAATAATGAAAATATGGATTTATGTTATGCTCTATGAGTGGGATAATTAAGAAGACATAAAGATATAAGTAATAAATGAAATAAATCCAATTATACTTTTCTTGAACCAAGTTGTTGGTAGAATGGATTTCTTCCCACAGATGCACATGGTCATCCTGGCTTATGATGATGGATGTGGATTATGTGTGGGACAATTTTGGTAGAGTGGTGATAAGGTATCCTTAGTTCTCTAAAAATATAATTAGTATTTTGAGGTTTAGATTTCATGGTCCCTAAGCCAAAGGGTTAGCTAGGTATAAATAGATTGATGTTAATTTGGAGAATTGGCACTGATCATGGGAGAATTGATAATGATTCACCCATTTTGGCATCAAATGTTTTATCCATATTTTTTTATTATAACTATGGGAAATTTTGTGTTTATGTACATGAGGTTATTGAGGATGGGGTTATATATGGGTAAGGTGGTTAAAAGGTTAAGATTTTGTAGGTTGTAAATAGATTTAGGTGGTTAGGGAGGTGAAAAGGTAATTCATAAAAATAAATTACCAAGTGGCTAATGCTAAATAAATTAAAATTTAGGATAGGGATATTTAGGATATTAAAATAATAATAATAATAATAATAATAATAATAATAATAACATTGAATACATCTATATAATATATGAAATTATATTGTCTACATTTGCCCCTTTTTTGGAGTGGTATAAAATACATGTCACAAGACAAAAATCAAGAGAGATCCAATGCCCCAAGTTTATGTGAGGAGGTATTCCCCTACAAACCATGAGCCAGTGTAAGATAAATAGTGGGTGATGGGTTTGAAAAATGTAATAGTGGAGGGGATGGGTAGATAAAAATGATATCTAATAGCGTAGATTCATAATATGAAGTATATGTTTTGTAATTATAGGATTTTAAGGTAATACAAGTAGAGATACCCTAAAGCAAATCCTATAATAAAATTACATAACTATGAATAGGCGGGATTAACGAAGGTAAACTAGAGAAAAAGTGATAGGGTTTGGATAACTAAAGCAACCAGTGTGTTATACAAAGTGAAATGTATCTATAGATAGTTATTCTCAAGATAAAATACATTTTCATAACCCATAGAGGGGAGATACCCAAAAAATTATATTCCTTACATAGGCTGTGGGACTAATAGGGGGTCTAAATCCACAAACCTAAAATGGTATAGGACAAATAATATGGCAGGTGCAGCAATGTAATAGGGTGAGGCTATGGAATAGGACTAGATATATGAAAAAGACTATAAGTAATGAAAATAGGAAAATTGGCACCAATCCAGAATGAATCTTCACCGATCCACCAAATCAATGTTTATCTAAAAAAGATTGATGATGATCCAAAGTTAGGTATATAGGAAAATCTAACATGGAAATGGATAATTTGATATTGATTTGAAATTAATGATGAGTGAAAATTGAACAAAAATTATTATGTGAAGTGAAAGTGAGGATAGTGGTAATGGTTTGAGATGATGATGATAGTCCCAAGATGATGTAATCGCTATTATTTTTTAGGTTTTTAAGAAATTTTTGATTTTTTTTTCTTTTTTGGTCGAAGGAAATGGGTGAGAACTATAATCATGTAATGGTGGAAAATTGACATTGATTCCCATAAATTAGTGATGACTCATGGTGAATCAACATCATTTTAGCCAAAATAGCATTGATCTACTTGAAATAATGTTGATCTATGATGGATCAGTGTTGATTCACAAAAGAAAGTAAAAGGCTAGATTAGGGTACTTAGGGTTAGACTAAGTATAGTTTTTAGGAGAGTCAAGGCTTATAGAGGATTTTGGTAATAGACATAGACACTATTATAGACATGAGATTGAGTGTCACCTCTAGTGGAGGTATTATAGGTCTAGCTTAGTGATGATGACTAGGCACACTTTGAGGTTATAGGCCTAAGAGGAGTAAAAATTACTATCGGTGCATTTATTGAGATACAATCTTATTGGTGACATTGCTATAGTTATGAGACATGATGACTGGGATTATTTTTCTGCCCATAGGGGATATGAACATCACAAATGAGGACATATATATGATACTATGAATTCTAATGTAGGGAATAATGATAGTACCTATAGATGAGTAGTGATGCACAATAGCTTTAACATGGATATATGGTGGGGATGCTACATATATTACCTTTGTAATAGGTGGTTTTGTTTTTGAGTCTTTATATAAGGCCAATATAGAGGGGAAAGGTGTTTTGATGATGATTATGATGATGTTATCCATCTCATGTTATGCTCTCCCTAACTCAGGAGAAGGTAGGTTCTAATGGAGCCTTATATGGGTTATTGATGATATGCTAGAGCGTAGGATAATGTTTACCTATGCATCAACATTATTGGCATAGTTCTATAGGGAACTATGGGGGTGGAGGATAAATAAGAGGTATGGGATAAATGTGATCATGATTTTATAGTTATAGGCCTATGAACACATCAAGGTGGTATATCTTATTGTTACCCCATAAATATGATGATACAAGACTAACTACAGTGTTTCCTTCTATGATGGAATGTAGATTTAGTTTTGAGATTATAAATATGGTATGAATTGAAAACTAGAATAATATTAAGGGGTATTTAATGGGATATAATATTGTGATATTATCTTAAGGCATTACCTTATATTTCTTGCATGGCCTAGACTAAAGGCTGAGCTAGTCGACATCCAGAGGGAGAGGTTGGTTATGGGGAGGAGGATAGAGTACATGGAGTAACTCCATTTTGGGTGTGTGTGGAGATAGTTTGGTTTAGTAAAAGACATATCATGGTCCAATCCCACCTATAAATAGGATGAGATAGGTCCTAGACTCCTAGAGCCAAATACTACATATATTTCATCAAGGGCTAAGGAGGAGGAGGTAGCAGGATCAGATGTAGAGGATGTTGGGTGCACTATAGAATTCCTAGTGTGTCGGGTAGGGAAGTTGGTTATGAGGTAGGATATGGTGGTGAAACCTTGATAAGAGGGCACATATGACAAGATGGAGGATGTTAAGGAGGAAGGAGGAAGAAAGGAAGAGATGGGAGAGGATTGAGAAAGGGGAGAGGATGGAAGAGAGGAAGAGAAGATAGATGTTGCCAAGATTATTACAAAGAGAGATACACTAAGAGCCTAGTACATTACATTACAAGGATATGTGGCCATAGTATAAGGATATCTTATGACTATGCATATTGAACAAGACATACTACTGATGAGATTAGATACACTATAGGTGTAGTAAAAATCCTTACAACTAAGCAATGATTTAATAGTGGAGGCCCAGGATTGATACCACATGGATAGGGATACACTATAGTGTGGGATGGAGGTTTGTTAGGATAAATGGTTTCATGGATGTCTAGGCCTAGCATGAGGTAGGATAGAACTATGAACATAGACAAGTACAAGGAGCTAATTGTAGAGATGCAGCATTATGAGCAGATCATTTTAGATAGCCACATAGGGAAAATCCTCTAGGTAGACTCACATAGGTTCAGTTAGTATAGGGAGTGTATCCCACAAGAGGAATCATAGGTGGGATAGAGATAGAGGAGGAGATGGGAATGAAGGTAGTGGTGGAGGTATATATAGTATTCACTTGAGCAAGATCTATTTTACCAAGTAATTTGTTATATTTATTATACTAGTTAGAGAGCCACAAAATTTGTATATGGATATTATGATGTATATGTTGATCCTTTATATATAGAGATACATGATTCTGATTATGAGTTATGGTGTTTATATTTTCTATGGAGTTCACGGACTATAGATTTATGTATTTATGTGATTTTATTATATTAAAATGTTTATTATGGATCATGATTAAGTTATTAAGGATGTGAAGTAGATTATGGATTATGGACTACATGATTATGAGTTTGATTAGATTATGGATAATGAACCTTTATGTGATTTTATTAAAAAAATTATGGATCAATGATTACGTTATTATGGATGTAAATTAGTTTATGGATTATAGATTTTATGTTATGTGATTATGGATTTTAAATATTTATGTAATTATAAAATGATTATGGATTTATGATTACTATAGATGTGAGCTATGGATTATTGATTATATATTTCATGTTATGTGATTTATTGATTTTGGATTAGTAGATCAGGATATTCTTATACCTTGATTACAATACATGGCAATTATATTTTTAAGACAATCAATTAGTAAAAAAGTTTTATTTACTTAGGATAAAGAAAGACAAAAGGTCATATTGCTCATTATTAGCTCATACCATAACATAAGAAAACATCTTGAACTGAATCCATGAGCATCCTTAACTAACTTTTAATAAAATACCCTAACAACCTTTGGTTGACTATGTTTAAGATATGTTGATTTGAGATGGAAAATTCTAAAGATTTACTTCAAGATTTTGATTCAAAAGTGAATTATTTTAATAATATACTTTCACCTTGTATACCCAAAACTAAGGCCAACCCTAGAATCCTTTTGTGTCAATTTATGTAGAATGATCAATGTAGGAAATCTACTAGATTAAATAAAGTTGATCAATGTAAGAAGATTTATTTGAATATTTTATATATGATATCCATCCTTTAAGGGAGTGGTCTATATTTTTAGTGATTCCTTTTGAAGTAACTATCCTTTGAAGGAATAGTCTGCACTTTACACACACACACACACACACACACACATGCGCATGTGTGCACACAAATACATACATACATATAATACACACACACACACACATACATACATATATGTATATATATGTATGTGTGTATATATATATGTATATATATATATATATGTATATATATGTGTGTGTGTATACATACATATATCTATATGTATGTATGTATATATACACACACAAATATATATATATATACACACACACACACACATATATATACACACATATATATACATATATATATACACACATACATACATATATATACATATATGTATATATATCTATGTATATATGTGTGTGTGTGTATACATACATACATATATACATACATACATACATACATATATATATATATATATATATATATATGTGTGTGTGTGTGTGTGTGTGTGTATATGTATGTATGTATGTATATATGCATGTACGTATACACACACACACACATATATATATGTATGTATGTATACACACACACACACACGCACACACACACACACACATATATATATATATATATATATATATATATATATATATGTATACACATACATACATATATATACATATATGTATGTATATATGTGTGTGTGTGTGTGTGTATATATATATATATATTTGTGTGTATATATACATACATACATACATAGATATATATACATACATACATATATGTATGTATGTGTGTGTGTGTGTGTGTATTGTGTGTGTGTGTTTTTTTGTGGGATCAATTATTATTTTTGCATGTTTCTATAAATGCTTTTCTTTATTATTATTTTTATCCCAACATTGTTATTTCTTTTTGGATTAGCCTTAGGCACCCTAGAATAGTTTCTCAAAGCTTTGTTGCACAATATAATACTCTTATTCCTAAAATGAACTAGTGATATGGAGAAATTTTTGTAAATAATGATTTGGGGTGTCATCCCATTATAGGCAAAGATTTTATAATTAGAGCATGATTTGAATAGATCCAGGGTATTTAGATTCAAGGTTAAAATGGACAATGTTTCTAGATAACCACATGACCCTATATGTCATTATTTGGTATAAGAATGAAAGGGATATGGTTTTATCAAACAAACCAAAAGAAAATAAACTTAGGGGACCAAGGTGATTAAGAATTATTAATAGTAGAAAAGACACAAATACAATGCATTAAGAGTATCTCATTCTAATTTTCCATCAAGAGAGGCCAAATGATATGCCCTAGATCCATATTTAGGGGTGATAATATATGGTGTGAGATAATTTGGAGAAAATTTTCCTTGTTTGATTATTTACATATTAGTGACATTTTGATTTTTTTTAAGACAAGGTCGGTAATATTAAATTCACATTCTTTTAAATGTTTATTAGAGGCATGCTTTATTCATTCCTGATATACATAGATATGGTCAAGGGAAGTTGATCAATGTTCATCCAAGAGCTCAATTTGGGCCAATCATTCCTAATAAAAGTCATCCTCAAAAATGATATATTTAAGGGAAATGCAAAGGGAAAGAATCTAAACCTCACGAGGAAGTACAATTTTGGTACCATAAACTAGGGAGAAAGCAGGAACATTCATAAGGGTTAGAATACTAGTTTGATAAGCCCATAAATCAAAGGGGACATGAAGATGTTAGTTATTTCTTACTTTATTAATGACTTCAGTTAGGATTTTGACAAGACTTTTATTGGATACCTTAGCCTATCCATTAGCTTGAGGGTAATAAGGTGAGGAGAATCTTAGATTTATGTTAAAATAATTACAGAGCTCTTGAACCTTTTTTTTAAAATATTTTCCATTATCTATGATGATCTTATGAGGAACACAAAAGTGATAAAGAATATGTTGACTAATGAATTCCATAATTTTGTCTAGTTTAGTTGAGATAAGATGAATAACCTCCACACATTTAGTGAAATACATAGTGGTGGTAATGATACATCCATGGTGCTAGGAATATTATGGATTAATTTGACATATGAGATCAATCCCCCACTAGGAAAATGGCCAAATGTCTTGTGCTACTTGTAAAACTTGACTAGGGACATGCGATAGGTTTGTGTGTTGTTGGCTTTTACACATTTATTAATGTATTCATAACAATCTTAATTTAAATTGGGCCAATAATATCCCAAATGTAATATTTTGTTAGCAATGGTGTGGCCACTAAAATGTCCACCACATGAGTCATCATGAGCTTCTTTGATATAGAGGGTAGCTTCTTGATTTTATAGACAATAAAGAAGGATGCCATCTAAACCACACCTATAGAGAACACTCCCTAGTATGAAAAAATTCATGATGCAATGTTAGAAATCTTGTTTGACATTTTTATATATATTTAGAAGAATAATCCCCCTTGGTAGGTAATCAAATATCTGTGCATACAAGAGATCTAATGGATTGTCCTCTACATTGTGGATGGAAGGAAGATTAATTTTGTAAAATAAGGTTTATTATTATTATTTATAAGTATAAATAACTTATATTCTTGAAACAAATATGGGATAAATAAGTCCAAAGAATCTATGGTATCTGTAAACTTGTCAGATGATTGAGGAGTGGCTTAGATAACATAATTCTCAAATGTAGTGAGTAACTGATCAACTAAGGTGTTATAATTCTAAAGGGTGTCATTATTACACTAATATATGCCCTTAATTTTATTGACTACAATTTGGAAATCACCATAGATATTAATTATTTTAATACCTAAAGCTAAAGTAATTTTTAGACCTATGACAAAGCCTCATATTCTACTATATTATTAGTGTAGTCAAAATCAAGATTAAAAGATAGAGGAATAGTTGTCCCCACAAGAGGGATTAGGATAATTATATCTCCACCACCATTATCACATTTAGATCCATCAAAGAATAGAGTCATTTGATATTGTAAATCTGTTTGAGACATGGAGGGTATGTGTTCTTCTAGGAATCATAATTAATTAGTTGATTATCAGCAAGAGGAGCCTTAGTAAGCTGGTTAACAATTATTTGACCTTTAATTTATTTTTGATGGATAAATTCCATATCAAATTCTACCATAATCATAAGCCATTTGGCCATTCATTGATTCTACTAAGGCTTTGAATGCATAAACTTTCAGGGATTGGTGTTTGTGACCACATAAGTCTTGTGATTGATAAGATAATAGCAAAGATTGGAAGCAATAAAAACCATATCTAGACATAACTTCTATATGTGCAAATAGCATATCTTTTATTCAATAAGTGTAGGAATGATGTAATAAATTGCATTCTCTTTATGTTGCTCATCATAATGGGCAAGCATGGCTCCTAGGGCATGATCAGTGGCTGAAATATACAAGAAGAATGGTTGCCCTTACTTCAGGGAAATGAGAATTGGTGGTGAAATAAGGTATACATTAATATCATCTATTGCCTCTTCACAACTATAATCCCAATTAAAATAGATATCCTTCCTTAAGAGGTGATGGAATGGTTGACATTGATCAAATAGTTGGGAGATAAAATGATGAATGGACTATAATTTACCTTATAAATTATGAAGTTGTTTAAGATTAGATTGGGGTAGAATTTATAAAATGGATTTGATCTTAGTGGGGTCAAATTTTATCCCTTGAATTGAGACAATAAATCCTAAAAGCTTACATGTCAAAATTTTAGTAATGAATTTCTTGGAATTTAGATGGACACAAAGTTGGATTAAATGAACAAAGATTACTTTCATCACTAAAAGATGGTCTTTTCATAGTTTTAACTTACCGAGGAGGTCATCCACATAATCCTCAACAATTTTATGGATTATATCATGGAAAATATAATTTATTTGTCTTTGATAGGTGGTTCCTACATTTTTTAGGTTGAAAGGAATAAGTTGATAAATGAAGGTCCCTTAGGGAGTAATAAATGAAGTCTTATGTTGATCATTTAGTGTGGTAAGGATTTGATTGTATCCAATGAAACAATCCATAAGTGATAAAATTTTGTGACTAGATGTTAAATCCACTAATTGGTCAATATTAGGGAGAGGGAAATCATATTTAGGATATGTAAGATTAAGGTCATGAAAGTCGGTACAAATGTGTAGTCCCCATGTGGGTTTTGTGACAAGGATGATATAATATATCCATTGAGGGTAATCAATAGGATGGATAAAGTTAATGGATAAGAGATGTTTCAAATCTTCTTTAACTAGGATTGTAATGTGAGGGTGCATCTTTCAGAGCTTTTTCTTTATAGGTTTAACATTGAGAAATGTGATAATTTTATGGATGATAATATAAGGGTCGATACCAAGCATGTCACTATAGGACCAAGTAAATGCCTCACTATGATATATCAAAAATGTAGTGAAATCTTGGTGCTCCTTATAATTTAAATATTTTTTTACCTTGACAATTCATGGAGTCTCATGAGATCCAATGTTAATGTCAATGTTAGCCTCATTTAATAGACTACAGGTTTCATATGGAAGGTATTTGTGTAAGTGTGAGTTCTCTACACCTAAATGAGTTAAAATTTATTCATCATCTTGGCACTAAAGAATAAGGATGGTGGTAAAATCATGTTTGGTTAGGGTAGAGGATTGTTTTGACTTCCCCATCATAGCGATAGATGAGAGGATCTATGGTGATGGTATTGACTCAAAAAACATTCGGGGGAATGGATACAGCTTTGTAGATGGTGAGGATGGTGTGTCATCTTTAGGAATAGGTAGAAGAGTAACTTCTGGGGTATTTTTGGGTATTTTTGTTAAAATTAAGGCCATGATTTTCATGGAGTTTCCTAAAATATCCTAATGTAACCTCATGTGTGCCTTATTCATAGGATCCTCTGCCAAAACCCTTCCAAACACATCATTGTCGGTATTTTTTTACAAAGTGAGGTTTATCCAGGATTTAAAATTTTGAGGTGAATGGTTTAGCATGGGTTTGGTTAGTAAGACCTAAATAAGGTTAATTGAACCCCCCATAGATCAAATAAGTGTAGATGAAAGGTGGAATGAAGGGAATAATCTCTCCTAGATAAGGACAATACACATGTTATTTGTCTAGACACCCATATTTTTGGGAGTGGGGAGAGTGTTTAGCATTAGTAACTAATATTTTACAATCAATAACTATTAATCATGGAATCAATAGATTCCTTGCCAATCTTTGATGTATATATTATCTTACTAGTTAACACCTTATTAGACAATGATGGGATTACATTTTTTAATGGAATTAAAATTTCATTTGGTTGAAAGGTAAGGTTGTAAGTTTTAAATAGATGGGGATTGGCTGGGACATTATAGATTTTACCATTGTGTTCAAATTTAATATATTAGTGTAAGGTGGAGGGATGAAATGCATGTTTTGTATCTAAGGACATCCTAATAATATGTACTAAAACTCCTCTTCTATTATGTAAAATAATTTGGGTAGAGTGTGTATGCCTATTTGGATAAGGACAATCATTCCTAATCCTAGGGCAATAGTATTATTGAATGCTCATAAAATACCCAAGGATTGTAGTAAAATAGTTTTAGGTATCTATAGTTCCTTAAATACATGATAGGAGATGATAGTTATACTTGTTTCATTATCAATCATTAATTTTTTTTTGATTTGATTCTTATCAATTTGGGCAGTGATAAATAGTGGGGGATCCTAGTCATCAAGTTGTAATGGTGATATTTTTGAATCATGGAATGTTATGAATAATATATTTTCAAGTGATTTAATGAATGTTGATAGATTTTGGGTTTCATCATCTTGTATCTCGATGGCCTACAAAGCTTTTATCATATCCTTATAATGTTGTGGAGTGTTTTGGACAAGTTCATATAAAGACCTCTTGACTAGGAGCTGATTAAGTTACTTTAGAAAAGATATCTATATTAATTATAAAGCATTATTGGTTTGTTATTTTCCTAAAATATAAGTTTTATGTTTTGGAGTGGGCATTATATTACTATTTATGGTAGGAGTTGGGGCTTTCACAATAGTAACTTGGATTTATGTGATTATGTGTTTTATGACCCTAGGTTTGGCCTCACGTAGATATATAAATAACATCTATCTGAAACAAAGGTGGATTTATCATGTTTTTAGACTTATCCACTTTTATAGGGTTTAGGAGGAGTTGATATTGAGGTCTGTGAGATATTTTATCTTTCTTTGTAGCTCATTTTGATGCTATTGGTAATATACTAGTTTCTAAGGTAGATGTTACCCTAGTAGTTTATCTATGGGGATAGTCATGATCTAATTATTCAATTAAAAGATCACCATATTATAATAAGTTTTTGACTGAAAATCTAAGCACATTAAAACTTTTTGTATCATGAACTAATACTCAATGATATGCACATTTCCTATTTTGATAATACCACACTACTATCTAAATATGAGGGTTAATGCATTTTATGGGTGGTAGCGTGATAAGGAAGGTTTGGATAAGTTGATCAAGGATCTTAGAATAAGATCCATTGAATGGATCCTATCTAGGTTTTTTGATCCTCCAAGACATTTTTAGGGAAGTTGTTGATTTTTAACTTTGATCTTTCAAACTAGTTATTTGAATATTCCCTACAGTAGGTACTTATGCTTAAGATAGGACCTTATACCTAATCCTTATGGATATTATGAGTTTAAAAAGTTATTTATTATCATTATCATAGTGGTAATATCCCTTTATGATGGCACATGATCTTTATTTGAGGATTCTATGATGGTGGCCAATATAGATGCTTTTGTTTGAATAGGTGGTAGAGGTGCCTTCCCTTTTCAAATTTTATCAAGGGTAGTGAGGATATCCTCTTTATGGAGTTCAATCCTAATGTAAGGATGTTGTAAAGACATTCCTCATGATTCCTTGAGGTTTTTTGTTTCTATTACTTATAGCCTTTCCCTTAATTTCTCTAAGATTTAACTCTTCTTGAGTTATGAGAGGAACTAGTCTTGGGTTTGTTTAAGGTAAATATTATCACCAAATATTGTAGTGTATAAGAGGGTGTTCAAGCCTCTTCCAAATTTTTGAAACATGGGAACACTTCTATGTATGTGGGTGTACCTATAGTATAAGTGAGCCTCTAGATTTTATGGCTAACTCCTTGAATGTGTCTCAAAATGTTTATCACTTAAACTATCTAATTAATTCTGGGGAAAAGGGATAGAAATCTCATGAAATAAAATTATTTTAAATGGTGATGCACCAAAATGTCTTAAAAATGACATTTTTACTTCCTACACTAAGAAATAAGCCATAAAATCTAACTTTCATGTCTTAAGAGATTCTAACATGAGTGTTTCAATATGAAGGTGAGATGCATGAAGGCTATCCAAGTTAAGTGAACCATAGGATAATTTCAAACACTAAGACTCATTTTACACTTAAATACAAATCCATATACTTGACAATACTTCATATGACCTACTAGAATAAGAATTTTTTCATAAACAGGAGAGGATAAGGAGAAGAGAGGATAAGAGATTATCACTTTGTACCACCATATATCACTTTACAGACATATAAAATTATTCTTAACTAAAAAACAACTTTTTTAAATGTTCAAAGGAAAAATACAAGGTCATTATAATAGGTATTTTTGATATATTTAGTGGTATTCCATTATAAAGGCTAAAATGGTAGCTACTAATAGCATTTAAGAGAGAAGTGGGAAAAGATAATTCTAAAGGTCACTTGGACACTTTTCACTTTGAGAATAGGAGTTACATGTGAAATATAATGGATTAGGAGAATTACCATGAAATTTATGATAGAACAAGTGCCCCCCCATGTTATGCAACTCATGAAATGTGGTGTAAGAGTTCTCATTTTGCACAAGAAAACTATATTCATTATTTAGATATATTTAAACATCTTAAAATTGACTAGGTATAGATCCCATGATTGAAATTATAGGGATTATTTTTATACATGATCCTTCATGCATTCAAATAATACCCAATCATCTATAATCTTCTAGAAATGAGCCATCACTCCCTGCAATAAAATAAACTCCTCTTCCACTCACCCCTCAAACTTGGCCCCAAGATTGTCTTTAGTTTTCCATGTAAATCCATAAAATGGAATTAATGACACTTTGAAAGACCCTCCATGGAATAATATTTCTTAGGTACACATTAAATAGGATCGCACTTGATGTTTTCACACTTCTCACTATCTTACTCACTTTGCTAGTTCAACTGGATGAGATGAAGCTATAGATAGAAACACTTAGTATTTTTTATGAATCATAAAATGGACATATTGAGTTATAATAAGTCTTTATCTTTCTCCCAAATTTGTATTCACCTCTTGACACCCCCTAGATCCTACAAAATAGATAAAGCTATCAAAGAAACTAACTTTTTAACAAATTCATACATATAGGGTACAACTCAATTTGATAGGAAGGTGCCCTAGATATTATCCTACATTATACAATTACTTTCATGGTCATTATCATCCATTAGGATATATCTTATCCATAATTTCCTTCACCGGGTCCTTATTTAGGGTTTTGTAGGGTTTTAGACCATTTTCACCCTTAAGGATTGTTCATGAAGATGGGACATTAGAGTTGCAAACAAGTTCCACAAGATCAATACTCAAAACCCCTTTAAATTTTGGTAAACTCCTTAGACCTCCATGCACACCCTCTAAGAATATGTGAGCATTCAAAGTCACCCTATTAAGCTTGATTCCTCACTTTGCACAAGCTTGAGTTGTCTCAAGCTAAAAGTGGATCTCATCATGAATTTATATGCATTGAAAAATCTTGGAAACATATAATATGATTCCATAAAAATTTCTTATTCCAATTTAGTTCCCTCATAAATTTTTAAGTGACATTGGTATCCCATTTGGTCTTTAGGCCTAAACCCTTCCTAAAAAACCTATCCACATATTTGAGGATCTACAATACCTTGTTAAGTTTCATTATTTTTTGTTTGACTTTCCATGTTTTTACACACCTACCACATCTATTTAAACCTTTTTCAACATCTAATTTCTCTCTTTGTTCACCCTTTTATCCCTACTTTCTAAGACTATAGGGTTTGCTCTTCTAGGGAAGTAGCCTCTGTCTAAGACAAAATAGAAGGTACTTCCCCTATTCTATCAGATAAATATATTATTGGAGGATCTTATCCAAGTCATATGGATTATATATATAATATTTTGGCTCTTGATCTAGTCATTTGACCCTCTTATTCCTTCAAAACCCAAGACAGACTATGGGGAGTGGACTGTATGCAAGGTCTTACCATATGGTTGTAGGTTACTTACTTAAAACCCTCTCTTTATGTTAGTCTAATATCATGAGGGTATGTTTAGGTTTTTTTCAACATGAAAAAGATGTTAAATTTTTTCTCAAACTCTTATAACCCATACTTGCACTTTTAACCATATTCTTACTTAGTTAGGATTGATTGATTGGTTGACGCTATTTGTATATTTCTCCTACCTATAGGTGTATAATACACATCTATGGATATTTAACTTGACATAAGGTATTAATTAAATAATAAATTCCATATCATATTTCCTTGGGTCACTTATACCATTTATTTTTTAGGATAAAGACCTAGAATAGTCATCACTTGGGTCATTATCAACTAGAATTGATTATAGCTACCAATTGTTGGTGTAAAAGGAATATTGTAGGCATACACCATATTTAGAATCATTTTTAAACTAATTTTGGATGCCATATAGGTCTTATAAGAATACATAATTATCAAATATTTTTGCCTCTATGTACAAACTTACCTCAAAGATGATATAGGATTTCACAATCAGCTATAGGTGAATTGTTTGAGGGGAAAGACACTTGTAGGTGTAGATTAGACTACAAATAGTTCATATCAACACATGTTGATGAGCCTTATGATCCTTGATATTAATTTCAACTTTATAAGGTCATTAAGGCATGAATATATTTTTCAATTTTAACCTTGGTTGTAGGTATCTCTTTGGATTTCAAATCCTATAGATGTTACTGCCTAAACTCAATATTCAAAAGTGCATCTTTGGGCATTTCAAAATTTGCCTTCCACAAATCATCTACTCTCAAAAATTTTAAAGGTTATTATAATATGTGGAGGATAAAATTTAAATTATTTTTTATTCACCAAATCTCTTTTAAAAATTTCCATGGGGTATCTACAATATGGATATGTGCTTTATTTTTGTCTTTAAGTGAAATGGTCCTTGAACATAATATTTTCACCTTTGAAGGTAACCTTCAACCTTGCTTACCAATATATAATTTCACATAGGTCTAACATGATCTTTTATAAATTTTAATACTATAGGTAAGGTTTCAAATTCTCAAATATTTTTTATACAAGTACCTTTATATCTCTATGATGCCACCTATATGTGGACATTCTCATATATAGGTAGTGAATGTAAGTGAAAATAATGTGCATTGTATTTAACCTTCAATGAGATATTAACATATATCAAAGATTGAAAAATACTCTTTTAATTATCAATGAACATTCTTAGCTCAAATAATCCCTCTCAAAATGATTGATCCTCATGAGGTACCTATAAGGGCATGCTAATGACAAGAGATTGTGTGTAGAAAGAAAACATTGCCCCCATACTAACCACACATTATTTTATGGATAAAAATTAATCACTAATGTTATAAGTATATTTAAATCATAATATTAATCTAGTTTACTCTCTCATGAACATTCATAAGTGTTAACACAACTCATTCAAGTAACTGTGTATAACAGTCATGAAGCAATTGACTGTATAGTACTTATGACTAAAACCTCATGGAATATTACATTGGATAGTAATATTTAAAGGTGAGGGAGGCAATAGGAAGTTTTAAACATGGTATTGAACTTACCACCACCCTTTTAAGTCACTACCAAAGCATGAAAATTTCACAAAATGATGAAAACCTATTTGCAACATAGAATGGTGCCTTATTTTGTAACTTGAGATAATTGGCCTATAAAAACACTTTAAAACATGAAACCAAGCATGAGGGGTAATATTTAAACATTTACATGTCTTCTAGAGTCAATTATAGAAACTAGATTATATATAGTAAACTTGTTAGAGATGATTAATAAAGCATAGTTGAATAAAAATTGAATTATTATTATTAAAATTAATATATATGACTTTAATATCAACCCACAAATTTATTTGGTCTAAAACTTCTCCAACTATCTGTACTAAGCATAAACTCATTGACTGGTTCTATGTGTCTTGAAGGGTGAAGAAGGAGTAGAATGGTTTTGGAAAAATTTTAGCACTTTAAAAGAGTTTAAATAATTAATATTAGTTTTTAACATGTAGATACATTAAATAACCTTATTACATATGTCACACTCTCTCTCATGGGTTGTACAAGTGCAAAACTCTTCCTTTTTCAATTATTTTCTTAATTTTCAATTAAAAAACCTACAAATTTTGAATGGATTGACATTATTAATAGGTAATCTAACATATTTTATGTTGGTAAGAAAAATAGGACACTTAGACACCTTGGAAACCATTCCAATTTCATATATGACCCCAAATTGACCCTTAAGTGACTCAAGTTGACATAAGACTTAATTAGACCATGAAAAAGACATAAATGGCATTAAATTACATAAAATTAACAAAAACACACTATATTACACTATTTATACCACTATATAAGTTTATTACTATAGAGGGTTGACCCATTTTGACTTGTAGTCAAAATGGTCAACATTCTTGGTGATTTCCCAAGGCGAGTGTGCTTGTTATGCCAAGAATAGTTGCCTAATCCTATCCATTGGGATATGGATCCACTTTCACATAGTTTTTACACATAAATTAGATTTTAAAACATAAAAAAAACACACACAACAATATAAACTAGGAAAAATAAACACACATGTGCTTCATGAGCACTTATGGAACACACAAACAAA
Organism: Torreya grandis; assembly: GCA_037957365.1. Lineage (NCBI taxonomy): Eukaryota > Viridiplantae > Streptophyta > Pinopsida > Cupressales > Taxaceae > Torreya > Torreya grandis. The sequence continues at coordinate 849,854 of JARHVA010005621.1, read as the reverse complement.
ATAACCAATCTAGCTAACTCAAACACTAACTAACCTAAGATGAATGCTTCCTCCTAGATCAAAAAATAATTTTGAAACCTCTCTTGATTCATTACATATAGGAATTAATGAGGCATGTAACCTTTTGATACTTAGAATTGATTCCTCCATCTTCTTCATGGTGTTTGTCAACTTCATTAGCATGGTGTTCAATGAGAACCAAGCAAATTTAAATAGGATATCTATGGAAATGAAATCTTCTTGAATCCAAATAAACTCAACTTTTTTATATGGCTCTTCAAATATCACCTCCATTGGTGGTTTAATAATAAATACCTTTTTGGTTTCCATAGTGCTCTCAATAGGATTAGGTTTCTTTTTAGTTGCAAGTTTTTCTATCTCATCAAGGAGCTCTACATAGTCTACCCAATATTGGTCATTATTTTCCATGGAAGACTCTTTCTTCACCTTTTCATTTATTTTACCTTCAACTTGGAAAATATCTTCAAGCTCTTGAAAGAGCTCTTTTTTCTACTACCAATCATCTTTACTTTCCTTGTCATTTAGAACCACCACCTATTCAATCTCCTCATCTTAATGTATGAGGTCATCATGTGAGTGTTCTTCATGTCCCAATGCATCTGAGGGTGATTCAAAATTAGATAGAGGTATTGAGTCATCTCCAAGAACTATGTCTTCTACCTTAGTCTCATTATACTCTTTTAGGATTGTAACTTCTTAAAGAGTGACTTAACCTTCATCCCTAATAGTATGTTCATATTCATGCTTGAGATCGTCATCCACAAATTCATGATCAGACATGGAGTCTTTTTCAAATACATCTTTCTTCATATCTTAGCCACATTCGTCATGGATAGTTGTAATAGGATCTTCAATATATTCTTTTCATCTAATAAGGTAAAATTACACTTGTGGTCACCAAAGGGATTCCCTATGGTGATTTCCTCTTCATCATCACTTGAAGTGTCTTCTTGATCAACCATGACTTGGGCTCTTTCTTCTTCATTTACTTCACTCAAGATAGGCCCTTTTTAAATAAAGGGTGAGATAGAAGGCTGATGGAGAGGCTTATGTGAAGGAGATGGAATATGAGGTGTATTGTAAGGTTTATGAATGGAAAGTGGAGTGTGAGGGGTAGTAGAGGGGCTGTGAGTGGATTTAGGAAAGAGGACTGTACTAGTAAGCTCATGGGGAAGTGATTTTTTGGGATGATTAGAAGGAAGAAAACATACATAAGTAGGAGTTACATCTTTTTAATAGCTTTCTTGAAATTCCTGAATAGTAGCATGTTCATTTTTGTGTTCTTTATCCTCCCATATACTTAGCCTATCTATTGATCATTGAAAGCACTTACATTCCAAGTCCATATTTTCTTTGGTATCCCATTGAGTTTCATCTTCGACCACCTCCGATGAACTCATACATATTTATAAAAACTATCTTAACCACTCCATGATATGATTAGGAATCACATCCTACTCATCATCCCATATTCCCATATTTTCTTCACTATCTATCAACTATGGTATGGATGGTAAGAATGATTGGACATGAGGTGGGGTTGATGGAGGAGGAGGAGAGTAATAATGGGGATCAAGACCAACCTTGGCTTGTTTCACTCTAGCCTACAATAATCCACATCTTGCCTTGTAATATTTTTGTGTACAATCCATGGAATCATCTTATTCCTCATGATAAGACTCATAAGGATCCTCTTGGGTTTGATATGGATCATAGTATGAATGATAGGGCTCATATTGGAACTCATAGGGAGGAATTTCTTGATAGGTTTCTTGGTATCCTTCTATTGGAAATATTGTCATTGATGTCAAAGGTTTAGCATTATTGGTGATAAAGGCCCCATTTCATTTAATGTTGTTTATAATAAATATATCTTGGATAATATGAGTTAATATTTATTTAATATAAATGAACATATTTTTGGTTGCATATGAGACAAAAGAAGGGCCCATGGAGAAGTCAAAGAGCCATGGGGTAGAGACAAAAGAAGGATGGGATGCATTTTCCCATGAAGAATCATCTTGGGGAATACCAAGAGTCACCAAGTGAAGACAAAAGATTAAGGGCACAATTTCTCATGAAGGGACACTTTGAAGAATACAAAGAGTCACCAAAGATAAGGGCAAAAGTGGGAAGGACGTTTTTGGTCATCAAGGGTCACCACATGACTTTTCAAAGGCTTGAATATATGAAGGGTCATCCAAGATTGGTGCCATTTTCTATGAGGATTGAAGGGTCACAAAGCGGGAAGGCGAAAGGTCATTTGGAAAGCTATAAATAAAGGCTTGAGAATCCATTTGTAATATGAATGATAGAGATTGATTTGATATTGTAATATCTAGCTTAGAAGATCAATTGTGAGAGATGACTATGATTTGTATTTTTTATATCTAGCTTAAAAGAGCAAAGGTGAGAGAGAGGAAGGAGATGTTGTATTAATCTATCATTTGTTGAGATAGCAACATTGAGAGATAGCTGTGTGGTATACACAAAGGGGTTGGTGCTCCTATGGGTTGGTGCTCACAAATTGTTGCTAGGTTGGTGCTTGGTAAAGGGGTTAATGCTCCTGTGGGTTGGTGCTCATGAATTATTACTAGGTTGGTGCTTGGCAAAGGGGTTAGTGCTCATGTGGGTTGATGCTCACAAATAGTAGCTAGGTTGGTGCTCGGCAAAGGGGTTTGAAGCTATTGTGGGTTGGTGCTCATGAATTATAGCTAAGGTTGGTACTCAGAAAAGGGGTATGGTGCTCTTGTGGATTTGTTCTCATGAATATACTTGAGATTGTTCTCCATGGTTTTTCCCACATTGGGTTTCCATGTTATATTTGGTGTCTCTCTCTATCTTGTGTGATGTTTATTGTTTGAGTTTTATTGCATATCTTGAATGTTTGATTAAGTGGAATTTGATAAAGGGAAAGTTTTATAAGATATAGAATATATTGATTCACCCCCCCTCTCAGTATATTCCATGCTTAACAATTGGTATCAGAGCAGGTTCCTTTTTGAAAAGTTTTACAACTTGAAGGTAGATCGGGATAGCACGATGGCTAGGTCACAAGAAGGATTTTCTATAAATAAGGTAGCTTTGTTTGATGGGATGAATTATGCTTTTTGGAGCATGAAAATGAAGGTTTATTTGATGGCCCTTGGATTTGACATATGGAAATCAGTGGTGGAGGAATATGAAGAGCCACAGACATCTACAATTACTCTAGTAGAAAAGAAGGCAAGTGAATGTAATGCTAAAGCTTTAAATGCTATTTTATGTGACTTATGTGAATCTAAATTTGTTAAAGTTATGTAATGTAAATCTGCTCATGAAACTTGGGTAAAACTTGAGAATATTTACAAAGGTGATGGAAAGGTCCAACAAGATAAGTTGCAGACTTTTAGAAGGTAGTTTGAAAGTTTTAAGATGGAAGAAGAAGAAGATATAGCAATTTATCTTTTGTGAGTTGATCAAGTCATAAATAAAAATCAAGGTCTTGGAGAAACATTGGATGAGTCAATAGTGGTGCAAAAGGTTTTGAGATCTCTACCAATGATATGATGCAAAGGTTTCAGCAATTGAAGAGATGAAGAATTTAGCCAAGCTAAAAATGGATGAGCTTCATGGTATTATCACGACATATGAGATGTGGATAGAACATGATAAACCCTCAAAGAGAGAAGCAGATTTCAAGACATCAAAGAGGGAGAAAGCTAAGATCCAAGAATCAAGTGATAGTTCCAGTGATGATGAAGATGAAAATGGAGCACTTTTCATTTGCAAACCGAAAAGAGGAACAGGTAAATATCAAGGAAAACTACCTTTTAAATGTTTTAATTGTGGAAAGATTGGACATTTTTCATCTAGATGCCTAGATAAAGTTAAAGATGATGAAGAAGAAAAACCAACATAAAAGAAGAATTTCAAAGGTAAATCTAAGAAGGGATTCAAGAAGAAGATCCTATATTCTAAAGATCCTAGCTTAGTCAAAGATAGTGGAGTCAGCGATTTAGAAGAAGAAGAGATTCTATTCATAGCCATACATGAAGGTGATCAAGAAGAAGAAGAGGAGGAAGTTGAAGTGAATATGGAAGGAGAGCTCATTTGTGCCTTAGAAGAGTTAGAAGTTATTCAGAAGAAGAATTAAAGATTAAAGCGCCAGATCGAGAAAAATGAACAAGAGTCAAAGGAAATGATTGAAGATCTACAAGCACACTTTGAAGAAGCCAAGAAGAATGAAGAAGATCTCATAGCACAATTGGAAATATCAAGAATATATTGTGAAAGGTATGTTATTGAAATTACCTCTTTAAAAGAAGATATTAAGAAAGTAGTAAGTGATAAAGTAGTAAGTGATTCAAAATTTGAAGATAGCACTAACATGTTGAATAAGATATTGGAAAGTCAAAAACCATATTCAAATAAGATAAGAATTGGTTTTGAAAAGAAAAAGAGCTATGTTGAAGCTCTTACACAAGAGGAAACAAAAAGGGCAGAAGTGAAGAATACAGAGGACATTCCAAATAGAGAAGGCTGGAAGGAACAAAGCTACAAAAGGCAATCAAGTCAAAGATATACAGATAGGTCTTATTTTTATGGCTATTGTTTTTATTGTAATGGATATGATCACAAGAAATTAGAATGTAGAAAAAGAGCTAACAATTTCAGAAATAAGGAGAAGAAAATTCAAATAGAGTCAAGCAGAAGCCACAACTCTTTTACTCCTCTATCAAGCTTTAATGAAGAGACCATAGTACTTACAAGTACAACAATTTTGGACACATAGCTTGGTATTGTAGAAGCGTGTTCAATTCAATAAAAAAGGATAAGAGTTTCAAATCACCATTCATCAAGAAGAAGGTTCAAACATGTTCATGGCTAAAGAAACAACATGAAGATTTTATGATGGTTCAGACATCTCTGGATGTAAGAGGTGAAGATCAGCCATGGTTAATTGATAGCAGATGTTTGAGGCATATGACAGGAGATAAAAGTAAATTCATATCTCTAAAGAAGACCAATGGTGGTAAAGTGAGATTCAGAGATAAAACAACTACCAAGATAGCAGAAAAAGGTACTTTGAGTTTAGATTATGAACTAAGACTAATAATGTTTTGTATGTAAAAGGTCTTAAGCATAATCTGTTGAGTGTTAGTCAAATATGTGATCAAAGATATACATTGAAGTTTCATAAAGAAGGTTATGAGATTAGAAGAAAAGATTCAAATGAGTTGATTGTAGATGCTCAAAGGATAGGGAACAATGTGTATGTATTGTCAGATATCTTCTCAAAGGCACGATCAAAGGATACATTCAAAGATCATCAAGATGAGTTGGGAGTAATTTCTATTACTTCTTATCATTGATGTTCAACGTCAAGTGAGGGGGAGCTAAGTGTTAGCTCTAGGTAGGCCCTTTGCCAGTGATGTCAAAGGGGTAGAATAACAGGTACATGTACAAGTGTAAAAAATAGGTATAAGGAACAGGTACATGTTGCTACAATAAGGGGGAGTTACTGTATGTTTTCAAATGATGGTATGTGTAGGTTACGGGATGTGGTAGTTTCAAGATTGAGGTTTCCATTAATGACAAAGGGGGAGATTGTTGGAAATATCATCATTGATGTCAAAGGTTTAGCATTATTGGTGATAAAGGCCCCATTACATTTAATGTTGTTTGTAATAAATATATCTTGGCTAATATGAGTTAATATTTATTTAATATTAATGAATATATTTTTGGTTGCATATGAGACAAAAGAAGGGCCCATGGAGAAGTCGAAGAACCACAGGGTAAAGACAAAAGAAGGATGGGACACATTTTCCCATGAAGAGTCATCTTGGGGAATACCAAGAGTCACCAAGTGAAGACAAAAGAGTAAGGGCACAATTTTTCATGAAGGGACACTTTGAGGAATACGAAGAGTCACCAAAGATAAGGACAAAATTGGGAAGGATGTTTTTTGGTCATGAAGGGTCACCACATGAATTTTCAAAGGCTTGAGAATGAAGGGTCATCCAAGATTGGTGCCATTTTCTATAAAGGATTGAAGGGTCACAAAGGGGGAAGGCCAAAGGTCATTTGGAAAGCTATAAATAAAGGCTTGAGAAGCCATTTGTAATATGAATGATAGAGGTTGATTTGATATTATAATATCTAGCTTAGAAGAGTAATTTTGAGAGATGAATATGATTTGTATTTGTTATATCTAGCTTAAATTAGTAAAGGTGAGAGAGAGGAAGGAGATGTTGTATTGATCTATCATTTGTTGAGATAGAAACATTGAGAAATAGGTGTGTGGTATACACAAAGGGGTTGGTGCTCATGTGGGTTGGTGCTCACAAATTATTGTTCGGTTGGTGCTTGGCAAAGGGGTTGGTGCTCTTGTGGGTTGGTGCTCATGAATTGTTGTTGGGTTTGTGCTTAGCAAAGGGGTTGGTGCTCCTATGGGTTGGTGCTCATGAATAGTAGCTGGGTTGGTGCTTAGCAAAGGGGTTTGAAGCTCTTGTTAGTTGGTGCTCATGAATTGTAGCTAAGGTTGGTAATCAGCAAAGGGGTATGGTTCTCTTGTGGGTTTTTTCTCATGAATATACTTGAGATTGTTCTCTGTAGTTTTTCCCACATTGGGTTTCCACATTATATATGGTGTCTCTCTCTATCTTGTGTGTGTGATGTTTATTGTTTGAGTTTTATTTCATATCTTGAATGTTTGATTAAGTGGAATTTGATAAAGGTAAAGTTTTATAAGATATATAATATACTAATTCACCCCCTGCCTCTCAGTATATTCCATGTTTAACACCTTCTTCATAAGGTTATCCAACAATATGGTGTTCACATAGATAGGGAAATGGAGGACTATAGGGCTACCATGACTCATAGGATTCATAGCTATTTTGATAATATTGTTGATGGGTAAAATGTGGTTCATAATAAGGTTGATAGGGAGGTTCATGATAATAATATACACCACATCTATTCATATCAACCTCATACCTTAGATGAGATACAAAAATTGATCAAAATAGTAAGTTAGATATACCTTGGATGCTTACAACTAGAATTTATCATTTGGAGTCACCATTGGTGTTATATTGCTTTTTCTAAAAGCTAATAGAGGAAAGACACACCAAAAATCTTTCCATTATCTTAGACCTTGGTCCCACTGGGTGTGCCATAACTATTATCACCAAATATTTCATGATAAAAGAGGGTTTTCAAGCCTATTATATATTTGGGAAACATGGGAACAATTATAGGTATGTGGGTGTACTTATATTGGAAGTGAGCCTTTAGATTTAAGGGTTATCTCCTTGAATGTGTGTTGGAATGATTATCACCTAAACTAGTTGATTGCTTGTGGAGAAAATGGGTACAATTTGCATGAAATAAACTTATTCTAAAGGTTTATGCACCAAGATGTATTCCACATTACCATTTTACTTCCTACAATAATAAACAAGGCATATGAAATGACTTTCAAGTCCTAAGAGATTCTAACATGAGTGTTTCAATAAGGAAGTGAGATGCATTAAGTATATCCAAGGTATGTGAACTGTAGGCTAGTTTCAAACACTATGGCTCATTTTACGCTTAAAACATAGACCCATACACTTGATAACAATTCATGTGACCTACTATAATAATAAATTTGTCATAAACATGAGATGATAAGGAGAAGAAAGGATAGAAGATTAACACTTTGCATTACCATACATCACTATAAAAACTTAGATAATTATTCATGAACTCAGAAAAAAAACTTGATTAATGTTCAAAGGCAAAATACAAGGTCATTCTAGTATGGCTTAGCCATACATGGAGTGGTATTCCATTACAAAGGTTAAAATAGCACCTAATTATAGAATTTGAGAGAAAAATGGGGAAAAAAAAGTTCAAAGGTCACTTGAAAACTTATCATGCTAAAAGGAGTTACATGTGTAGTATAATGGATTATGATACTGACCATATAAGATCTGATAGGATAAGTGGCCCTCTAATTTATAAAACTCATGAAATGTGGCATAGAAGTTCTCATTCTACACAAGAAATTTATCTTCATCATTTAAATCTATTTATACATCCTAAAACTAACTAGGGATATAACTCATGATTAAACTAAGAGGGGTGGTTTGTAGACATGCTTTTCTATGGATTAGTTACATTCCTAATCATCTAGAATCTTATATAAGTGAGACATCACTACTTTTAGTCAAATAAACTCTTTTTCCATTCACCCCTCACACTTGACCTTAATATTGGCTTCAATTTTACATGAAAATCCATATAAGGGAGTGAATGATACTTGGAAAGACCCTCCATGGCCTTATATTACTTATGTATACCTTAAATAAGCTCCCACTTAAAGTTTTCACACCTATTATCTTACTCACTTTGCTAGTTTGACTAGCTAAGATGAAGCTACTAGTAGAAACACTTGGGATTTTTGAGGAATCATAAAATGGACATAGTGAGTTATAATAAGTCTTTAGCTTTCTCCCAAAGTTGTATGCACCTCTAAAAACCACCTAGATCTTGAAAAACACATGAAATTATCAAACAAACAAATTTTTTACCCTATCTATACTGATAAAGTAAAACTCAATGTGATAGGAAGGTTCATTAGAGAGTCTCCTACGTTATCCAATCACTTTCATGGTCATTCTAGTCCATTAGGATAGCTCTTTTCCTTCATTTCCTTCACTGAGTCCTTATTTAAGGTTTTGTAGGGTTGTAGACCATTTCCACCCTTAAGGATTGTTCATGAATATGGGAAATTATAGTTGCAAATAAATTCCATAATATAAATTATAAAGACCCCTACCAAATTACTTAATCTCCTTGGATGTCTATGCACACCCTCCAAGAAGATGTGAGCATTCAAAGTCACCCTATCGAGCTTGATTCCTCATTTTTCACTATCTTGAGTTATCTCAAGCCAAAAGTAGATATCCTTGTAAAATTATTTACATTCCAAAAAATTATACACATCTTATATGCTTCCATAAACATTTCCTAGTCCATTGTAGTGCCCTCCTAAAGTTGGAAGTGACATTTGTATCCCATTTTGTCTTTAGGCCTAAACCCTACCTAATAGACCTATCTACATATTTGAGGGTTTAGAATACCCTATTAAGTTTAATCATTTTTTTATTTACTTTACATTCTTTTCCACACCTACCACATATATTTATACCTTCTTCAAGGTCTCATTTATCTCTTGGTCCACCCTTTTATCCCTACTTTCCAAGAATGCAGGGTTTACTCTTCTAGGGAAGTACCCTCTATTTAAGACAAAATAGAGGGTACTTCCCCTATTTTATTAGAAAATTTTATTATTGTAGGATATTTTCTAGGTAATTATATGATATATACAATATTTTTTCTCTTCATCAGGTCATCTGACCCTCTAATTCCTTCAAAACCCAAGACAAAATGTGGGTAGTGGATTATATGCAAGGTCATACCATATGGCTATAGGTTACTTGATTAAAATCCTCTCTCTATATTATTATAATATCATGATGGTATTTTGAGGTGTTTCCATCATTATGAGGATGTTCAAAATTTTCACAAACACTTATAACCCATGCTTGTAACTTTAACCATATTCTTACTCAGTTAGGCTTGACTGATAGACTGACCCTATTTGTATATTTCTCCTTCTTGTAGGTGTTTATTGCACATAAAGCAATGTTTACATTGATATAATTTCTTATTTAAACCCTTAATTTCATATCATATTACCTTGGGTCACCTATAACATGCATTTTATAGGCTAAAGACCTATAACAGTCATCACTTGGGTCATTGTCAACTATAATTGACTATTGCTACCAATTGTTGGGGTAATAGGAGTATTATATGCATTTATGTTGGGACCCATTTTTGAGAAGGCTTGATCCTATGATAACTAGACCAACCCTAGCATGTGGAGACCCTTGGAAGAAGCAAATTACCCTTTTTTCACACCTTGGCACTAACTAGATAGACTCCCAAAATCCCCAAGCTAACTGGTCGATGGTTGTATAGTAGTGTGAGTCTCAAGGCATACCTACCCAGTCTTACAAATTATAGTTTGAGGCTCAAAGAGCATGGATATATTAGTATATTAGGTAGTCATATATCCTTGACTAATAGCTTATCACTTGGCATGCACCCTAGTTGTCCTATATGGCATAATGGAGATGAAAAGATCTCACCTACACACCCTTCCACATGCACCTATCTAGTCAATAAGAGGAGTGGTTAGTGCCTATATAAAGAAGATGACCTCCAAGAGTAGATGAGAGATGATTTTTTAGTAAAGCTATAAAAAATTCAAAAATGATAAAAGTATTAATCCTTACGTGCTAAGTAGTGAATGTAAGCCATGCTTGCCTGTTAGCCTACAACATTAATAAAATTAGGATTGATCAGTGAAGGCTACCATTGGTTATTATAATGTAAACAAGATATTAATGGATGAATATATAATTTTGTTGTTATATGTTAGTCTATTATAGATTGGTTGAGTTGTGAAGTTCTTTCCCCATTTATTATGTTGATGAATTGGGACTCACCCTAGAGTAAGTGGCACCTTGTGTTATTTATACCTCTTACCCATTATGAAGGTCCCTGCACTAGACCTAGCATTGAAGGGAAAACTTAAGATGAATAGACATCCCCATATCTATCCCCCTTCATTTAAGTATTCACTAATAAATCTATCCTTTAGAGCCTCTATGCTATATACCTAATAACCCTATAAACCATTATACCCTACATAACCTATGGATACACAATGACGTAACTAGCCCAACACAGACCTAGTCCCCTCATTATCGCACTTTAGGTGAGTGCATGAGGCTCTCATCTTATGTGAAATTGATGTTAGCATAACAATGTGTTTAAATTTTGTGCACCAGACCTTGCTCCTCTTATACCTAATTCCCATAACTCTAAAAATACCTAATAACCAAAGTTGCACACATGATCAAGCATCATGCCTAGTTAAGTCCACACTTTACTACAACATTTTGGTTTTATTGCTAGGACCATGTTGAATTCCATTTCTAAGATGTTGCAGTAGAGAAATGCTCTATCACTCAAGAATGTCAAGTGTTGGATAGAGCAAGCTGAATATTTCTTCACATAGAAGCATCTCATGTACGAAGGGGAGAAGCCATGAAAATAGGTGCAGACTTATCTTATGACCCGTTGTATGAAGTGTTATTTAATGAACTACTTGAGCACATATATAAATAGTTGGATCATATGTTGATACTAGATGAAAAAGTTATAGACAACACCTCAAGTGGACCACATAGCATGTAGAGAGGCTATAAAGCCTAGATGAAGTGTGGATGTGTGCCATAAACAAGTGGTGGGATGCCACTTTGAATAGCTATGTGTTACAATTCATAGTGTCAATCTTTTTATGCCTAGAATAAGTAGAGTATGAGTTTATTTGAGAACCAAGTGGTGCATTCATCAAATTACTTTGTACTAAGCTAAATAAGCTCATGGTTGATTATGAGATAGAAACCATGAGGATGGAAGGATAAAATTACTTGTGCATATGGGCAAGCATGAGTGGGAGAAGGGGGAAGTGTAGGAAAGGTGCCATGGAAGAAGAATAGAAACTTGATACTTAATATCTCTGAAGGCTAAACTATAGTAAGCTTAGATGAAGGTTAATGGAAGACCTAGAACTTGGAAGTGTTAAGAGAACCTATAGCGAGTAAGAAGTACATGTGGAAGGATATTTTTAAAGACCATAGTGTATTGAGATAGAGGAAGAAACAAGTGGTTAAATTATAAAGATGAGTGTGGGATGAAATTAGTCCCTACAAGATAAGGCACTTGAAGATGCACTAGAGGCACCTACCCCATTTGAGCTTGAAACACAATCCCATGCACTAGATTCTCCCTTTGAAAATAGAAGAAAGATAACTCAACCTATTACCCTAATAGACTATGATTGGACCAAGATTTTAGATCATGAATTTTTTATTGAACAAGTTATCCCATATGAGGAGCTAATAAATGGTATGACTAACCATGTAGGCACTAGTTTAAGTGTCATGAACATAAGTGAAAATATTCCCATGTAAGGAATGTCAGTCACACCAATTGGGTAATAGCCCATAGTAAGTGGTAAAACAACAAGTGGGTAGAGTTTTACCATCAAGCTCTATGGTGCAACCTACTCCATTAGGTTCAACACTCAAACCTACCGATTAGGGCATTAGAGGACCACCCCCTATGCAAACACAAATAGGTCAAGCACCATAGAGTCCCATACAACCACCATAATAGATATAATATGATATGGCCATACATCTACCTGAGTATCATAGAGTTGAAAATATCATGGAGCATGTGCTAAAATGTGAGTTTTAGTGGTACGCTCAAGGCATTACTCAACCTGAGCACAAGTCAACATAGTTCATGACCACCCTACTAGATCATGCTCATACTTGGTATTAAAATTTTGATCCAAACTAGGCTATGGTTGACTATGATGTGTTAAAGGAAGCATTCTTAAAATAATTCTACATTCCTAATTTTAAACAATAGAGCATCATAGTGCTCAAAGAGATTAGTCAAGGGTTATCCAAAAGGGTGTGCTTGTATAATTCATGGTTTAAGACTCTACTCTCTAAAATTCCTTATGATATCCATGCATCCCAATATGTGCAATGATTTTTTGGGGGCCTATTGGTGCCATTTCAAAGGGTGTTATGAATGAATACATTCATATAACCTCATAAAGCACTTAAATCCATGCTCTAGGCTGAGGTGGTAGGAAACACTAACACTGGGATTACTCCCTTCATGTAAGTGCATATTACATCGATGGCCTTTTAGTTATATAAGCTTACTCTTAGATAGGCACATGACTCTCATAGTGGGATATGGTGCACTGACTGTGAGATAGAGGGGCATAAAAAGAACAATTTCCCAAGTAGGAATGTCTATGTAATACTCCCGAACTGTGAGGTTTACCATAAAGTGCATGACTTCTAAAATTGTCCCCTATTATAGTACATTGGTCAAGTAAATAGTATAGTTTACTATAAGATGTGTGATGGATACACACATGTGATGGTGGACTATAGAGTCATCAATGAGATATACCAAAACATGGAGAGAGGTATAAGGCAAGATGTGACTTTAGGTGGTGGCTAGATAGGCCAAGGGAATGAGAGTTATGGCTAGAACAATATGGGTTATGGCAACCAAAGATGAGTATGTGGCCAAGGAGGTGGATGTGGTGGAGGGAGATTCCCACCACAATCTTGTTATAAGTGTGGTTTGACTAAGAATTATTATCATTATTGACCAACACACCCAACATGTGGGTACTACTGAGGCCCATACGTAGTCAAAGACTACCCAAATCTCTATAAAAATTTTGATTTAGGGTCATCTTGGCATAGATAGAGGAGATATTATGGTGTGATGTGAGTCCAAAAAAGGGAGATGAGCCCCCAAGCCACAAAAAACTCCCAAAGGGCCTCTAAAGGTATAGATCATGAAATAATTCACCTAATATACCAAACCAAGACATATACCTAGAATATGGTGAGTTAAGTTGCATTGAGTGCATGACATAACCATATCTAAAATCAGTGCCATATCTTGATCTTGCATGCCAAAAGGACATCTTACAACAAGTGATGACTATGATACAAGACCTATAAGGTGAACTCCAGTTGGCTAGAGACATGGAGGCATAGGCCACCATGATGCATAGAAATTAAGACCAATAAGAGGCTAAGGTCTAGGAGTTAATTGAGATCTTATGACTCCATAGATAGAAGGGGTACTAACTCTACTAAATGACTTACTTCTAAGGCATGTAAAGCAATCACCAGCATGGGAAGCCATCCCCTAAGAAATAGAGATTGTAGCACCACATATGGAGCAAATGCAAGAAGTGAGGAATACTCAAAACATCAAGTATGACTAGGAATTGTTAATAGATGACACCATCAATGGGTTGTTAATTTGTGAAGTGTTGGTTGACATAGGCACATAGGTTAATATCTTGACCAAGAACATCTAGGATAAGATGGGGAGGCCATGCTTGAGACCATCACCACACACATTATTCATGTAAAATAAGACTTGAGTGCAAACCATAAGGATCTTGAATGGTGCCATTGTGGACATCATGGGAATCGAGTTCTAGGCTAACTTTGAGGTCATAGCACTAGTAGAGGAAGATAACTATTGGCACTATTGGGAAGGCCATGGTGTTATGTAAACAATGATGATATGCTCTTTAAGAAGTGTTATATGACCTTCAAAAATGGCAAAGAGAGGGTGGTGATTCCTCTTTTAGGTGACTAAGGTCCACCTTACATTGAAAATGTTAACCTTGAGGATGAGATCAACCACATTTATAACATCATAGTGAAAGGCACTAAGACTATCAATCTTAGTAAGTAAGGGGTACTCACTTTAGAATATGGCCAATCAACCTCAGATACAATGGGCGTAGCCTATGAATGTTGGGTTGAAGAAGACTATTAAGTAACTAGGCATAAATGATGTTTAGTGCACAATGTTGGATTCAGACTATTTAGCATAGGCTTGGTAAGAATTATGTGACCCCAAAAGAAGTTTATTCCTCATGATAAGGAAATAGGAAAGAGATCACTCTGACTCAGTAAGGGAAATCTTGTATCACTCCCTAAGTATGAAGGAAGCTAGCCTATTGAGAGATATGTATAGGATATTAAGGCTTGCATCCTAAATAAAATTGATTAGTTGGGTGCATTGGTGTACTCACTAAAAATTACAATCATGGACTAGTGGGCCATATCAAAATCTATCTTACCCACTTGGTAGGATGTCAAGGTAGCCATGTGCACTATATTTGGTATAAGTAATGAGGATTTGGACATGCCTCCCTATGATGGTAATTTTGACCCCATTATGCCAATCTAGCTTTGTGAAGAGACTTGGGTGATATGTAGAGAAAACACATGATGAGGATTGTGGGTGAATGCACTATAGAGAAATCTAAAGACATGGGTATGAGCATGGTACATCATGAATGAGACACACCAAGAAATAGGAAACTAGGACATGTTGAAGGAGAAGTTTGTGCACACTTTCTCCTTCTCTTCACAAAACCTTGAATTATTGGAACTGCTACAAGTTATTTATTAAGTTATGTTTGAGGATACAACTATCTTAGAGGAGCACTTAAATGAGATGTTCAAAGAGAAAGGATGGGTGCTTCCAACTTTATTTTAATAAATGGTGCTCCATAGTGACTCTAATGAAGAAGAAGAAGAGACCTAGAAGGAGAATAATTAAAGGGCCCTAGCAAGTAAGTAAAAGCTAGTGTGACTCATTGATAACAACTCTCTAGATGATGGATACCCAATTCACCTCTTGGTTGAGACTACTGAGGGAATGAGGTATGTCTAATACTCCCACTAGGAAATAAATAAACCCTATCAGACACCCCTTCAGACTACCCAAGAGCTCAAGATGGACACTATAGGTGCATAATAGTCTAAGGTGGAGATTACATGCATCATCGACCTCCTAAGTGAATTTCAAGATCTTTTCTCATGTAGCTATAAAGAAATAAAGGGTACCCACCCTTAATTATGAAAGATGAGCATAAAACTAGTTGATGGTGCAATACCAGTTAAGAAGTTCCCTTATCAGATGAACCCCAACATCCACACTAAGGTGAAAGTAGAAATCAATGGAATATTAGTCATTGGTGTCATCTACCTAGTGTAAAAATTAGAGTGGGTGAGTCTGATGGTCATCAACATCAAGAAATATAGGCACATACAAATTTTCATCAATTATAGGATGTTAAACACCACCTACATAAATGACCCATTCCCAACACCATTTACTAACAAATTTTTGGATGGGGTCATAGGTTGTAAAATCTACACTTTCACCAATGGGTTCTCAAGTTACCATTAGGTGGAAATAGTGGAGGAGGATAGGCAAAAAACCAAATTCATTATTCAATGGGGTTATTTCACTTACAACGTGATGCCCTTTGGGCTTACAAACATGATAGTTATAATCTATATAGTGGTAATCACCATTTTCAAGGATTTCATCCACAAGTTCTTCCAAGTATATTTGGATGATTGGAGCATTTATGGTCTTGTAAGGGACCACCATGAAAACTTGTGACTTATTTTTTAAAGGTAGAAACAACTCCAAATATCATTAAATTTAAAGAAGTGCATCTTCACCACCCTATTTATCATACTACTTGGGCACATCATCTGTAAGGATAGATTGTTGATTGATGTAGTGAATATTGTAATAATAATCCAACTTCATAGACCATTATAGCTACTATATGAAATTCATAAGGGGCTACACTCTAGAGGAACTTCTACATAAATATGGCCCATTTTACTAGGGTGAGGCATAAGAAGATGAATTTGTCACTTTGAACCTAAAATTGGTGAATACATCGATAATTTAGTTCCATAACTAAATGAATTCTTTTCACATCCATGTCCATGCATCAATATTATCCATTAGTGCCATTTTGGTGAAACCAGGTGAAGGTAACATGGACCACCCCATTTCCTTTACAAGTAGAAAGATGATTCTGGACATGTAGAACTATACCACCACTGAATGTGAAGTGTTGGTAATGGTCTATGGTATGTATAAGTTTGGATATTATTTTATAGTAACCCTATTCACTTTATTCACTAATCATGAGGCATTTAAATACCTCTAAACAAACCTTTTTTACATGGGTGCATTTTTAGATGGGTTGTCTTCTTCCAGGAGTTTCAACTTTCATTCATAGTTAAACCTAGAAAATAGAATTTGGGGCCAGACCACTTGTCCCACATCAATTATAGTGATACAGTGGTGCCAATTGAGGATGCTATTATAGATTCAAAACTCTATTTATTTCATCATGTTCTTGAAGACTTATTAGAGATTTCCACTTTCCTAACCTCAACGGTGGCACCACAAACACTATCTTCTAAAGAAAAGAAGTAGCTTACTATCCTCATCTCCCCCTTCCAACTCATTGAGGGGGAGCCATAAAAGATGATTAGGGAAGAAATATTATGTTGGTGTGTTTTAAAACATGAGCTGGACTCCATCCTTATGAAATTACATGAAGGAATAGCTGGAGGATATTGTGCCAAACACATAATGATGTGCAAGATTCTACAATCAAGGTTATGGTAGGCATGCCTATTTAGTGATGCCAAGGAATATGCATGGGCATGTGATATATGCTAGTGCATTGGAAAATTGAACCATTAGGATGAGATTCCTCTCATCCCTATTTTATCTTATGCACCATTCAAGAAATGGGCCATTGACTTTGTAGGGCCAATAAAACCTACAACACAATGCATAGGGGCTAGATATATCCTCATGACAATTGACTATTTCATAAGTGGGTTGAGGTATCACTAACCAAAAAATTCATAGCATCAATAGCCATAGGAATCATTTGGGAGAACATCATCAGCTAATATGGGTGTGTTTTAATCTATTTTTTACTTTTTCTTACGTGTGAAAAGTAGAAAATAGTTATGAAAGGTGTGGAAGAAAAACCTATTGAATGTGTGCATATTGAATATAGATGATTATGGATATATCCTCTTTATCTTGGGAGGATGACAATAAAATAATAGAACACTAAAATAAACTTTTTTGTTAGACACATAGATGTGTGGATTGCCTAGCATGAGCTAGATCCTAGAAGTGAAAGCTTTCTAGGATGATATTGATCCACCTAATTTTAAACACTTAAGTGGTAATGATAAAATAAATATATTTTCCTTATATGACTATAAAAATAAAATTAAATACAAAAAATAATAGTAAATTAATCAAGAAAACTAAATTCTTTGCTTAGATGGCTAAAATAAAGCAACTAGTTTAAATAATGCTAATGTTAAAAATTGGCTAAAATAAATTTATGGTTTTTGGTCTGGACTGGTTTGATAAAGGTCAAAAGAGTGATTTGGTTGGGGTTGGAAATGGGTTTATATGGTTAAGGGTAATGTGTTAAAGAAAATAAGAGGGATAAATTTTCAAAAGAAGGCCAAGAAGGCAAAGGGGTAAATGGTGATAAAGAAAACAAAGCGAATATGGATAAGAGGATAAAATTACAAGAGGGTGATGAATGAAACAAGTGAATGAAGAAATTTAAAGGGAAAGGAATACAAAAATTAAGATAACTAAAAAACAAGATTACCTCAATTTTTGAAGATGCTTGTTGATGAAGATTGGCTTGTTGATAGTTGATGAAGACTTGAAGTAATTTTGGCATATTTTTGTTCCTTGAGATCACTCTCTTCAATATGATGACCTTCTTTATGATTCCTCCAAACATGCAATACAAATGTTAATAATAAAATACTAACTTCCAGCTTAACCTTGGGTGAAGGAGAGGGGGGTATTTATAGAATTTGATGTGAAGAAACATGCCAAACTAGAGGAATAGTGAAATAATTCAAATTTCTCCAAGTGGGCTCATGAATGAGTTAAGGATTAGGCTGGTGGGGATTCCCACTTTGATCATAAATCTCCCATTTGGGGTTGTTGTGTCTCCCACCTTACACATGAGTCTAATTTTGAATGGGAATCATGCACATGGGTTTAAATGAGAGCAAAGACTTCTCCCCACCATTTATTGCTTTCACACAAGCACTTAAAGGGGTAGCACACCAAATGTTGCACCTTTTTCCAAGTTGGGGATGAAAATTAAAAGGTGAGGTTATGGAAGATTCCCATTTGGGTTGAGAAGTCTCCCATTTCAGCTAAGAATTCAAAAATAGGTGCCCTTTGTCTTTCCTAAAGTCTTAAAGAGGTAGTTATCTCTTTTAGAGTCTAATTTCATGCGGGGAAGACAAAATACATGTTGAATAATGACCCTTTAAGGGGAAATTCACCATATTTCAAAAGGGAGAACTTTGTGATGGTGAAATGAGGTCATTATGCACTTTGGGAAAGGGTCCCAAGTGGGGCATGCTATCCCACATCAAGCCACATCACTCCTGAACCATGTCACTTTCCATATCACTTGCCATTTCATCATGAATAGTGATTGTAGGTCCCATAATGAATAGTACTTTCAAATAATGATTTGGTTGGGTTAAGGGGGATTTTAGGAAATTTACAAAAAATTTAGAGGAGCCTAATGCATTTAGTCATCAAAAACTATAAGTGTGTAGTTTTTTAATGTCTAAATTTTGAAATTTTTTGTTATGTTGCCTTGAATTAACAAGCTACAAAACAAAAATGAATCACTTGGTTGAAGGTTAGGGTGCCCTAAGTATGGGAGGAGGTGTTCCCCCTCAAATCCAGAATCGATGAAGAAATGGCAAATTGGGTGTAGGTTTGATATGTAGTTAAGGGGGAGGCACTAGGTGGTGCCACAAGGTAGTTAGGTATTTGAAATGCCAATGGGTTCAAAAAATATGACTAAGCACAATATTCAAGATTATACAATGACTAAAAGTGCCAATGTTGATAACAAAAGGGTCAGGTTCTAAGATAAATGACAAGGTAATCGGTCCCCAATTTTGGTCATAGGTGATAAAGTTAGTCTTATCAAGGCTCCTAGATAGGGTCAATGTTGACTCAAGTATCTAGGGTAGGAAATGATCTCAATAAACATAAATGGTCTAGTTTTTCATGAGGTGGTGTAAATGTTAAAAGGTTCAACATGGCAAGGTTGGTCATTATGGTCAAAATTTATTTTTAAAAAAACCAATGTTCTAGGTCAAAAGCACCTAACATCAAGGTAGATGTGGTGAAAACATGGGTGGATTAGGTATGGGTTATAAGGGGAGGACTGAGTGAACTCTAGACACATGGGGAAATTGGACACTACCTACATAGTTCCATGGATAGGAGTCCAAAAAAATGTCAGGCCAAATGTAGTTCTTTTGAAACAAATGATGTCAGTTAACTTGGTTGTCCCAATTGGATATCATATAGGTAGGTCATAGGTTAGGGAAATTGGATAAAGGGAAGCATGAAAGGGCGGAAAATATGGTTATCAATTAGTTTTTGATGAGTGTGGTAGAAACAATGGATGAGGTGAGCTAGGATTTAATTAGATGATTGCATCAACTATGTAAAAAGAATATGTAGCCATAGATAAGAAAGTTGAAGCATGAAATTTATACCACCTTTTGAAAAAAATGGAAATATGCTTTACCAAGCTTTGTAAAATCTATAAATACCTGAATTTTTGTGGTGAATGAAAGGTTATTATTTAATAATTAAGTGAAGCAAAGTATCATAGTTGGTAAATGGTCAATGGCAAAGATTCTAACCCTTGACCATTGAGTCAGTGGGGCCCCAAAATAAGTAAGCATTGAGTTTTTAAGGAAATTTGAGATAGACATTGAGGAGTTTTGGAATATGGAGTGAGGTGAAAAACAATATTAATTAAATGTGGGAGTAAGTTTTAGCTTTCATGCATTAAAGCAAGGGCTATTTCAAGGCATAAAAAGATGTATTCCAAGAAGGGAGAATCAAGGGGAATTATTAAAATTTAGGGTTCATGTGAGGGTGTAGCTACCATCCCTACATGGGTATCCCAAATATTCCATTTGAAGGTGGTTTTAGTTTTGATTCTAACATATTCTAAGGTTGGACTAAAAGCCGTTGAAAATAAGCAAGACCAAAAGAGGTGGGGAAGGAATTTTCATCTCAATGGCTTAACCATGCTCAAGCTTGTTGGTTGGTCATATGAACCCAAAGTCTTAGCCAATTGTGTTATAGAGCCATAGGATTGGTATATATCTTATTGTAAAGCTAAATTGAGTGGAAAATCTTAGAGGCTATACATGCTCAAAATGGGTAGAGCATTTAAAAGGAAAAAGGTGATAGGGAAGGTGAAGGGTGTAGTTGGAGAGGGATAAAAATGAGAGCCTAAATGCAACATAAAAAGGCATTAATAGAAGAAAGGGATGCTCTTGAAGTAATGAATCTGACCAAAACTTGTGAATTAGGGCAAGGTTGTGGAGGATACAAGGAAGTATACAAGGAGATGTATGAAGAAGTAGTAAAATTGGTGACCACACTCTAAAGAGGTGGAGGTTGAATTGGAGAAAATAAGGGAGATCTAATAAGGGATAAGGTGAAGGTGTTCTAGGAGATGGATGAAGAAGAAATAATAAGGTGAAAGATAAAGATGAAAGTGGATAAGGATTGAAGAAGCTAGGCATGGTTATATAGATTGGGAAGAGAAAGTAAGGGCATCAAAGGAGATGATAAAAAATGAAATCAAATGGGGAAAAGAGAAAAATAAAAGGTAGAAGATGGGGGGAGAGAGATGCATTAAACAATGATAGATTGGAGAATCAGAAAGGATGGGGAAGGAAGTGTAACAATCTAGAAGGGTAAGGGGAGGATGGTAAATGTGGGAGGCCATGAAAGGTTTGAAAATAAGTCTTAGAAAAGATGGAGAAAATAGTTTGGTGATGAAAATGAAAAATAAGGAAATAAATAGAAGAAAAGGAAATAAAGAGGATGATAGGAGAGTGAAGAAGCAAGTAGTATCTTGAATAAATGAAGAAAAGTAGATGGTGGTTTTGGAAATGAAAATGGGATGTAAAATGGGAAAGGGGTTAGTAAAAACAAGGGGAAGTAAAGGTATTCATTAATCAACTTGTTTTAAGAGATTGACAAGTGGAAGGGGTGATTAGAAGGGATTGTCAAGACAAAAAGTGGTGAGGTGGTGAAGAAACAGGAGAGACAATGAAAGGGAGTGAGATGAAACTAAGGGATGAAGATCAAGGATGATAAGAAGAAAAAGGATGAATTGAAGCAAGAATACAAAGCACAGATACTCACACAGATGTAAAATATAAGTGAGTATCAAGAGGGAAAGTGGAAAAGGGCAAAAGGAAAAAAGAGACAAGAAGAAAAGGGAAATTATGGAAGGCTTCTCAAAGGATGAAGGCCCAATTATAAGATAGTTATGGATGTAAAAATGGAAGATAAAAAGGATGAAAGGATCAAAAAAAAGAAAACAAGAATAATGGAAAATGGGTATGGTGGGAAGAGTGGGAGAATGGTAAAGACTGGTGGTACACATAAAAAAAGTGCAACAATAGAAGAAACAAAAATCTTGTAAGATGCATAGGATGATGTGGAATGGGTGAGGAAAAAGGAGTGATAAAGAGGGTATGACAAATAGCCAAGGGGGAGGGGAGTTGATGAGGATGGAGAAAGAAGTTGAAGGGGATAAAAGGCAAGGTTGGTAATAAGGTGAAAGAGATTCAAAAAGTGCAAAAGGTGAGTGGGAATGAAAGATGCAAAGCATACATAAGAAAAGATGATGGGGATTCCAATGAAGTAGAGTAGGAGGTGGCTTTATGGCAGGTAAGAGGGGAAAATGGGAAAGGATATCAAACCTTGTGTTAAAAGAGATTGAGAAGATGGAAAAGTGGTTAAAAGAGAATGACAAGCTAGAGGTAGGTAGATGGTTAGGAGATAGGTAGAGAAATGAGGGAAGAGATTTTTAGTGAGAAGGGAAAATAAAGTAAAGGAAGTAGTTGAGCTGACCTTAATAACTAAGCACTAACTACATAGTCCAAAAAGACCTCAAGCCAATGTAGTTCTCTCAACAATGAGGGATAGACTTAATAGTAATTATTAGATGGTGTTAAAACATAATAATTTTGAATAAATAATTCAAATATTCCTTGATGTAGGATGCCATAAGCAAGAGAGTGATGTTAGTAGTGGAAATGAGTGAGAAGAAAAAGGGGATGGGAATCAGTTGTTATTGGTCGAGCTGCCCCTAGAAGTAGAGTATCACCTACATAGTCTTAGGACATTAGGTCAATGTAGTTCAATAGGTTTTGGATGAGTGGTGTTCAAATTGGCTACCCTAATTTGATGGACCACATGGGATGGTTTGGGTTGAGGGAGAAGGTTTGGTAAAATAATAGTTTTGGGTCTTGGTGAAGGTGTCGATGAAAGTGAATGGGGTAGGTTGGTAAATAGTTACCATAATGTTCCCACATTTAGTAAGATGAGAGATATAGATGGGCAAGGTAGGATAAATTATAAGAGAACATAATGTGAAGTACCAAAAATGATCTTTAATGAAGCTAATCTAAAGAAGAGGTGCTTCTATTATGAGGTTACACCTTCTAAAATTTTGTGAGGGTAGGATTTTGGAGATAGTGTTTACCGCTATGATCCAAGTTTTAGAAGGTGGGGGTGTATCTAGATCTATAGAGTCATTATGGCCAAGGTTCATCACCACTATGAGATAAGTTTTAAGGGTAGTAGCGAAGTGATGATCTATAAATAATTTCTTTGATAATGTTGTTCCCAAAATATGTCACTTGTTTTTGCAGACAACATATCAATTATTTTGGTCTTGTAGGCCAAAACTATCCCTTTCTTTTTTCAAAAATGTCCTTAGCATCCAAGTTCTTCAATTATTCAAGATTTTTTAGCTAAGGGACTCGCAGGTTCAATGGGTTCCATAGGTTCAACTGGTGAGCTTTCACAAAGAAACAAGTCTTCCTTTGAATACTTAGGCATTTCAAGGTTGGTTAAATGCTAAGGTTCAATCAAAAGACTTAGTGGTGGGATTCAAACAAATGGAATGAACCATTGAACCATTAAACCATTAAACCCTACTTCAATAGAGCTCAAAGTTCAAAGGTTTAATAAGTTCACCAAAGATTTAGAGACTTAGAAGAACATATGATTTGAAGAGCTAATAAAGAAAGGTTGAACCGTTGAACCTTAAACCTCAGAAGGTTCAAATTTCAAAGGTTCAATTATTTTGATAGAAAAGAAAAGGATCTAGAAAGTTTGAAGGACCAGAGGATTCAAAAAAAGAGAATGAACCATTAAACTTTGAATTGAAATGGTTCAAAGGTTCAAAGGGTTCAACAAATTCAAAGTTTGAAAGGAAGTAAAATATTCTAGAAACAAGTTTGAAGAGATGGTTCAACCAAAGAGGAAAAGAAAGTGAACATGGTCCTTCCCAAAGAGTTGATTAAACCAAAGAGCTGATTGAGCTGCCCAAACTATTGAACTATTGAATTGATGCACTTCAAAGGTTCAAGGTTCAAAGTGGTTCAAGCAAATAAGTGATCAGTGATTTCCCCATAGATGTCAAATATAGGGTAATGAAATATCCATTGATTTTCAAAGATGCACACCTGAGAACAAACTCAATGACTAGCCAAAAAGGAGCTGAAAAAGCCAACTAAAAGTGAGAAGATAGCCCTAAGAGCTCAGATTGCCAAGGAAGGATAAAATGTAGTAAGGAAAGAGAGAAAAACTATAAGAAATCTAGAAATATCTGTAGGAGAGTTATTTCCAGTAGGTGAAACAGTCCACCAAGTCGACATAAGAGAGTGCAAGCATTCAAAGACATGTCCTATTTTTTTGCATTAAGTAAAGATGAATGGATAGCTATATAAGAATCATAAAGAAGACTAGACAACCCATGCTTAAGAGGAGACATTTGGCATGATTTAGAATGCCAAAGTTAAGACTGATGACCTATTCTAGCATGGCCCTTTCATAGAGATTTAAGGAATTCAATTCAACATGGGCTATTTTCATGAAAACAAGTGCCCAAGTCTTTCTTGGAATGCTATGTATTGTAATATCTCATTTTATGAAAGGGAGATCTCTCTGTTATAGAAGTAAAACTCTACCTATATTGAAAGGCATTTCCTGAGACTTTGAGCTTAGATTGTTAATCATATTTCTTTATTTGAATGAGAAAACAAGTGACCTTTTAGACTTTGTGATGGAATAGCTTGTGTTATTTAGGAAATTTTTCTTGTGTCTATTTCCTAGAAGCATTCTTGTCTATTTAATTTAACAAGCACAACTAGTGAACGTAATTAGGAAGGTGTCCTAACGCCAACTGTGGAAAGACTTTGTGTTGCCACAATGGTCTTTAGTGTGTTGTTTTTTGTATCTATGTAAAGGATATTGGGATGAATTTTTGCCCCCATTGTCCTTCGTATATTTCACTCTTTAGTAGTTGATATTGAGACTTTGTGCTACACTTCATCCTGATGTGTTACTGTGTCTAGTTACTTTTACTACCTAGGAAGGAATCTCGTTGTTGACTGAGTATTACTTTAGAAAGAAGAGAAGTACCTACAATAATCATCTAGGAATTATCCTATGTCTGTGAACATCATCTCTAAAAAAAGAGAGATAGATGGTGTTATCCTACCCTAAGTGTTATTTTTCATCTTATATTTATAGTATATTAATATATCATAGTTATAGGGAACCTCCCCTTGATGAGAGGAGAGATTTTTCCCCTTTTGATGTGGTCAACCTACACATTTGGCCAATAAATCTCCCTATGCTATAATTGAAACACCTATTTTTCCCTTAGTTAGCTAGTGATAAAATATTCTCCCAATAATTTTTGGTGACTCTGCTAGGGATCATTTTGTGTAGTTTGAAGCCTCAAACTTCAAATTAAAGTAGTCCCTATCCTTATCCATTTTAGTTTTACACTTTGGCAGATCCACAGTATATGCAAATTCAAAGAGCTAAAGGGATTGTCAACCCTATATTCAAGTTAGTACAACAAAGTGATTTTGATGCTTTCCCTTCACCATCTCACCTTCAACAAACTAGGAGTTTTCCTCCTACAAAAGTCAAGTCTCCATTACTAGGCAAAGCATCCATTTTTTATGTTAGCAAAGCTTTTCCCATACATACCCCAACAATATTTTTTATCCCCCCTTTCCATAGTCATATAATGGTAGCTCAAGGCCCCTAGGGTAACTCTTTTGGCCCACTCAATTTAACTCCACCTCTACATAAGCTACCATGCAGTTTAAGGAAGGATTTCCCCAAGTTCTTTGGTGATGGGAGAGTTCATCCTGATGAACATATTTTAGCCTTCATCATAGCCTTTGGTGTGATACGCATAGAGTATGAGGATGTAGTAGTTAGGCTAATTATGGAAACATTGCAAGGCACTATTGCAGATTACTTCTATCATCTATAAGCACAAATGGTGATTGACTAGAGCACTCTCAAAGATAAGTTCGAAGTAAGGTTCAAGCCTATAGAAGATGCACATGCCCTACTAGCCTAGCTCACATAGATGAAGAAGGACCCTCATGAACCTATGAAAGACTTCATAGCTAAAGTTTGACAAGCTGAGGAATATGATTCCTATAATTACTCAGCTAACAGCTGAGAATCTCAAATGCTTGTTCATCAACTCTCAGCTGCCTAAAGTGAGTTTTCTACTAAAATGTGCTGGCCACATAGACCTTGCTGTAGCTTAGGATTTGGCCATTGAGGTTGAAGATGATCTCATCTTGGCAAGAAAGATAAGAAGAGATCCTAACAAAGGTAAATCTTCTTCATCTACTAAATATTCATCTATAGGCACCACTGATCCTATGGTGCATAACATAGAAAATGAGTTGGTAGCTCTCAAAAAGCAAATGGCACAAGGGATGTCTGACCCTCCTTAATACTGAGATATATCAAGGATGACATTTCCCAACCAGTAATACCAAGGCAATGCTACCAAAAATCAAGGGCAACTAAATCATCTTCATCCCCAATAGGAGAAGCTTGCCATTGAAGTAGCTCTAGCTAACTTAGCAGTTAGTTATTGTGAAGCTAAACAAGATTTCTCTTCCCAACCTGAGTTTGACCAAGAAAATGATGTTGATCTCTTTATAGAAGACCAAGAAGAATCCGTTAGTGACTCCAACATTGGTTTCCTAGATTACCAGGATGAACTAAGAAGCAAAGATGAAGCATTTGATGGATCATACACCATGTTTACCCGGTCACAAAAGTAGTCATCTCAACAAGCGGATAAGGGAAAAATAGGGGAAGGATTTTAGCCAGCAATTTCAATTACCAAATGAGGGACTTCTCTACCTTTCCAGCCTAATGGCCCAGTGAGTAACAAACAAGTACCTCAAGTACATCTTCATCTTCAACTTCAAATTCATAGGCCAGTACCTCCCCTCCTAAAAAATAGAAGGATGAACTACCTTCCCTTGTTCTTAATTCATTTTATACATTTGATATAATCTACCATGTCAAGAAAACCGAAATTCAAATGTCTAAATTTGAATTCTTGCAATCCAACCTTGAGTAGTTGGATAAGTTGGTTTAATGTGTAAATAATAAAACCATCCCTATAGGACCAGCTATTTCAAAGGTGACTCCCACATCCACCTAGAATAACCTTGGAATTACTCCTCCTACTGTTCCTGAGAAGACAAAACCATTTTATGTATCCCTATTGATAAACAGTCATTAACTAAATAATTACATCATCGACTCAGGTGCATATAACAATGTCATGCCTGCCAAAGTGGTAGAATCTCTTGGTCTCACATTGACCAAGACATTTGGGAGATGCTTCTCCATGGAAAGCAAAAAAGTCCCTTTGCTAGGACAAATCAAAGATGCCTAGTTTGCATTTGTAGCCTTTTCGAGAAAAAGAATTAAGATGATAGTCCTAGTGGCTGACATCTTAGCCTCCTATGGCATCTTTCTTGGTCAAAATTTTTGTAAGGATGTGGAGAAATAAATATGTACTTGTCTAAGGTAAGGATCCCTATGAAGGGCATCATGTAGAGGCTACTTCTTAAGAAGGAGGCAAAATATATTGTCACCCAAATATTAGCCCTTAAAGCTCAAATTATGTTTGAGTCTTTAGGAATGGGTAACATTTTCCTATCTATAGAGGATGTCCCTATTTCATTTGATGAAATTCCTATAGGTGACAATCCAAAAAGTTTAGACAGGACAGTAGGAGAATTGGTAGAGAAAAGTTCAGATGCAAAAGAATCCTCCCTCCCTAACCAAGATGGATATGAAAAAAGATTAGTTTCTAATAATCTCTGGATTATAGAATTTGATGGCAACTATTCTTCTACTAGTGCTAGAGCTATGATTGTTCTAATATCTCCTTAAGGAGATATTTTGGCTTCTTCATACAAGTTGCAGTTTAACAACACCAACAACACTATTGAGTATGAATCTCTGTTACTCAAGTTGAATGCTACTCAAGACAAAGGTGTCAAACTCCTTCACACCAAAAGAGATGTTAAACTGATGGTTTGTCAGGTGAGGAACCTATGTCAAACCAAGAATAAAAGATTGTGCTATTACTGCAATATGTTATGGGACTGTATTAAAAGTTTTGATGATTTCAATATATCTGCAGTGCCTAGAGAGCTTCATATTCATGCAAATTCATTGGCTATCTCTAAAACCCTCTTGGTTCCTCATAAATACTTTGAATAGCAGAAGTATACTATCAAGCTGGTCTTTTGACCAAGTGTGCTTTATAATGCCAATCATTGGTAGCTGTTTGATGCTAACAATCAAATCATGTGCTAGACTGAACCAAAAGAATAGTGAATTATGGTAATGGACCATAATAATGCACATCAAAATTAAGAAAAGAAACTCTTCTGCAAGAGAACAAGGATTCATGATTTTTAGACTAGAAATCAAGTCTTGTTGTGGGGCAAGAGGAGAGAACCAAAAAGAATGCACAGAAAAGTTGATTCCTAGTGGAGAGGTCCATTCACCAATCATCACTTCTAGGGATAAAATGATTTATTGCTGATATATCAAGATAGAACACCATTTTCATTGCCTCACAGTGGGTAGCATCTAAAGCACTTCAATCCTTAAAGTATCAGATGATATCAGTTGTACATATTTGTATAGTCTTTAGTTTAGTTTAGTTTTATTTGGTTCATTTTGTTTTGTTTTTGTGCTTTTATTTTTGGGTAGCATGACTCCGTAGCCTAATTGCATACTTAAAGACACTAGAGATTCTGGATTCTACTCCCTTTGATTGTTTTTACAATTGAAGGAAGTTCCCCAATTGGAGTTAGCTATTGTTCCCAAAATTTGTCACTTGTTTTTGGGGATAACATATCAACTATTTTCATCCTACAAGCCAAAATTATCCCTTTCCTTTTTCAAAAATGTCTTGAGCATCCAAGTTCTTCAATTATTCAAGCTTTTTCAACTAAGGGACTCACAGGTTCAATAGGTTCCATAGGTTTAATCAGCGGGCTTTCACAAAGAAACAAGTCTTCCTTTGAACACTTAGGCATTTCAAGGTTGGTTCAATGCTGAGGTTTAATCAAAAGACTTCACATCAGGCTTCAAGAACCATTGAACCATTGAACCATTGAACCCTGCTTTAGCAGAGTTCAAAGTGCAAAGGTTCAACAAGTTCACTAAAGACTGAAAGACCTAGAAGAACAAAGGATTTGAAGAGCTAAGAAAGAAAGGTTGAACCATTGAACCTTAAACCTTGAAAGGTTCAAACTTCAAAGGTTTAATGAGTTTGATAGAAAAGAAAAGGATCCAAAAAGTTTGAAGGACCAAAAGATTCAAAGAAAGAGAATGAACCATTGAACTTAGAACCAAAATGGTTCAAAGTTCAAAGGTTCAAAGCATTCAAAGAATTCAAAGTTTGAAAGGAAGCTTTGAGTGAATGAAAGAACTAGAAGATTCTAGAATCAAGTTCAAAGAGATGGTTCAACTGAAGAGGAAAAGAAAGTGAATATGGCCCTTCCCAAAGAGCCGATTGTACTGCTCGAACCATTGAACCATTGAATCTATGCAATTCAAAGGTTCAAGTTCAAAGTGGTTCAAGCGACTAAGTGATCAGTGACATCCCCATGGACGTCAAATATAGAGTAATGAAATATCCATTGATTTTCAAAGATGCACAATTGAGAATAAACTTAACAAACAACCAAAGGAGCTGAAAAAGCCAATTAAAAGTGAGAAGATAGCCCTGAGAGGTCAAATCACCAAGGAAGGACAAAACATGGCAAGGAAAAAGAGAAAAATTATAGGAAATCTAGAAATATATGTAGGAGAGTTATTTCCAGTAGGTGAAATAGTCCACTAGGTGGAAATCAAAGAGCACAAGCATTCAAAGATGTGGCCTATTTTTTTGCATTTGGTAAAGATGAATGGACAGCTGTATAAGCATCATAAAGAAGACCAGACAACCCATGCTTAGGAGGAGACATTCAAGATGATTCAGAATGCCAAAGTCATAACCAATGACCTATTCCAGCATGGCCCTTTCACAAATATTTAAGGCATTCAATTTAGCATGAGCCATTTTCATGAAAACAAGCACCCAAGTCTTTCTTAGAATGTTATATATTGTAATTTCTCATTTTATGAATGGGAGATCTCTCTATTATAGAAGCAAAACTCTACCCAAATTGAAAGCATTTCCTGAGACTTTGAGCTCAAATTGTTAATCATATTTATTTATTTGAATGAGAAAATAAGTGACCCTTTAAACTTTGTGCTGGAATAGCTTGTGTTATTTAGGAAATTATTCTTATGTCTATTTCCTAGAAGCATTCTTGTCCATTTAATTTAACAAGTAGAACTAGTGGAAGTAATCAAGAAGATGTCCTAAAGCTAACTGTGGAGAGACTTTGTGATGCCACAATGGTCTTTAGTGTGTTGTTTTCTATATCTATGTAAAGGATCTTGGGATGACTTTGTGCCCCCATTGTCCTTCTTATATTTCACTCTTTGGCAGTTGAGGTGGAGAATTTGTACTACACTTCATCTTACTATGTTACTGTGTCTAGTTAATTTTACTACCCAAGAAGGAATCTAGTTATTGATTGAGTATTACTTCTAAAAGAAGAGAAGTACCTCCAGTAATCACCCAAGAATTCTCCTATGTCTATGAACATCATCTCTAAAAAAAGAGAGATGGATGGTGTTATCCTACCCTGAGTGTTATTTTTAGCTTATATTTATATTATATTAATATATCAAAGTTATAGGGAACCTCCCCTTGATGAGAGGAGAGATTTATCCCCTTTTGATGTGGTTAACCTATAGATTTGGTTGATAAATCTCCCTATGTTGTGCTTGAAACACCTATTTTGCCCTAAGTTAGTTGGTGACAAAATATTCACCCAACAGATAGTCAATTAGATTTTACATGTAAGGAAGTTAGTAGTATGGTGAGTAATAGATGATGGACTTTCCCTGACCCAACATCTACATGGTTAGGCTAGACACATGGTGGCCATGTTTGCATTCTCTATCCTAGCTCCATGGAACCAATGACTTATTACTTTTGGTAGACCAGGCTTAGCTAATAAGTTGTGTGGCTAGGAGAAGTTGATCATTCCCTTTCTATAGATGACTTTTTAGTTGGTACAAAAGAAAAGGTTGTTATGTTTGAGTAGATAATGCCAATGATTGGGGTTTGACATCCAAATTATGTGGTTGTGGGCTAAGAGGAATAGGATGGAAAAAGGGGCAAGAAGGTGAATGTATCACTATGAAAGAACTAGATCATAGTATGACCTTAGGAAATAATGTATGTAGGGGATTTAGGTGAATCCTAGATAGCTTAATAACTTTGTATGTGTTGTGTGACACCTTGCAACCTAAATTTAATATTACATAGTTTGATGTAAACATGTATATAATGTGTTAGATTTTGTTGGTTGAATGTTATGGTTATGATTGGTATTGTTATGGTTGTTGTAATCTCACTTATAATGTAAAAGGAGTGATTATTGTTATTTCAATGTTAGATGGTATAATTCATTGTGAAAACATCAACCAGGCATATTAAGATAAGAATAGGGCCTCATGCTTTGTTTTTAATAAGGACTTAAAATAAGCCCAAAGTGAGATCAGCTCAAAATATGTAATCCCTTCAAATGATGCACATGAGTGGTCATTAGTTGATAAAGAAGGTTTCTTGGTCACAGGGTATCAAGTAAGCTCTAAATCCCTTTATTTATAGATAGTCTAAAGGGAAGACGGGTGATAGGTGGTGTGAAGCGTAATGGGTGATATGTATGATAACCTCCTATGAATCAATTTTCCCCATTTATAGGTGGCCTAATAATGGTAATAGACAAGTCTATGTCATATGCTAGATGTAGACTGATTAGTGCAACAAGTCTACATAGGAAAGCTAATTGTGGCTACCTTATTATGTTTCTTGAAAGTCGATTTTGACTTTAAATTTTTTTGGGATCTTTTGCTTTAGTGTTGTATATGGGAAGCTGATCATTGTGGGAAGCTTCCATAAAATTGCTGTACATTTGACAAAGTTAACTCAGCCATCCTTCAAGGGATTGGTCTAAGATTATTGGATTTGTTTTAATGTTCTTGATAGCTTTCCTTCAAGGGAGTAGTCTACCTTACATGTGGTAATTTTTACTTTCTTTTGGGTAGCTATCTTTTGAGGGAGCAGTCTGAAATGCTTAAAATGTTGACCCAATTAATTAGTGTAAGATGAAATATTTTTAGACATAAATCAATCTAATTAAGTTCATAGGTTTACCTTTATGAGGGAAATAAATTAAATAATAAGGTCAATGATATGCGAAAGGGTGTGGTTTTGAGAGACAATGACCATGGGATTCCATTGTGTTAGAGATGAAAAGTATCCATGAGAACCATGTTATGGGTAGAGCCATGGTACCAATATTTAGGATTAGGCCCTGACTTTAATGATTAATCACATATTTCTATGTTATAATCAATTGTCATAAAAAATGGAGAAGCAAGGTGGGTGAAGGTTAATATCTCATAATCAAGAGATGAGCTTAAGTTAGACAAATAGGTGAGATTGATCCTTCTAAATATAAAAATGGATGAAATTGTGAAGAATTGAGAGTCTCATGTTATGATTTTCCTTTGATAAAGGTCAAATGATAAGATCCTAATGCATACTTATGGGTGATGATGTAGGTTCCAATCTAATTGAAAGCAAACTTGCCTCATTTACTCTTCTCCATGTTGGTTTTCTTTTAGGAAAAGATCTCCAATATTGAATTCTCATTGTTTGAGGTGCTTGTTATAAGCATGTATGCTATGCCCTTGATAGATACAAAGGTGGGTGAGAGCTATTAAATGATGCTCCTCAAGTAACTCAAGTTGAGCTAAATAATGCTGACAAAAATCTTCTTCAGAAATGAGTTCCTTAAAAGATATGTGAAGAGAGGGGATTTGGACTTCAAGAGGCAATATTTACTCTACTATAAATACTAGAGAGAAAGGGGTAGCACCTATAGAGGTTCAAATTCTAGTGTGATAGGCCCATAAGGTGAATGGGATGAGCAAGTGCCAATCCCAACGTAAAGCACTAACAACTTTGTTTAATATTTTGGTGAGGGTTTTATTAGAGGATTCTACTTTTCCATTTACTTATGGTTCGTAAGGTAAGGAAAAGCTTAAATTGATGCCAAATGCATCACATAAACCTTGTAATTTCTTATTCTTGAAGGATTTTCCATTATTTGTGATGATCTTATGAGGAACACTAAAGCAGAAAATGATATTATGGTTGATAAAGTCAATAATCTTTTTTACTTTAGTATAGATTATAGGAATAGCTTCCACCCACTTGGTGAATTTTTCAATGGCTTTAATGATGGATCTATTTTTATATGAAGAATGGGGGTTAATTTCCTCAATGAGATCGAGCCCCCATTAAGTGAAAGGCTAAAATTCCTTAGATGCTTGGAGGCTATTGGCTAGTGCATGATGTAAATTAACATGTTGTTGAAATTTAAAACACTTTTTTACATAATCACAATAATATTTTTTTAGAGTGGGATTATAGTATCCAAGGCAAAGGATAAATTTAGCAACCATTAGCCCACTAAAGTGTCCCCCATAGATCACATCATGTGTTTCATTGATGGAATGGAAATCTTCATGGATATATAGAAAATGAAGGAGACCATCAAAACCACATTTGTAAAGGATTCCCCCTAGTATGGTGTAATAAGAGGTACTATAAATAAAAACTCTCTAAGCATTCCTAGAGAGGTTGGGAGGGATAATGCCTAGGTTGAGGTAGTTAAAAGTTTGGTCATACCAAATGTCAGATGGGAATTCCTCTACATTAAAAATTGCATGGAGGTCAAATTAGCCATAAGAGGGTGTGGTAAAATGATAAATGGTGATAAATATTTTGTAATTGGAAGGTTGAGAAGGGATCTGAGAATTAAGGTAGGCCATTGTATCTACAAATTTATTAGTAGATCGGGGAATGGATTGGACTAGGTAATGTTTGAATGATTTTAAGATTTTTTTAGCTTAAATTTTATATTTTAGCAAGACATTATTCTTACATTGATAAGATCCATTGACCTACTTGAACACAAGCTAGGAATCACCAAAGACATGGATTGTCTTAATTCTCTATAATATCCCCTGTTTCCATTGAAATCTGAAACTAAATATTATTGAATGGCTTTTCTGTATTTTACTTTTTTTTGATATTTTGTATGAATAAAGATACCTTTTTGGAAATAAATTCAAATAGATAAATAACCCACAATAGAATCTCTTATTTGTTCACCCAGATGATTACAATAGATGTCCTCTATCATACATATGAAAGAATAGTGAAATATGGTCTTAAGAACCTAAGTATTCCACAAACTGGGAATAAAACCTGTATCTAGCTTGTCTCGGCCTCCTGTGTCAAAAACAAAGTCACCAACGTTGGTTATACTACCGCCATCAGTTTTATAGTGTGTATAACCTATTGAAATTGGTATGGGTTGGCCGATGTCGGTCTCTGTGGCTCTCTACCTACCGATGTCGGTCTCTACACTTATCGCAGATGCAAACAAATTTCTACAGATCTGTACAAACTTCATATGACTACCAATATGATATAGCACAATTTGTATGCTGAACACCTGATCTCAAGATATATGGCTCTAATACAGAAAATCTCTATTTATGCAATATCTAAATCAAAACCTAATCAAATAAATCCCTATAATTACCTGTGATAACTTCTGTGTGAAGTTATCTCTCAACTTGGCAATAAATCAGTTGATATCTCATAGCCTATGAATCGCTCACACTAAAGAGGGCACATTCTTCAATGCAAATAGAATACTAGAACCCTTGGCTCAGTCTTCTTAATAAAATCCTTAGCAAAATTTCTCTTCAAACAATAATCATGATCCTCCAACTCTCTCCCATGAGAAATCCTTATACCCTCCAAAAAGGTGTGTTTCCAAAATTAGATTTTCTTAAATTAGAATTAGGGTTTCTTAAATTAGAATTAGGGTCTTAAAATTAGACCAAATAATTAATAATTAATTAATATTTAACTAAAATTAGACCAAATAATTAATATTTGATTAAATCAATCAAATATTAATATCTCCCTTAATCCATGTCCAAAAGAGCCCGAACGAAAGCCAATTGGAACAATTTTGCTACTCGAAGCCAAGCCCAACTCCATCAAGACCCTCTATCCATCCCATCAGCCTATGAGGGTCACATAATAGGCTAATCATCCACTCAAAAAGATGTCAACTAGAAGGGGACATGACAGTCCACCCCTCCTAAAATTGCTTGTCCTCAAGCAATCTCAACTCCAGATGTTGTAGAATATCCTTGCTCTCCCATGTAGCATCGTCCACTAGCAAATCTCTCCAATTTACCAAGTATTCCCTAATATTCCTCCTATGCAACTACCTCTCTCTATACTCCAAGATGGACTCAAGTACTAAAATCAACTTTCCCTCATCATCTAAGGGAGGTAAAACTGTAAAAGGTATCACACAGTGTCCTAACACCTTTTTGAGGCATGATACATGAAAAAAATTATGTACCTTGCTCTCTGTCAGAAGCTCTAGCTCATAAGCCATCTCTCCAACACATCTCAGGATCTTGAAAGGACTGTAGTAATGTGGCATAAGCTTTTCTGCCCCACTCTTCCTAAGAGTAGACTGACGGTAAGGCTGCAGCATAAGATAGACCATGCCACCCACATCAAAAGATCTCTCTATCCTCCACTGATCTGTATACTACTTCTACTGATTCTGTGCCTTATCAATATTCTCCTTGAGAGTCCTCATAGTATCTTGACTCTCTTGCAATAAGTCTCTATCACTTAGCACTCTACTGTCGCTCAGTAGCAAATCTAGAAAACTCAGTGCCTCATACCTGTACAATGCCATAAAAGGAGACATTTGAATGGTCATGTGGAAAGTCATGTTATAGAAATACTTGCACAAATGAATCCACTTGACCCAAGCTTTTTTCTTCCCTACAATGTAGTTCCTGAGGTAGCCCTCCACCCATTTGTTCACTATCTCTGTCTATCCATCTGTCTGCTGGTGGTAACTGGTGCTCGGTGTAAGCTTAGTCCCACAGAGTCTAAACACCTCCTACCAGAAGTGATTCAAGAACCGACTATCCTTATCACTCACTATGCTCTGGGGCAACCCATGCAATTGGAATACCTCTTAGAAGAAAACCTTTGTTACATGTGTAGCTGTGTATATGGTGGTAATCAGAAAGAAGTGGGCATACTTTGTTAACCGATCCATGACTACATATATGCAATCTCATCCTTGGGCTTTAGGCAAGCCCGTAATGAAATCCATCGACAAGCACTCCCACTTCCTATCAAGAATTGGAAGTGGCCACAACAATCCTATTGGGTACATGTTCTCCTGCTTGTTCTGCTAACAAACCAAGTACTCACGCACATACTGAAGAACATCTACCTTGAGTTCTTTCCATGTGAATCTCTCCCTAGTCTATATATAGGTCTTAAAATACCTAGGATGTCCTATAGTAGGTACATCATGAAAGGCTCGCATGAGAATGTTCTTCACCACAGATCCTGGGATCAAATAAACCCTATTCTTATAAATGATCAAGTCATTCATAAGAGTATATATAGTGTTAACCATCGATCCCTCAACAATGGTGGATGCCCATGTATCCTTGGCATACTCTACCACAATCATATGTCACCAATCCTCTGTAATGTGGACCATAGTACTCAAATATAGCCTGCGTGAAAGAGCGTTAACCACTACATTCTGGGTGCCCTTGATGAAAGAGATGTCAAAGTCATATGCCTATAACTTGCTCACCCATTTCTATTGATGATCATTGAGGTCTCACTGCCCAAGAAATGTCTCAAACTATTGTGGTCTATTTTGATACAAAATGTGCTCCCCATAAGATATTTCCTAAATTTTGCCAAGGCATGCATGATAGCAAGTATCTCCTTATCATAAATGTTGTATAGTCTCTCTAGTCCCTTGAGCTTACGGCTCTCATATATTATGGGGTGCTTGTCTTACATAAGCACCGCTCCAATGCCCTTGCCTGAAGCATCGCACTAAAGCTCAAAAGGCTTTAAAAAATTAGGTAGTGCCAATACTGGGCACGTAGTCATTAACTCCTTAAACCTCATGAAACACTCTTATGCTTCAGGTGTCCAACAAAAGGCACCTTTTTTCTTAAAATCTATCATAGGGGCTATGTGTTGTGAATAACCATTCATGAACCTACGATAAAACCCACACAATCCTAGAAATCCTCGTAGCTATGTCAGGTTTGCCAAAATAGGCCAGTATATGATAGCGCAGATCTTCTCAAGATCCATTCGCACTCCCCCTACACTGATAATATGACCCAAATATAATAATTTAGTCATCCCCAAATCACATTTGGACTCCTTGGTATATAAGGACTCCCTCTCCAAGATGTTGAGTACAGTCTCTAAATGAGCCAAATTGTCCTGCCAAGTCCTACTGTATATAAGAATGTCATAAAAAACAAGTACAAACCTCCTCAACAGTGAATGGAAGACTCTATTCATGGTGGATTAAAATGTTGCTAGCACATTAGTGAGCCCAAATGGCATCACTATAAACTCATAGTGTCCACAATGGTAACGAAAAGCTATCTTCTCAACATCCTACTCATGAACCCTGATCTGATGATAGCCTGACCTTAAGTTTATCTTCATGAAGTAGTGTGCACCATGGAGCTCATCAATAATCTCATCAATATGAGGTATTAGATACCTATTCTTAATGGTTCTCTTATTCAGGACTCTATAGTCAATGCACATGCATAGGGTGCCATCCTTCTTCTTCACTAGAACAACTGAAGAAGCAAACAGTGATTTGTTAGGCTGAATGTGACCCATAGCATGTAACTCCATGATCATTTTTTTGATTTCATCCTTCAATCACTTAGGATGTCAATAAGGAGTGATCATAATGGGCTTAGCACCCTCCTCAAGCTCAATAATGTGCTCAATGCCCCTATTTGGAGGTCTCCCTGGTGGAATATCACTAAATACCTTATCATGCTTGACTCTCAACTGCTAAATGTTAGGATGATACTCATTGTTCTACTGTCCCTCCTATATTGGTGCTAATGTGCACTCAGCAGCCCACTCTACCATGTCATGTCTCATGAGCCTCTCCATCCGATGTAAAGAAATAGTTTTGATGTTGTCATCCTGTATTGCCGTAAGAATGTGTGTCTTCCCATTAACATCAAAATGGATCTCCATGTCCTTAAGATGAAGAGTGACTACCTCATGGGAATGAAGCCACTTCATGCCCAAGACCAAATATATATCCCCCATGTTCACCACATAATAATCAGCCTTAAACTCATAGTTGTTCAAGCACAATGGGAGATCTCTAATCATCCATTCACACCTAAGGGTGTAACCATCAACCACCTTAACTCTAATGCCCTCAAACTCTTCTGTGGTGAGTCCACGCTTCTCCACAAATCTAGTATCAATAAAGTTATGTGTGGCTCCTGTGTCAAGAAGGGTGATGACCCTCTGTCCTACCAAAACTTCATAGAGTCTGACTGACCCCTCCTACTAGATGCTAGATAGGCGTGCCTCCTAAATCTGGAGCTCTGACTCGGCCTTAGGCTCTGAAGCCTCAGCCTCTGGCTCCTAAGAACAATCTTGGTGTTTGGAATATTCTAATTCCTCATCCTCATAATAAGCCCACATCACTCGATTTTCCTTTCCCTTAGGCCTCAAAGGACAATCGTGATTGGCATCATAAGGACCTTTGCAGTAGAAACAAAGCTTCTTCCTGCATAGATCATTAAGAGCCTCTCTATCCAAAGGTGGTGCTACGGGGTTGGCCTTTAAATCATTCTTAACACTTGATTTATCTATGTTGAAACCCTATCTTTCTCTATTCTTATTGAAGACCTTATTATCCCTGGATGAAGAAGTACTTCTGGAGTTAAATTTACTTGATGGGGCTGCCATCTCCATACTATGTGTATTCTTCATAGCGTCTTATAATGAAGGAGGATCAAAGCCTTTGATCCAACCTCTCAATGGTTCCTGTCAATCCCTCCATGAAGAGCACTACAAGTCACCTCTCTAAAATGTCAGGAACCATAATTGATAACTTTTGGAAGTCACCAATGTAAGACTCTAGACTGTCACTTTGGCGCAACTGTGCCAACTCTCAAAAATAGGACTCTGGATCTCTCCTATAAAAATGCTCCACCAGCCTATACACAAACTCCTGATAAGATGTGATCTAATCATGATGGAGTGTCACCATCCTGTGGTGCCACCAATCATGAGCTACTCCCTGAAGATGCAGTGTCGCATATCTGATAGCATCTCCCTCAGCCATCAGACACAATGTGAAAAATGTGTCTAGCTTACTAATCTAGGCATGCGCTGTAACCTTGCCACTACTATCAAACATCACTAGTGTGAGCTTGCTCGTAGCCTACTTTAAATCATTATTCTGGTGTCTAGGTCTCCAATCATGTCGAGCTTAATTATGCTCTCTCCTTTGTGTGAGGAACCAGTCAAAAGTAATCCTCTCTCTGACCTCAGGTGATAATAAATCCCACTCCTCATTCACTGCCATAAGCATGCCAACAAATAAGGGCTCTCCTATCACCTCCTCTATTGGGGCCTCAGGTTCCTCCTGTACAAACATAGGCTGTGTAGGTCTATTAGCTATCTTAGAATGGGTCAACTGTGGTCTCTGATGAATAGTAGCACTCCTATTATCTCCTTGCTCCCCATTCTATCGAATAGGTGTTTTCATCCTCTCTACCATAGTAGTGAGTGCTTGTAGTGCTTGATTCATTTGTTGCTAGCTTGTAGCCATAACTTGGAAGAATTATTCAGTGTCTGGATCATCATTATGCATGTGGCCCCTATGTGGGCTACCCTCACGCCTGTCACTCATGGTGATCGGCTGCTGTTCTAAAACCTGGTCACCTTCAAGCAAAGCTCTATTGTGTGTGAAATACCAATGTGGTCCCAAATCTTGTGGTTGCATAAGATTGTCAAACCCTCAGGATGGCAGGATTTAGCTCTAATACCACTATAATATCCCCTATTTCCCTTGAAATTTGAAACTAAATATTATTGAATCATTTTTCTGTATTTTACTTTTTTTTTGATATTTTGTATGAATAAAGATACCTTTTTGGAAATAAATTCAAATAGATAAATAACCCATAATAAAATCTCCTATTTGTTCACCCAGATGATTACAATAGATATCCTCTGTCATACATATGAAAGAATAGTGAAATACGGTCTTAAGAACCTAAGTATTTTGCAAACTGGGAATAAAACCTTTGTCTAGCTTGTCTCAGCCTGTTATGTCAAAAACATAGTCACTGACATCAGTTATACTACCACCATCAGTTTCCTAGTGTTGATAACCTACCGACATCAGTATGGGTCAACCGATGTCGGTCTCTATGGCTCTCTACCTATCGATGTCAGTCTCTGCACTTTTCGTGGATGCGAACTAATTTGTATGGATCTGTACGGACTTCATACGACCACTAGTATGATATAGCACAATCTGTATGCTGAACACCTGATCTCAAGATATATGGCTCTAATACAAAAAATCTCTATTTGTGTAATATCTAAATCAAAACATAATCAAATAAATCCTTGTAATTACCTGTGATAACTTTTGTGTGAAGTTATCTCTCAACCTGGCAATAAATCTGTTGATATCTCACAGCCTCTGAATTGCTCACACTGAAGAGGGCATGTTCTTCAATGTAGATAGAATATTGGAACCCTTAGCTCAGTCTTCTCAAGAAAATCCTTAGCAAAATTTGTCTTTAAACAATAATCATGATCCTCCAACTCTCTCCCATGAGAAACCCTTATACCCTCCAAAAAGGTGTGTTTCCAAAATTAGATTTTCTTAAATTAGAATTAGGGTCTTAAAATTAGACCAAATAATTAATAATTAATAATTAATAATTAATAATTAATAATTAATAATTAATAATTAATAATTAATAATTAATAATTAATAATTAATAATTAATAATTAATAATTAATAATTAATAATTAATAATTAATAATTAATAATTAATAATTAATAATTAATAATTAATAATTAATAATTAATAATTAATAATTAATAATTAATAATTAATAATTAATAATTAATAATTAATAATTAATAATTAATAATTAATAATTAATAATTATTTATCTAAAATTAGACCAAATAATCAATATTTGATTAAATCAATCAAATATTAATATCTCCCTTAATCCATGTCCAAAAGAGCCCGAACGAAAGCCAACTAGAACAATTTTGCTACTCAAAGCCAAGCCCAACTCCATCAAGACCCTCTATCCATCCCATCAGCCTATGAGGGTCACATAATAGGGTAATCATCCACTCAGAAAGATGTCAACTAGAAGGGGACATGACATTCTCAAATTTTGATAAATTTAGAAACCTATCACTAGGGCTTCATACTCGACCATATTATTGGTGCATTCAAAGTCAAGTTTAAAGGACAGAGGAAGGGGTTCACCATTGAGAGGAATGAGAATAACTCCAATACCCCTTCCTTGTTGGAATTTTGAGCTATCGAAGAACATGGTCATTTGGTAGGTTATGTCACCTTCTTATAAAAAGAGTCATGATAAACTCATCTAGAAAGGCAAGAGGAGGTGGTGGGTTATTTAGTAAAGGAAATTTGGCTAATTAATCAGTAATGAACTAACCTTTATTCA
Organism: Torreya grandis; assembly: GCA_037957365.1. NCBI lineage: Eukaryota > Viridiplantae > Streptophyta > Pinopsida > Cupressales > Taxaceae > Torreya > Torreya grandis. The sequence goes on along the minus strand of JARHVA010005621.1, from coordinate 807,987 downwards.
ACTTTTGTTGGATAAATTTAATGTCAAATTCAGCTAGGAGCATGAGCCACTTAGCCATACACTGATTTTGGTATGGTTTAGAGTGCATGTATTTGAGTAGGTCAAAATTATTGATGACATAGGTTTTATGATTAAGAAGGTAGTGGTAGAGTCTGGTGGCCACAAAGGTCAATTTTAAGCAAAGTTTCTCAATGTGTGTATACCAAGTCTCGTATTCTACAAGTATATGACTAATGTAGTAGACAAATTTCTCTTTGTGTTGTTCATCTCGATGAGCCAACATTACCCCTAGGGAATAGTCAATGGAAGAGATATATAGGTAAAAGGGTTGGTCATCCTTAGGAGGGGTGAGGATAGGTGGTGACAAAAGGTATTATTTGAGTGAATCAAATTCCTCTTGACACTCAGTATTCCATTTGAAAGAGATATAATATTACATAGGGTGATGAAAAGGTTGGCACTGGTCTAAAATTTGGGAAATGAAATGGAAAATGGATTGAAGTTTTTCCTAAAGGTTATTGAACTGCTAAGGTTAGTTGGGGGAGGCATGTCCAAAATTGCTCCAAATTTTGTAGGGTCTTCTTCAATTCTATGAAGTGAGATGATAAAACCAAGAAGATTTCTTCAAAGGACCTCAAAAGTGCATTTCTTGGGATTTAGACAAATATGAAAATGGATGAGGCATTCAAATATAATTGTAAAGTAGTCAAGTGATCATTTTGAAATTTGGATTTCTCTAAAAAGTCATCCACATAGTCTTTTGTAATTTTATGGATGATATCATGTAAAATATAAGTCATGACATGTTGGTAGGTTATACCAGCATTCTTTAACCCAAAAGGCATGACTATATAGCAAAAAGTTCCCCAAGGGGTGGTAAAGGTAGTTTTATGTTTATTTTTAGGAGCAACAAAGATCTGATTATAACCTAAAAACCCATCCATGGGAGATAACATCTCATGGCTAGCTATAAGATGAATAATCTAGTTAATGATAGGTAGAGGGAAGTCATCCTTGGGGTAGGGGAGGTTAAGGTTATGAAATTCCACATAAATGTGTAGATCCCTAATGACTTTGGTGATAGGTACAATGTTCAAGACCCATTAGGGGTAGTCAATGGGTTTAATGAAGTTTACAGATAGGTGATATTGAAGCTCTTCTTTGATTACAAGGGCTATGTAAGGATGCATGTATCAAATTTTGTATTTAATAGGCTTGGCATCAGGGTGAGTGACTATGTTATGGGTAGCAATAGTGGGGTCAATCCTAAGCATATCATTGTAAGACCAAGTGAATGTTATGTTGCGATCTTAGAGGAAAGAGGAGAAATCTTGAAGTTCTTTGGTATTCAATGATTGGCCCAATTTGACAATATGAGGTTTATCTAGAGTGCCCAAGTTGATATCAATGGTAGATTCATTCAACATAGTCAAGGCCTCAAGAGGAATGGGTTTGAGGATAGAATAATCCCCTTTACTTAGGTAGGTAATAATGGAATCATCATCTTGATGTTGGATGGTGTTGATGGTGGGAAAATCATTCTCTACAATTTTAGGATGTATGAGTGGAAGGACTTCGGTTTGGTCACTCTTTTGGTAGATGAGAGGGCCTAAACATACAATATTGATCAAAAAAAGAAGTTAGGAGGGATAATATTAGGGTCTTCAAGTGGAGAAAGTGGGTGGGTTGGAAATAATGGGATATCTTCCTCTATGGTGGCAATATGTTTCGGTGAATTGGTGGATTCTTGAGGTTTTTCATACCCAAGGCCAAATGACTCATGAGGTTGCAATGTTTTGAGATGGGGTAACTCATGAGGCCCTTGTTCATAATGACTAAGGCCAAATCCTTTCCAAGCACATTTATGAACATATAGCTTAGTGAACTCTAATTTATTAAGATAGGAAAATTTAGAGGTAAATGGTTGGATGGATGATGTAGTGGTAGGGGATGGAAGTGGTTGATCATGTCCCCCATAAATGAAATTAATTTGATGGTTAGGGATACCAATGTGGATGATGGTTCCAATATTAGGGTCATAATAAGGGTCATGTCTAATATTCCCATATTATTGGGGGGTAAGGAAGGCATATAAGGCTAAGAGCCGATATTCCCCAAAATAAAGATGTTAGAATGTGGTTGTCATGGGACCTTCTACAAGAATCTAGGAAGAGAGGATAGATGAGCTAGTGGAAGCTTCATAACCATTAGGTGTGGAAATGTTATGGGTTTTGGCTTGTGAGGTTGTGTTGTTGGCAGATGGTTGTGCAATGGATAAATGAGGAAGAAGTACATCATTGGGTTGATATGTCATATTACAAGATGTAAAATGACTAGGGTCAACTTGGATAGTCACAACTTTCCCTTCATGTTTAAACTTGACACATGGATGTATGGTGAAAGGTACATAACTCATGACATGAATCCAAGGGCATCCAAATAAAATGTTGTATTAAAACTCTGCTTATAAAACATAAAAGAGTTTGGGAATAGTATAAGGCCCTACACAGATGTGGAAGACAAATTTTCCCAAGGTGGTAGCCATAATATCATTGAAAGAATGAAGAACCACTGAGATTTTAGACATGATATTTTTAGGTAACTACAGTTGGTCATAAGTAGGGAGGAGATAATATTGATGTTATCTCCCCCATAGATCATCACCCTTTTGATGTGTGTTTTATTGATGTATTTTGTAATGAAGAGGGGAGGATCAAGATCCTCTGAATGAATAGAAGGTATTTCTGAATTCTTGAAGGTGACAAGGTTAGAAGTCCAAAGGATACCAACAAAAGTGGCTAGAGGCTAAGGAACATTGGGTTGGACTTCAACAAATTGTAGAGCCTATATGAGTACTTGATGGTGATGGGGAGAGGTAGAGATTAACCTATACAAGTTCATCTTTGTTGGAATTTGGTGAAATTGCCTGAGGATAGCTTTTTAGATGGATATCACATATGGGTTAGGGTATGGAGAGTTAGATGGGGAGGCACCTAAGATAGACACCTTGGGTTTGTTTGAAGATGGAGAAGGTTGGGTATTATTTGATTAGGAGTTTAGAGAGGGGTAAGTCCAAGTAATATATGCTTTAGTCTTCCCTTTATCCTTCTATTGGGGCTGAGATCGGGTAGTTATATGAATAGTGTGGATAAGAGGGTTCCCTAGATTGGATGCTTGCTTCAATTCCTCTTAAAGTTTGGGTGAGATTGAAGATTAGATGGGTTGAGTTGATGGTTAGATTGGTAATGGGAATAAAGTAGGTTTGTTTGATAACAAATCATCATTGTCATACAAGTTGTGAACAAGCACTTAAAAAGATTTATAATTATTGATGTCATGTCTTATTGCTTTATGATATGCACATATCAAGTTATCCTTAAACCAAGAGAGTTTGGCATGTGAAGGGTCAAAAGGTTTGTTAGGTGGCAAGGTCAAGGAAGAAGCTTGTAATAATCTTTAGAGAATGGTTAAAATTTGACTAAAGGTGATAGATGTTTAATAGTTTTTGCTTTAGGTGTTAAAGTGGGAGGTTGCATAGATCTAGGTTTGGTGGTAGGCATCTTGGATAAAGTGGTATGCTTGGTTGATGGTTTTGGTTTAGGCATGATGGTTGATGGGACAGTGGTAGAGGAGGGTGAGGTAGGTAACTTAGGAATTATTAGTGTACAAGGGAAAGGTGTTTTAGAAAGTAAGTATGTAGGTGTGACGAATAAAGGTGGTGGGGTTTTGGTAAAAATGAAGGACTTTAAGGTTGAGGGATGGGGACCCATAATGGAGGGCAAGGTTAAGGGAGGTAAAATTTAGGGTTTTGGGCCCTTTGGTGATTTTACCTCTTTGGTTGTTTTAGTTGTTGGTTTTAGATGTGATTTGGTCACTTTAGCTATCTTGTTGGGTTTGGATGTTTGTGGGTCAATCAATTTGGAAGAGGTTTTAGTTGGTTGGGTGGAGGTTTTAGTTTGTTTAGAAGGGCTAGTTTGGTCTATGAAAGAAGGGGTTATAAGTTCTAGTTTGGTTCTCTTACCTTTATCTTAACCTTTGATAGAAGGTTTTGTAATTAGACGTTGGGTGTATGGAGCCATCTTCTCTTGTGAGATAGCTTCCAAAGAGGGGGTGTATGGTTCTAAAATAGGGGAGGTAGGTCTGTTATCCTCTAATGGAGGTATTGATATGGTTACTTCCTTTGTTCAGGTGTCTAAAGGAATAGAAGGTAGTCTTTTTTCTTCCATTAGGGAATGGGGAAAGAATTAGTTGAGGTAAAATTTCCTTTGTCAATGATTTTACTAGTAACCACATTAATAGTATGTGCCTGATGAGATGGTTCAAGTTTATTTTCATGATGAGGGGTAGAAGGATCATGATTAGGGAAAGGATTATGAAATATGTTGAGGGCTTAGTTTTGTGGTGCATTAGGATTGTCCAATTTGAGCTCCCCTTTATCAATGAGGGATTGAACAAGGTATTTAAAGGTATTTCACCTATTTATGTCATGTCCTATAACTTGGTGAAAATCACAATGGTGATTCTCATTATACCAACTGAATATGGGATGAGAAGTATCAAATTATTGAGGTGGTTTAATTAGTGAAATTTGGATGATTTTGGCTTTTAGTAACTTTTACAAAATAGAAGGATAAGGATCCCCAAGTGGAGTTAATGTTTTATGATTATTCTAAGTTTGGTTTATTTGGTTTGGTTTGGATAGTTGAAGGAGTCGAAGGTTTGGTTCCTTGGGTTCTATAGGTTGGTAGATGGTAGAGTTGTGGCTTTGAGGACAATAGCATTGGTAATGCCTTTGCTCTTGTAATTAGTATTGGTTGGGTTGTTTAGATTGGAAGAAAAGGGTTCATTAGGTTTGTAATTTGGGTTCTTGTTCTTCAACTTTAATCTTCCCTTATCAATGGTTCTTTTCTCTAGTTTGGCAGCCATAGTAAAAGCATCATCAAATGTCTAGAAGTTTTGGACACATAATGTGGATGAAATGTGTTTTGCACATGCTTGAGTGAAGATATTTATAAGCTTAGGTTGAGGAAATAAAAAGGAAAGTTGGTTGATTAGGCTCTTACAATGAACCATGAAATTAGTAATAGATTCATATTCGAATTGCCAAATGGAGTAGAGATCGGTAATAAAAAAATTATTAGATATATTGATAAAAAAGTGATCTAAAAAAGTTTGGGCTAGTGAAGTGAAGGAGAAGAGGGAGTGTTTTGGGATGGCACTATACCAATCTAATGCTTATCCAAATAATTACATAGAAAAGGTATGAAGGAGAAGAGAATCATCATAGGCAATCAAGTAACATGCATGCCTAAATGCTAGTAAATGTTGTTGGAGGTCTTCTTTACTTTAAAACTTAGATAATTTTGGCAATTCCCATTGTGGAGGATATGATCAAGGAGAGATAGATGGATGGATGGGTTCATTGAAAATTTGGTCATAAGAGATAAGGTTATGTGATCTTGAGATGGATGACTCAAGGGTAGTCATTTTCTTGATTATCATCTTGACCAAGTCCATTTGGGGTTGTTGGGTTGGATAGGTATATGACATGTTTTGTTGGGGTTGGGTGACATGGAAATAACTATTGGATGGTTGGTATGATGTCACATGTGTGTGTGAGGTCATGTAATATTGGGTAGAAGGTGAATTTATGTATACTTATGTGTTAGGAATATATTGATAAGATGTCATGGGTATGTATTGGAGGGTTAAGGTTGGGGTTTTTATGTGTGGTATTGAAGTGATTATTGGGTTAGTTTGTTGAAGTTGGGTAGTGACCAAAGTGATTATAGGGGGAAGTATTTTTGGTATGGAGATTACCAAGTTATGAAAGGGGTTTGAGGTTCTTATATTAGTTACGCTGAAGGGAATGGTAGAAATAGGTGTGGAAGACACCATGCTAGAAAAAGGGGTAGAAGTGATAAGGGGTAAAGTTGAACCAACATATAAGTATTGGTTAGGGTAATAGGTGTTTGGGTGGTGGTAGATGGACCAATAGTAGAAGATGAAGCTTGGCTAATAGAAGGGTGGGATGATGTAACACCAACCACAAAGTGGTAAGGCATACCATAAGATGGATCTGTGAGAGGAATTGAAGACATCAAAGTATGATAGGCTAAGGTATTAAGATAATGTTTTAAAGCAACTAGATTATTGTTCAAAAAGGTGGAAAAATCTTAATCACCTTTAGGCATATTGTTGTAGGCATTGTAGGTGGGGGAGAATGATGTGGTGAAGCATAGGGTGATTTAGCAATGTCTGAGGTAAAATATATGGATGAGGATGAATAAGAATATGGTGGTAGGTTATTTTGGTTTTTCACTTGTCTGGTTAAGAATATGATAAATTTAGAAATGGATAACAGAACTCTTTCATCACATAATGAGAAAATAAAGAAAAAGCCAAAACAAAAAAATTAAACAGTAAAATCACAAGTAATCCTAAGACTTTTTTTAAACCACTTTTGGATTATGCCTTAAAGAATGTGAAATGGTAAATTGACTTGAATAGGTCCTAAATAAGGTAGTCTATATTTGGTTTTGAGTTATGTTTAGGCACTCAAGAAGAAGTCTATATTAGATCAAGTCTGTGTCTTGGTCCTTAGGGATTACTCCCCTCATTTCATGATCCCATGACTAGTGTGGATGCTTAGTGAATATATACCAATTACCAAAGTTTATACTCAACCAAAGAGATAAGTTAGCTATCCCCTTGGTGATTAAATCTAAGTACGATAATCAGGAAAGGGTAAGGTGATCTAATAGGTGATGAAATCCTATTTGGGCCTTATCTAAAGTTATTTTTATGTTTTTTTGTACAATTTTTTTGGTTTTGTATCATTTTTTCACTATGGTTAATTTGATTTGCCTTTAATTAATCTAGGTGAACTAATTAATCAAACAAGCAAACAATGTATGTAGTTAATTTTAACCCAAAGGATTTTATTTTTTTATTTTTATGAAAATAAGAACAACTAAAATATACCTAAATGTAACATGAAGATGAAATCCTAATCCTATGATTAATTCTCTTTTGATTTTTATAAATGCATGAAAAAAATTTAAAAAAAAATTGTACTTTTTATTTTTTTCCTAATGCTCTAAATAAATGAAGCTAAAACTTATGTTTTGAAAGAGATGAATAATTAATTTTTAGATATGAAATTTCATCTAAATTTCATTTTAATAATGAAAATAAATTTCCTAAAACAAATAATGAACCCAAGAAAACTCAAGGGTCCTACCGGGCATGCCAAAATGTTTCTATCCAATTTGTTTTTTCCTATGTGTGAAAAGTAGAAACTAGTTATGAAGGGTGTTGAGGAAAAACCTATTGAATGTACATGAATTGAATCTAGATGATTATGGAGATATCCTATTTGGATTTTGAGGATGAACTAAAAATAATATAACACTAAAATATTTTTTTTTGTTAGACAAGCAGATGGGTGGATTACCTAGTGTGAACTAGATCTTGAAGTGAAAGCTTTCTAAGAAGCTATCAATACACCTACTTTTAAACACTTAAGTGGTAATGAAAAAATAAATATATTTCCCTTATATGACTATAAAACATAAATTAAATACATCAAATAAAAAAAAAACTAATCAATAAAGCTAAATGATTTTCTTAGATGGCTAAAATAAAGCAACTAGTTTAAATAATGCTAATGTTAAAAATTGGCTAAAATAATGTTGTGGTTTTTGGTTTGGATTGGTTTGATAATGGTCAAAAGAGTGATTTGGTTGGGGTTGGAAATGGGTTGAGATTTTTAAGGGTAATTTTTTCAAGAAAACAAGATTGATAAATGGTAAAAATAATGCCATGAAGGCAAAGGGGCAAATGGTCAAAATGAGGCCAAGAAGGCAAAGGGGTAATTGGTGATCAAGAAGAAAAAGGGGATATGGATAAGAGGATAAAATTATAATAGGGTCATGAATTAAATAATTTAAATAATAAATCCAAATGGAAAGGTAAAGGAATATATAAATTAAGATAATTAAATAACAAGATTACCTTAATGCTTGAAGATGCTTGTTGATGAAGATTGGCTTGTTGATAGTTAATGAAGACAAGAAGCAATTTTCATAGTGTTTTATTTCTTGAGATCCTTATATTCAATATTATGACCTCCTTGATGATACCTCAAAACCTTAAACACAAATTTTAGTAACAAAATACTAACTTCCAACTTAATATTGGGTGAAGGAAAGGTGGGGGGTGTGGTATTTATAGCATTTGATGTGAAGAAGCATGCCAAAATAGAGGAATAGTGAATCAATGAATATTTATTCAAGTGGGTTCATGAATAATTCAAGGATGAGGTTGGTTTTGATTCCCACTTTGATCATAAGTCTCCAATTTGGGGTTGGTGTGTCTCCCACCTTGCACATGGGTTTAAATGAGACCAAAGACTTTTTCCCACCCTTTATTGATTTCAAAAAAGTACTTAAAGGGGTGTAACACTAAATTTGGAACCATTTCCCATGTGGTGGATGGAAAGTCCAAGGTGAAGTTGTGGAATATTCCCATTTGGGTTGAGAATTCTCCCATTTCATCTAAAAAATAAAAAATGGATTCCCTTTATCTTTTCCAAAGTATTAAAGAGGTAGGTATATATTTAAAATTATAATTTCATGTGGATAATACAAATTACATGTTTAATAATGACCCCTTAAGGTTAAATTCACCATATTTAAAAAGGGAGAACTCTGTGATGCTAAAATGAGGTCATTAGGCACTTTGGGAAAGGGTCCCAAGTGGGGTATGGTGTCCCACATCAAGCCACCTCACTATTGAGCCATGTCACTTTCCATATCACCTTTCATGTAGATTTTCATGTCACATTCCATGTCATATTCGATTTCAACATGAATAGTGATATGTGTCCAACAATGAATAGTAATTTTTTTTATAGTACTTTCAAATAGTGATTTTGAATGATATTATGTGACTAGGAGAATAATGATTTGGTTGGGATAAGGTCAATTTTGATAAGATTTAAGAATGTTTATGGGATCTCAAGGCATTTACTCATCAAAAACTATAAGTGTGTAGTTTTCTAGTGTCTATAGGGTGCTCATTAAGTTTGACTAGTGACAAAGGAACTCATTTAATTAATGAGACAGTGCGCATCCTTCTGATGGAATATATGGTGGCACAACAAAATACCATCCCATATAATCCCCAAGTAAATGGAATGGTTAAAGCCTTTAATAAGATCCTTGGAATGTGCTTCACCAAAATATGTGATATAGGTCACAAGGATTGGGATGATCATATCTCTGTAGTACTATGGGCCTACCACATGACATATAAGCACTTAAACAAGGATACACTATTTCAACTAGTATTTGGTAAAAAATTAGTTATACCCCTATAGTTTTTAATACCTTACTTTTTCATCATGTGAATTAGCCACCTTGATGACCAAGAGTCTTTAAGTGTAAGGTTGGAAGAATTAAAGCACTTGTATGAGATGTGCACCCAAGCCAAGTGGGGTCAGTAAGTTGAGAAGGTACACCAAAAGAGATGGCATGACAAGAATATCAAGGTATTGACTGAAGGATCCTTAGTCTTATTATATGACTCAATACTTTTGACACCCAGGCAAGCTATAGATTTGATATATGGGTTCCTATGTCATCCATGCCATTTTATAAATTGATGCATGCAAACTATGCACCTTGTCAAGTGAAATTCTTTAAGGCCATTTCAATGAAAACTAACTAAATCCATATCTACCATAGGGTTATGTTCATGCTAAGGACACTCTGACTCTTTGGTTAATAGTAATTTGAATTGAGCTAACTGAAATAAGGTTTGGCATAAGCTAAACCATGTGATCATTCTTTTAGTAATAGGCAAGTCAAGATGGCCATAAAGGTCCTTATATTTTATGACTCCATGCATAAATATAATCAAGTGAGTTAAGCACTTATGCCACCAATTCATGAGGCTAGACACCTATGTTATGGGCACATGAAGCCTATAGGTCAAGTAGTAGCAAAAAAAGAAACATCTACATAATTGGTGCATGGTGAGATGGTAGGAGGAGACCTTGAACATGCTAAACCATCAGAGGGTAGGTACAAGATAAGACATTCAACTAGGTTAGATGTAGGATGAGATGAGAAGACACTCAAAGATGCACTTCCTAATAAGTGAAAAAGGTAGATGGAGATACCAAGTTTTGGAGGGCCAGTGCAAGGAATTTATATGGGGTAGGATAGGCCAAGGCAAGATGATGCATGAAAAATTGACCAAGACAAAGGAGCACTCTGAAAAAAGAACATAGCTAGAAGAAGTGGAATCAAGGAGGTTGAATTGTTCATGTATGAGGTGTTGTATGTAAGTTACCATAAGAGAGATGAGGGTCACACCAAGGAGATACACAACAAGAGATCATCAAGGATAGTTGGCATCCACCTATCAAAAGTAAGAAGTGAACATTTGAAAAAGGATGTCACATCATCAAAAAGTTGTTAAAAGTATTTAATGCAATGAAAATAAAAAGATAAGTATTTAATGTAGACAAGACATGGAATTTTTTAAGATCTCATGATATCTTATGAAATATGACAATCAAGTCCAAATGATGGCATCAATGATGATGGTTGAACATATCAAGCTATACATAGGGTGAATGGTGAATTAATAGGGTTATAAACTTATACAAAATTGATAAAGAACTAAAGCCAAATGACCCTAATAGAGAAAATTCCCATAGAGTAGATAACGCATCAAGTAAGGAAGTGGTGTAATAAACTAGAGCAAAAAGAACATCAAGAGTAAATTGGTGTAGTAAAACTAGAATAAACACTAGACCACCATTAGTATCCAAAGAAACTTAGGTAGACAACTCATGCCAAACCAAAATTAAGGGTTTCGACAAGACACACCTCCTATGTTTCAATTCTATCAAATTTAGAATGACAAATAAGTAGAAGGCATCAAGATATGAAGAGACATGATTCAAACCCAAGTGGGTTCGAATATTTGAGGAAGCACCTACTAGTAAGATAAGGGTGCAGGTAGTAGAATTGGTTAGTGTTGTGATGGTGGAAGCTAAGGCACTAACTAAGATGTCCTACCAACACATGTAGTTCCAACTCAAAGTATTAGTGGGAAAACCTTGATGTTCATTTGTACATGTATGCCAAATATAGGATTACAACCACTAGATGTCAAGTCACTTCTAAGACTTGATGCAAGATTGGATGGTGGACACTAGGTGCAAGACCTCAAAGGGAGATGTAATTTGTTATGTCTCAATAAGAGATAGATTGAAGGATTTAGGTACAACTCAGCTCTATGAGTTACCTTATTGTATAAATGTAGAGGAACTTATTTAGTTATTCCTCTTATATGTACATGAAGTTCACGTGTACTTTGTAGTATAGTGCATGAAGATATCTTCTTACCTGATCAATAAGATAACTAAACTACCAAACTCTAAAAAATACATTCATAAACTAATGGGTGATGATGAAGAGGTTGAGCACATCATAAAGTTCCTCAATTAATTCAAGGGGGATATACTTTCCCCATCATCAGGTGTGAGGACCTAGGCACAAAGGTGGTGGCATGACTGGTGATCTCAAAATTATGCACAAGAGGGAGATGGACTAATGTGTCCAAGGTATACCTCTATTTAGCCTATCACATGATGTAGGGGGTAAATTTTAACATGGAAAAGTTCATTTCCATAGAAATGACCAAGAACATGCTAGAGTGCCACGTCATGAAGGGAATGTTCATAGAGGGATCCATCCTCATCTTGATAATCATGGAAGAAATCAAGATCCCCAATGGTGGAAGAGATAACTTTGGGGTATTCCTAAAACACCACAAAATCTCAATGCAAAAATACAAGGACTTCATCTACCCCATATCCTTTAGTGACAAGTACATTACTCACATACTAAAGTGGTTTGATAAATACATAGAGGCCTTCATGTTAGAGTGGAACATCCCATAAGGGCTCCTAGTGAGCATGTTTGAAATCATGACCTTCATCATCATGCAACACTACTACATTGTCTATTTAGAAATCAAGGATGGGAATAAGTTAAGATGGTTGAATCTTCCCTTCACCTTCTCATCTAAATTTTTTAGGAATGCACTCAATAGAATCCATAAAATGTAGAACCTTTCTATCCTATTCTAAGAGATGGATGTATAAATCTAGTGGATGAGGCACAAATTTCCTCATGTGGATGGAGGATCAGTATAAGATGAAGACACCTCAAATTATATGGATATCAATCCCATGTAGGAGGTAATGATCCTCAGATTCATCCATAGATTATACTATGTGATGAAGGTTAGAAGAAAGGATGACAATGTGGGGTATAGCATAGAGAAATGAAGAGACCCCCTAGTCTTAGTTAGGATGTAAAGAACCCGCATACCCCTAGAAAATAAGAAGCTCCCTATAAAAAAGAGGGTGGATACACTAGAAGAGATAGAGGAGAGGCTAAATCTATAGATAACTTTAGAAAGGGAAGCCTCAATGATAGAATTACACCAAAAGCATGTGTGCTTTGCAGATCAAACCCCTACAAGCCCAAAGGGGAAAAAGAAAGAAAAGGCCCCTTCCTCTACACCAAAATAAGACACATCAAAAGAGTGATTAGAAGAGGAAAAGTGGGGATAAGGTAATTACATTACACTTGAGGACATAAAATCATCCCCTAGTGAACAATCCCCTTCACCTCGCCCATATGTGTAGCCATAAAAACTAAGGTGCAGGCTTAGAAGACTTGGAACCTATGATGCCAAGACCAATAGGGAATGGGAATTAAGGGATAAAAAAGAAGAGATGGCCAATGTATGGGTTCCCACCAAGGTCATCCAAATGGTAGAGGTAGAGTAGAAAAGTGAAGCAACACATAGGGTACAAAGGAAAGAAATGAGTACAACAAGAAAAGCACATGAAAAAGTAACTCCCTTTAGTACAAAAAATGAAGAGGAAGGGATATTAAATAAATGGAGAGAAATGGGCTTGGACCAGGGCCACATTGATGCAACACTCACCTTATATTGGAGGTGCAAGGAGTTGAGGGCTTTAGGCCTAACCCAAGTTGATATTGATCAGATTGAGGATGAAGAAGTTAAAAATAAGGGAGAAAAGTGTGACACACAAGTATTATAAACAAAAGCTAAGGAAGGGAAGGCCAATAAAAAAGAAAGGATGGAGAAAGCATAGGTAGAATGTGCCCAAAAGAAGGAACATGAAGCAAAAGTAGCCCAAAAGGAAAAGGCACATATGTTAAGGGAGAGGGAAAGAAAGAAGGGTTCCACTAGCATGAAGCCTAAGGGAGAAGAATCCAAGGTAACAATCAGCATTGACACCTAAAAAATGGAAGAAGTCATACAAAAGGCACACCCCAGCTTTAAAGGGGTACTTGAGGAGAAAAAGGGCAATGCTAGCACTTTAAAAAAACAAGTGGGGGAAGAGGCACTACACGAGGATGAGGATGAGTGGGAAAATTATGCCAAATAACCCTTAGAAGAATAATGAGATGATGAGCCTAGAACTGAAGAGGATAGAGAGGAAGAAGAGGAGAGGATGGAATAAATGGGGACTATCACCAACACTAGTGAAGAAGAAGAAGAAGAAGAGAGAGTTGAAAAAATAAGGATTTGCGCTAGTGCTAGTGAAGAAGAATAGCTCAGGGAAAAAGTAGAGGTTGAGCCCAAAAACCACAAGAAAACATAGATGGGGTTCAAAGAGGATGATAATTCTACATGATAAAGTGCATGTCTCCAAGAACCACCACAATTATTTTGTACTACCAAGTTTCATGGGCCATAGATTTCTACATGAATGAGCCAGAGTTTGAGGTCCTTGTAAAGGCCATCTGGTGTGCCAAGAAGCTTGAAGAGGGCCATGACTACCATCTACTTAACCCCCATGAAATGAACCCCTTACACTTGACCACTGCTTTGATCAAGATGGAAACCTCTATGGCATGCAAAAACATTATCAATAATGTTCATACTAGTAACTAGAGGAAATTTTCTAACGACAGAGAAAGAGATTGAGGAAACTAAACTCAAGCTCCAAAAATTGATCAAGCATATTAAGGAAGTAAATCTCTCCCTCTGAAACAACATCAACAACTTCAACATGAAGGAGTTAGACTATGCATGTGCACTCATTGAGCAGATGATCCCTAGGATAAAGCTAGTGTTAGAGGAGTAGAAAAACCCATGTGAGGCTATAAGGGGTGAACTAGCAAAGAAAATGGAAGATGTTTAAGACCTCTTCACTAAGATTGAAGGAGGCACTAAATAAGTAGATACCATTTTTTTTAACTTAATGCACTAGGTAGAAATCAGTGATGCATGCATCAAGTAGTTAAAGGGGGAGAAGGATGCCTTATTATAATGTTCCTTCATAGTTTCAAGGATTGAGAGCATGTAGGTGATGGCACAAGTTAACTCCCTCAACGCCCAACTAAAAACACAAAGAAAATACCTAGAGGCATTATTTTGTGCCTTCTAGATGAATATTAGTAAGGCAAACTCCTAGATGGAGGGGTGAGAAGGGCAAAGGAAAGGCTAGAAGTCTTTAGAAAAGAATTAGGAATCATGGATGTACTTGATTTGTAAGTAAAATTTGTAGAATTAGATGGTTCTATTTAAGATTTAAAGGGCACCATCCAAGGATTTTAAAATTTTAAGGAGGGTTTACAATAAGGTGTACCCAAATTCTGTTCACCTAAGGCACTTCAAGGCTAGTTCAAGGTGGACTAGAAATTTTGTATGGGGTAATATTATAACCCATTTTTGAGAAGGATTGATCTCTCACTAGCTAGACCAATCCCAGTGCATGGAGACCTTTAGAAGAAGAAAAGGACAAATTTTTCACACCTTGGCACTAACTAGATAGACTCTTGAAATCCTTGAGTCAGTTGGTTGATGGTTGTATAATAGCATGAGTCTCAAGGCATACTTGCCTAATCATACACATGTCAGTTTGAGGCTTGAGGAGCATGGAGATATTAGTGGAGTAGGTAGGCATACAACCCTGACTAATAAATTGGTACCCAAAATGTTACCTAGTTATCTTATATAGTGTAATGGAGTAGATAAGCTCTCACCTACCTACCCTTCGGCATGTGCCTATCTAGTCAATAAGAGGAGTGGTCAACACCTATATAAATAAGATGAACTTCAAGAGTAAAGGAGAGATTATTTTGAAGTGAATCTATAGAAATTTTGAGAATGATAAAAGGAAAAGACTTGAGTGTTAAGTAGTGAATGTAAGCCATGCTCATCTATGAGCCTCTGGCAATAGTAAAATCATGATTGATCAGCAAAGGCTACCATTGGTTATTATAATAAAAACAACATATTAATGGATGAATATAGACTACTATTATTATATGTTAGTCTATTATGGATTGGTTGAGTTGTGAATTTATTTCCCCATGTAGAATTTTGATGAACTAGGACTCACCCTAGATTAAGTGGTGCCTTGTGTTATTCAGACCTCTTACCCACTACAAATGTCCCTATGCTAGACCCAATGCTAAAGGGTGAACTTAGGATTAATGAACATCCCCATATCTATACCTATTTCTTAATCATGCACTAATAAACCTATTCTTTTGAGCCTCTACACCATAGACCCATTTAACCTCCTAAACCATTATACCCTACATAACCTATGGTTGCATTATGACACAACTAGCCCAACGTAGACCTGGTCCCCTCAATATCACACTTTAGGTGAGTGCATGAGGCTTTAAAATTATGTGAAACTAATGCCAGTGCACTAGTGTGTTTAAATGGTGTGTGATAGACCTTTCTCCCCTTGTGCATAACTCTTATAACTCTAGAAATCCATGATAACCATAGTTGTGTGCATGATCAAGCATCATGCCTACTTAAGTGAACACTTTACTACAATAATACACCATCTTTGAAATCATTTTTAAATTCATTTTGTATCCCATATAGGTCCTAGAAGAATACATACTTAGAAAATATTGGTGTCTCCATGTATAAACTCACCTCAAACATGATATAGGATTTCACAATCAATTGTAGGTAAATTATTTCAAGGGAAAGGACACTTGTAGGTGTAGATTAGACTCCAAATAGTTCATATCAACCTATATTGATGACCCTTATGATCCTTAATAATAATTTTCACTTTATAAGGTCATTAAATCATGAATATATGTTTCACTTAAAACCTTAGGTGTAGGGATCTCTTTGGAGTTTAAATCCTATAGATGTTACTGCTTGAACTCAGTATTCAAAAGTACACCTTTTGGCCTTTCAACAACTACCTTCCACTAATCATCTACCTTACAAATTTTGAAAGTTTATTATACTATGTAGAGGTTACAAGGTAAATTCTTTTGGATGTACCGAATTTCTTTGAAATATTTCCATGGGCTATCCACAAGATGGCTAGGTGCTTTATTTTTGTCTTTTAAGGAAATGGTCCCTGAACACAGTCCTTTCACCTTTGAAGGTAACCTTCAACCTTGCCTACCAATTTAGAATTTCACATATGTTTACCATGATATATTCAAAATTATAGGACTATAAATAAGGTTCCAACTTGTCAAATCTTCTTCATACAAGTATCTTCATATCTTTGTCATGTTACCTGTAGGTGGATATTCTCATATAGAGGTAGTGAATATAAGTGTGGAAAATGTGCATTATATTTAACCTTAAATGATTTTTTGACCTATATCAAAGATTTAAAATAGACTATTTTCATTATCAAGGAACTTTCTCAACTCAAAACTCCTTGTCAACATCATTGATCCTCATGAGGTACATGTAGGTGCATGTTAATGGCATGAGACTATGTGTAGAAAGAAAAGGTTTCCCTCATGCTAACCAAAAATTATTTGATGTAATAAACTTTTTAAATCATGTGATAAGGATATGTTCATCATAATATTACTATATTTCACTCTCTCATTAACATTCCCAAGCTTTAACATAGCTCATTTAGGTGACTGTGTATGACACTTATGAAGCAATTGACTATCCAGTACTTATTACTACAACCTCATGGAATATTTATTTGGAGAATCAGATTGAAAGATGAGGGGGACAATAAGACATTATAAACATGGGAATTAACCTATCACCACCCTATGAAGTCATTACCAAAGCATGAAGATTCTCAAAATGATGGAAACCTATCTGCAACACAGAATGGTGCCTTCTCTTACAACTTAAGATACTTGGCCTATCAAAAAAAATTTGAAGCATGAAACCAAGAATGGGGAAAATGATATAAATATTTCCATGTCCTCTATATTAAAATATAGTATATGGATTGTATGGAATCATCCAACCAAGAGAAAAACCTATAGGGTATGATAAATAGTGAGCAAAAAAACATAGTCAACTTGTTAGAGATGATTCATAAAGCGTAGTTAACCAATCCTTGAATTATTTTAATGAAAATAAATCTATATTATTTTAATATCATCCCCAAAAGTGTTTAGTTTGAAACCTCACTAATTGATTTTACCAATCATAATCCTATTGATTTGTTATGTGTGTCTAAAAGGGAGAAGAAGGAATAATATGGTTTTGGAATGTTTTTAACACTTATAAAGCATTTCAAGCACTGAGATGAGTGTAAGGAAGATGATTATACATTACATGACCTTCTTCCACATGTCACTTTCTCTCATGGGATGTATAAGTTACAAAACTCTTATTTTTTCAATTGTTTTCTTGAATTTTAGTTTAAAAATCTACAAATTTTAGACGGAATGACATTATTGATAGGTAATCTAACATATTGGATGTTGGGAAGAAAACTAGGACACTTGGACACCTTCAAAATTATGCGACTTTCATATATGACCCCTACGTGACTCAAGTTGACATAAGACTTAATTGGAGTATGACTAAGGGAAAAATGGCATTAAATTACTTAAAATGAACAAAAAGCCACCCTATGACATTATATTAGACCACTATATAAATTTTTCACTATAGGGGGTTGATCCATTTTCACTTGTGGTCAAAATGGTCATTAATAACATAATAGTTTTGTAAGGGGGTAATAAAGTAGAAGGAATAGGTATACTGCACATAGGTATTGAGACGACATAAGGAATGGTATGCATATCTTATGGAATGTCTAAACAATCCTTTTCATTGATATCTCATTCCTCCTTTATTTCTAATTGATCATCATGAATGTTTTCAGATAATGTTTCCTTAGGTAGATCCCAAACAATGAGATCCAAAAAGATAGAGTGAGTTTTTGAGATAACTTTACTTAATTTAGATGGTTCGAAGGTGTCTCTTTTAAGGAGATCAAGGATAGAATAATGAATAACTTATTTAGGTAGAATTTCTCCATGGATCATAGCTATCACATGGGTCTCATTATCTAAGGTGGATCCTAAATTAGCCTGGATAGAATTAAATGTGATAACATGTTAGGTAAAAACTACCTAAAGATGTATATAGATTGATTAGAGGGAGAATTAGGATTATCTAATTATAAATCCCCTTGATCAATAAGGTTTTATACTATACCCTTGAAATATATACACCTATTGATATTATGACCTATTACATAGTGATAGTTTCAAAAGTCATTTCCCTTAAACTAGTTAGGCTTAGGGTGAGATTCATCAATTAGTTTCATCAGAGGAAGTTTGATGATAGATGCCTTTAAAATTTTATCTAATATAGAAATGTAACATTCTCCTAAAGGTATGTACTATCATAGAGAAAAACATGTTAATGGTTTCTGATATTGTGCATGAGTGGTAGATGGTTTGGATTAGTTTTTTATTTATGGTGGTGATGGTTTTAAGACTATGGCATTAGAAACTCCATTGGTTTTATTATTGTTTGTCCCTTTAGAGGGATTGGTTTTGATGTTTTTACTATGAAATTTCACTTTTGCTTTTTCCAAAGCTCTAATTTCTAGTTTTCAAGCCATCAAAAAGTCCTCATTAAATAATTTGGAGGATTTCACCCATAACATTGATGAGATATGTTTAGCACACACTCTTGCAAATAATATAATTAATTCAATTTGTGGAAGTGAAAAAGAGAGTTGGTTTATGAAAATCTTCCATCTAGCCATGAAATTAGTGACAAATTTTCCATCAAACTATCTAATGGCATAAAGGTTGGTGATAGTCACTTTTCTTGCAATGTTGATAGAAGAGTGTTCTAATAAGATTTGAGTTGGCTACCCAAAAGAGAGTAGGGAATGTTGAGGAATCAAAATGTACTGGTTTAAAAATAGTATAGATAAATACATGAGAAAGGTTTTGATAAAAACAGTGTCATCATGAGATATAAGATAACAATCATGTCTAACTGATCGAAGGTAATGTTGAGGATCTTCCTTATTTTGAAAATTTGTAAATTTTAGAAGCTCCCACTATGAAGGGTATAGTCTAATGGGGATATTTGGGTTGATAGGTTCATTATAGATTTTTTGATAAGTGAGAATATTTTTCTTCCTAGAGGTAGAGGCTTCCAAATTGGCCATCCTATTCATATGGATACTCATAAGGTCTAGTTGGGTATTGTATTGAGGAATACCTACCAAGACATTCTATTGTAGATGTTGGTAGGTAGTAAGAGTATAAAAGGGATTTGATAAAGGGTAACTAATTGAGGTGTCCATAATTAGTTGGGATACTACAACATATTATGTGGCTTATAAGGGTATATAGGTGTACCCAAGAGCTTATGAAGGATATATGTATTAGGTGGTTAATGGGATATATTATTGATAAAATTGACTCACAAGAGCTTGTTGTAAAGGTTTATTTTGAAGATTTAAAGGTACACTAGCTTGGATTAGTGGAAGAGTTGTTAGGATTGAGATAACTAAGTTTTTAGGTGTCATGATAAGAGGAGGAGTAGATGTAGGTTGAGGTACGGTGATATTCTAATATTTGGTATTAGTTAGGGATAGACCACTAGATGTCATCATAGGTGGATTATTTAAAGGTTTCATAGTGATAGTGTCAAAAAAAATTATGAGAGGATTGTTGTGAGAGGACACCATAGCTATGGTAAATCCTTCACCTTATTTTAGAGGCATGCCAAAAGCATTCCCAAAAAACTATGTCTAGAGGGATAGTAAAATACTGATAACTCAGGTGCTGAGGTAATGATTAAGAATGATTGGATTACTATCTAATATGGTGGTGAATTCAAGATCACCCTGAGTATAATACTATGGAATACCCTCCCCCTTGTACTTAGGAGAGGTAGGAATACTAGGAGAGTTATCCATGGATGAGGATGAAGATGGGGGTTGAGTTTACTTTAGTGACTGTTATTACATCAAAACCATGTAGCGATAAAGGAAAATCAAGAAATGAAAATAAAAATGCACACAATAGTCTTTTAAATTATGTCATTTTTAGTGAAAAATAAAGGTACACCTGTTACAAGATATACTTAAAATATTTTAGTTTTTTTAGGAAATTAAAAAAAGAGTGATAAAGAAAAAAACTTATCGATCATCCTAAGAAATGGAAATCTAAACATGGTTTCAAGTTGTTTTAAGCTCAAAATATCTCTAAACTAGACTCGATACATATCTTGGTATTGGGGGCTACCCCCTCACTTCACACACTATAACATAAGGGTATCATGTGATTAGCTAACATATATATAAAATAACTAGATTTTATTCTTAGTCAACATATTGAGTTGGTTCTCCCCTTAGTGGTGAGATCGAAGTAGGATAGATGGGATGAAGGTTACCACTAAGTGATGAAATCCAGGTTAGTTCCCTTATGTCAATATTTGATGGATTTATTATGTAAGTGGTTTGGTATGTGTGTGAGATAAGTGATTTGTATGATAATTTAACCACCTATATTATTCTATATGAATTTTCTAAGCAAGCAAGATAGGGATACAATTATTTTTAACCTTTAAAAAGGAAATTAAAAACAATTTTAGATTTTTCTCTTTAATGAAGGAAATAATCAAAAGAAAAGGAGAAAAAAAGATAAATTCACAATGAAATACAATAATAAAAATGAGACCTTATGGGTCCCATTTGGCATTCCATAATGTTATAGTTAATTTTTCATTTTTCATTTTAATTTAATTAACTTACTAAATACTTAATGAAATATAGGGTTTATGAAGAATACCTAGACATAAAAAGATGGTTGTGCACCTATTGAATCCAAAGAATGAGGGAACTATTATCAACCTAGATAACACCTAGTAGAGATTAGATTTTTTGAGTCTGGCTCATATCTAGACTAACATTAGAATGAAATAAGGATATGGGATACATGTGTTTATATCAGACCTCGAGTTGTGAGGCCAACTCCTCTGAAATGTAAATTTTAGGATCAATTATTAAACCTACTTGATGATCGGGAAAAAGAGTAAGGAAGAAACTAAAAATAAAACCTATCTATGATGGTGTTTCACATCAATAGTGATTGATCCTTTAAAAAATTTAAACTTAAGCATGCATATGGATCAAGATAGAATAATTTGTCAACAAAAATCTTTTAGACTAGTCTTAAAAATTAGTAATCCAAATGAAGTTTTTAAAGAATCTTGTATATTGAAGGTGTGTTAATGGAGCTCTCTAAAGACACTATATACTAACATTCTCCAACTCATTTTTTCTTCATAACTCTTCAAGTGACTTGTAAAGGATGAAATCATAGCATTAGGTTAGGAAAGGAAATATAAAAGGATATATCTATCACACTTATATTAAAATCAATAATAAAAAATACACACTACAACCACGAATGATCCAAAAATAAGCTTTCTTTATTTATTTCTGGTGCAAGTTGCAATTTTTGTGTAGTTTTCCTATACTAGCCTGAGGGATGTCAAAAATGGCTTCAAAAGCCTACATATATAGACAAATTTGAAAATATCTAGCTAATGTGGGATAGAGGAGAGAATTATTATTCAATTTTAGTTAACTCAAGACAAAAATCCTTTTGAAATAATAATCAAAAGCTATTGATTATATTTTGTCTCCAAAATATTGCATGAAGCTCCCTTATACATTAAAATGAAAGTGGTGGGCCCATATTTGACTTTTCAATCCCCATTTTCATGAAATATATGCCAAAATTTTGTGTTTTAAATCCATTTGAGCTTATTTGAAAGTTTTTTAATGTCCTCCTTTGTATGAAGTCCATAAAATATGCATGAAACTAGTCAAATAGTCAACTAAAATGATTTGGTCTTCAAGACTAGTTAACTCCATCTAAACTCAACTTGCATGAAGTGTAAATTTTAGAATTTTAGGTGTATAATATATTAAATTATAAATCATATACGTGGCATTAAAACTCCATTTAACACCTTGATTATTCCTTTGATGCCATCTTCTTCTTTGATGTTTGATTGAATAGGCCTACTAAGACAATTAGGCATAGTAGCCTACTTATTATTCTTTAAATCCATATAAACTACTCAAAAATTTTAAAACATAAAAACATGATAATATTATACCTAAAAAAACTCCTCACATCTTGAGATAGCTTATTTTGATGAAGAAACTCTTGCAACTCAGTCACCATGGTTGACTAGGTCAATTTTGCCTCATTTTCCTACAAATTAATTATTTTGAAGAAGCTAGTAGGGGAACTTATAGGAGTATTTCTAAGAAAATTATTATTTTAGGATTATTAACAAGTCTCAAGGTTCAAATTTATGGATTTTATTTAACATAAATTACCTTGTACCTGATTTTTCATGTTTTTTCTCCAAAAAACATGATTTATGCCTTGATTCATATATTTATGTTAAAAAAATTGGAATTTATGGGATAAAAACTGAGTTTAGTTAATTATTTAATAATTTTTAGGTTTATCCATGAGGTTTTGATGGCAATAAAATCAACATTTCTCAAAACTAGTCACTATGAGGGTTTGGGAGGGTTTAAGAGATAAATCTTCTTAATGATAATTTATGAAACATATAACTCCAAATAAAAAATTACTTCCATTAATTTTTATTAAATTAACCCCCTCAACATTCTTAAAAATATTGGGTTCCCATGCAAAATGTATGATAAGATATCATGTGAAGGAAAACTGCCTATAGGATTTTGCTTGCATTTTAGACTATTTACGCTCTTTGAAATTATTCATAAATAACATCCCCTAAACCAAAATAAAATTTTCATGAATTATAATTTAATATTTGTCCTTAAATAATTCTAATATTTTTTATCCACACTCTTCACCTGGTGAAAAATATAAGCATTTGACCAGTTGGCTTGAAAGGGTGTCTAAGACTATAGAATTGAAATTTCCTCCTTAGACTAAGAATGACTAATAAATTAATTCTCCATGATTTAAATAATCATCATGGTAATTTTAACATGTTATTAACTCACTCTATAGGTGTATTTTTTCTTGATAGGTCCCAAATTACCTCTTAGCATATAGGCCTACTTATTTGATTTAACCCTCAAGGGCACAATTTGAATATGATTTGGAGTTTGGACACTATTTAAAGGTATTATGAATATTTTATAGTATAATAAAATTATTTATAAACACTTAAATTATCTTATAAGTCTTTTTTTCACCTTGAAACTCACTTGAACCTTCTCTACCTCCATTACAATTATTTTGAGACTAGTAGGGGACTGTGTAAAAATAGTGAATAATTACACTTGTAAAATGGTCTTTAAAATTATATGGAATATTCCTCAAGTATTTATTACCATGTGTACCAAATTTCAAGTCTTGATTCAACCTATAGATTCCTATAAACCTCAAAACTCTCAAATTATCTCTTTTGCATGGTCTGAGCATGTGATTGATTTGTGTTTTGGTGTTTTACCATGGTATTTGGGTCCTAATAAATATTTATAATATCTAATTAAGTAATAACCACCTATTTTCATTAATATTACCCTTCATTGGCTATTCCTAATCTTCTATGTTATCTTATGTCACATTGTACCTCCTTAAGAGACCTCATATGACTATATGCCAATTGTATTTAGAGCTTCATGTTATGATAAATGGAATTATTTGGTTTAATTCACAATAATTTAGCTCTATCCTGACTATCACCTTATTTTTAACATAATTTACCTTTTTCTATCTTTTTTTTACCTTGTAGCAAAGTATTTAGGCCTCAAATAGTTAACCTTCCATAGACTTGGTTTGTACCATCATCCTTATGAGTTGTAGGTGTACTTTTATTTGAACTTGATCAAATTTTAATTTTAAATGAATCCTATTTGTCTTCATGTCTCATGAAATTCCATTTCATATATGACCTTACTCACCACTGTGATTAGAATCACTTTTTGACCTTTCAAAGATAGGCCTTCTTCCTTAAGGAGACTGTAGGTGAGTATGGCTATGTCATTTTACTTTTATACCCTCTTCTCCTTACCTAATGAGACTATGATATGATTTTCATTGAATCATTCCATATCACTTGTATTCTCTTAACATGGCCTTGAAAATGAAACTCATATGACCTCAACTTGCATACTAGCCTAGAAATGGGCCTTTAGCATTTTACAACTATAAGCTACCTTATCAAGGTTTAAAATTACTTGTATCTTAGTCTTCAAACTTCATTTTTATGAAATATCTTTTCTCATTTCATATTAGTAGTTACCCTTTGACATTTTTATCATTAGGAGACTTATATACAACATTTTTTCTCTTTACTTGCCAACTTGAAGTATGAGTGTACCTTAAGTGACTCTAGGTACATGTTTAAAACTCAGTCAATATAGAAATAAGTGTTTTAGAGCCCTTATTAGATTATATTTAATGATTTTATATCACTTGGTCTCATTTTAATATCTCTTAAATCATGAACCACCCTAGATCACTATGTTTAAAACTTCTTGAAAATTTGAATACAAGACTGTGCTCAAGCACAGTTGTAGATGTACTATGTAACTTAGTCACTATACGATAGTAATTATAATTATCATGAGAGTTTATTTCAGCATGCTTTCATTGATTAATCATAACCCATTCATGACCAAGAGATCTCCATACACCACTATATTCCTATCCTCTTCATTATTGAAAATAATTTCTTTGTCCTAATAACCCTTGAATGGCTATAGGTGTTGGCTTCTTATGTATTTGACTATATAAGTGCTTGGAAACCCTTAATTAGACCTACTTATAAAATCAATTCTATTTAAAACCTTCATTTATCCCTCATGATAACATCAATTCTTCTATAATCAACTATCTCTTCTTGGTCATAAACCTTTTAATAGGTGTTGGATTGTATTTTGTGCTTGTATGGATTAGGGCTACAGGTGATGATGTTATATTTATTCATTACCATACAAGGTGTTTTATGAGTTAATATATGATGTCAAATTTATGTCTCTATGACTCAACACTCCTCTTGAAGTGGTCAACACTCTCTATAAGGTCTCCAATTCCCAAAATCACCTACTTGGCTATAGGTAAGCATTATTAGGCTGACTGTAGGTTTCCTCTAGCTCATTATTGATGTAAAAATAATATGGTGTCATGTAATGTCTCCATGGTTTTATGATCACCTTACAAACATAAATAACCTTATTTAATTCTTCAAAACCCTTTATTCACATTCAAAACACCTTTGACCTATTTGACTCTAATTCTCTCTTGTTTCGTAGCTATAGGCTTCCTTTTTATGGTTGTAGTTTACCACTTCCTCATATTAAGCCTCACTTAAAAATTGGTATTCATTTAAATCTTATTTATTCATGAATTATATTTCAATGCTATCCATGTCTTTGGAATATCAAAACTAGCCTCCTTGAAACTTAGAAGGGATAAATAACTTGATTGTTATAGGATTGTTGTAGGTGTACTTTAAGCCTGTAGGTTGAATTAGTGTCTTATTATATATTAAAGTTTTCATTTTATTTTTTACCCTATCTCCATATGAAATTTAATAAATATTCAAGCTTTATAAGACCCTTGATGATCAAGTAGACCTAGTAGGCTAGAAGAGTATTCCAACTTGAAAAGTAGGCCTTCTTTTTAATAAGAAAGACCTATAGGTGGTCTCAAGGACACTTGAGGATACATAAATTTTGAACTTTTATGATTGAAACAGTCTTAAGTTAAGAACTTAATCCTTGAATTGATTTCCAATATTAGACCATGCATTTTTATCATGAAGTCAACCCTTGTAATATTACTGTGTCCTTTAATTCCAGCTATAAGTGTACATATGATGTCATATTATATGGAAGGAGACTATATATGACCTTAAAGAAGGCCTAAAACCATATTTAATCCTTATTTTACTTATTAGGTCATTTGCATATAGACCATATGGAGATATCTTCACTTGTCATTCTTTGATTGATGTCCTTCATGAAAACATGATTGGGTTCCCCTTGCTATAGGTGACCCTCATGAAATTTTCCAAATCTTAATGTATACATACACTATTTCCACATCCATAATTGCCTCTCACCTCATAATTTCTCATGACCATAGACTTCTTGATCTTACTAGACCTTGAAGAAGGTATTTCTCACCTTGACTATCTATTATACCTATATGACCAATACTTGACTATGTGACTTTGCTATAGACCTCATCTTTTGACTATGTGAGAAATGATATCATTTTGTGAGCTTGATATGGAATGTTTTATTAATCAATATTACTTTATTTTATAAGGTTGTTTTTCTATTTTGAGATTTTTTGTTCTATTTGAGTATTAATCTTTGTGATCCTATGTTTCAGTTTGATCATTTGGATCATTCAATCTCCTACCACATCATTTAAAAATATTGGATAAAACATGAATCTTTTGAGAAATTATTGAGGAAACTTATTTTCAAACATGAAAACATGAAGGAAATTGATGTCATGGACTAAAATAAGAAATATTGAAAACTTTTTCTCTCTTTAAAACTTTACAATCTATCTTTAAAAGCATGCTCAATTACAACTTATGTATGCAATCAAAAATACATCATGTCCATAAATCAATCCTAGATCAGATGGGATAGAGAACACCTAGACTTTTTATTGGGAGGCATACAATTATTAAGTGGGATCATGACCAATGTGAAGATCTACTAGACTTGATTAGGGGATAACTTGTCACAACATATTATGTGAGATAGGGTTCCAAATCTTATAGTCTAACATAATTACGTAACAACCCTAAAACATTCCTATGATTTAATATTTCACTAATCTAATAACAATAAAAGTAAATATAATCTAGTGCATACCAAATCTTGTGGCACAAAGTGGGGGTTATAAAAAAAACAAATAAAAAACTAATTTAAACATAAATATAAAACATATACTCACATGAATGTTTATGAAATCATAATACATGGAAGAGAAGAGTACAAATGCTCTATCTTTCTACTCTTACAAAGGAGGAATAAATTTAGGAATACTTACCTTTGAAGATAAATCCAACAAGCCTCAATCTCCTCTTGGCCAAGGTGTTTCATAAGATATTGTCATGGTATGTAAGGATAACTAAGATAAATCAAATCTAGGCTACATAGCCTATCCAAGCATTTAAAAGACTTATCCACATGATGAGATCATAACTCCAAAGAAATTATTAAACCCTAAATATTTATTCCCCAAGTAGAATGGTCAATATGTAGATGTTCATTCGCACTTCTTCACTTAATTATTCACTCTTATGAAATTTTAAGGAATGACCTTGCATATATAGTAGTATATTACCCTAAAATATTTTGAGAATGTCATTTGTGCCAGGTCAACCTGGTTGACCTAGCATGTTTTGGATTCTAACCATATAGGTTTGTGTTAGGTCAGTTAAGAGGCAACCAAACCAAAAAAGAGAAAAAGTCCCTAAACTATGTTAGGTCAACCTAGCATAATCAATAGGTCAAAAGAGAGTTAAGGAAAAAAATAAAGGATAAAGCATATAAAATGATAGGAATAGGTAGAAATAAGAATACTAAGCTTGGGTTCAATGGTTTCAAGAGACTAGAGTGTGGATGGTAAGTGTAAAAAGGAATGACAATCTTACAATGCACCAATGATCTACCTACCTCATTTCTCGATGCACCCCTTAAGGCATGCACTCAGAGACATTTAGAATTGATAGGTTCATACAGGATAAAAAGTTTTAGTAATTAATAAAAGTTAAAAATATTATGTGTATACATATGCCCCAACTGAAGCTCATCATGTGTCACGTAAGTGAAACATATGATGGTGCTTCAAAAGATAACATGATAACACACAACATTGATGATAAGTATGGTGTAGTAAATATAAAATAAGATAAATTAAAGGATAGAATTCAAAAACACATACCTTTAACTCACCTTAGTGCCATAGATAAAGAAATAGATTGTTAGAAATAAAGGTGTCCAATGTAGAGTACACTAAGTGAACCTATAGAAGATAGTGCAAAAAGATTCAAGATAGAAATATGATAGTGTAAAATAATATATATTCCATCATGATTCTAATGCATTTTATGGTTTGAAAAATAGACGAGTAGAAACAAAGATAGAGGCAAAATAAGGAATCTACTTAAAAATAAATGAAAGAATTAAGTTTCTAAAAAGTGGTTTTAAATAGGGAACAATAGAAATCATTTCACATTTTAGATTATGTAAAAGTTAAAGGAGATATTTGAGACTAGACAAGGATAGGATGGCAAGGGAACAATATGCTAGATGAGGAGAACACTTAGAGGTGGTAGTAGGTGCACTACATGTATGCAGCTACAAATCTCAAACTAGTTTTTGAAATGTGTATTGAATTAAGTGAATATTTGATAAAATTTGATTTTAAAAATTTATATATGTCAATATTGAAGAAACTTATATTCTAAGGGTATAAAATAGGAAAAGGGGAAATGGGTTTGAAGGGTTTAGGAAGAAAGTGAATAAAATGCACATTTTGGATAAAATATACTAGGTTAGCACATAAAATGCAATAGGTCGACCAAGTCAACCTAGTAGGTTGAAACAGGTCAGAATCCACATGGTTGAGCTAGTAGGTATGGGTCGACCTAGTGTAATTTTTAGGCTAAAAAGCTCGATTAGAACAAGTAACTAGTCTGTAAGGGCCAAAATGAAAACTTAGTACCAAGAAAGGTAAAATAAGAGGGTTGACTTGGAATTTAAAGTCAACTATTATAAAAATAGGGAAATTTTAGTCAAAATAGGTTGATAAGGAACCAAAATAAGCATGAAAAAGCATACAAAAAGTTGAAAGAGGGATAAAATGGCTTGAAATGGCCAAAGGAGGGCAAGAGGGACCAAGCAAGCCAGAAATAGGATAAAATGAATAAGGTAATAACAATTAGGATTATTTTTAATTAAAATTAAAAAAAATGATGTCTAAAGAATGTATTATGATTATTCATGACATGGAGGAACTAATAAATCACTTTTTGTCTCTTGGTTGTAGGGATGACCAAGATTCTAGAGGTTGGTGGACATGTCTTGATTACTGGATTTATTAGATAGATTTACAAATGGAGATCAAGCTATATTGGTAGTCATGGGTCTAGGAGGTATATCTTAGATGTGTAAGATCCCTCTTAGTGCCAACCTATTGGTCATATTTTTGGGATGCTAGGAATAGTTGATTGACATCTTCATATAGGAGGTGGATGGTGATGTGATAACTATGGGTATCATAATATAAGATGTTCATGCCATCCTCAGGATACCCATAGTAGGAACACTAATGACCATAGGGATACTAGATAGCTTAGAGGAGAGGAGAACCTTAACCATGTGGGCTATAGGCTCAGAGATGATATTGAGAAGATGGATTGTTAGTATGGATGATGTGTATATATTATATATTTTGGACCTTAGAAAGGTGATGACAGGCCTTGTGACATAATGAGTGATCTATCACAAGTTAGATGGTAAAGTATCACTATTCATGGTAGCCTTAAGCAAGATGATGTTGGCAGGGGGAGTAATATATGATCTAAGTTCTATCATCTAGGTCTAGTTTGTTCATAGTCTATTCGAGATGCTAGCTAGAGGGTAGAAGACTATGAGACTAATCATACTATTGACAACATGGATATATGAGATATTTCCCATGTATCAATTGGTTAGGTTTTACCATGTGGTTGATGATAGGTTACCTCAAGTGTGGACATGGAGGTAGGACCAGGTAGCATGCTACATGCCCCATGTGATAGCGCTATAGTGGATGAGATCTGTAGACATCATGTGACAACCGTATGGGTACATAATAGCTACATGATGTATCAAAATCATGGTATATATATGATGTATCATTTTGGATTATTGGTGTTGGTTATGTATGTTATCTTTATGGTGGTTATGGTTATGGATGCTTTTGGATATATTTATTTCAAGCATATGTATTTATCTTATTGTTATATATGCTATATTAAATATATGTCATGTGGTTTTATTTCTATCATTATGGAGTACACATGCATGGTTAAAAGTTAACAAGTGAAAAAGGATTTGGAAAAATATAATCGATAAAAAATGCATTACACACTAGTTCACGTTGGGAGATGTGTAATAACAAAAAATGACTAAGTATAAAAATCCAATAAAATGGCAAAAACAATGGTAAAATGGGATTTGTTTTTAAAACAATGTAAAAGATTTTTGCAGCTAATTAAAACAAGTAAAATCATACTAAGTATCACATTGGGAAGTATGAAAAATAATGTAATAAAATGAAAGGTATGTATAAGGGGACAAATGGTAATAAAAAATAAATCAAAATTAAGTCAATCAATTATACTATATCATGATGGGAAGTATAAAAGAAAAAAAAAAACTTTGCAAAAATTTGATCTTAAATTTATCATACTAATTCAAGCTAGGACGTATGATAAATTCAAGAAATGGTTGTAATCTTTCATGCACTTACAAAAAGAACATTATTAAAAAGATGAAAGAGGTTGTCATTTGCCATATTATGTTCACATATGTTAGACAAGGTCTTCCATCATTTGAAGAAACCTTATGTAGTTTTAGTCTCAAGTTGCTTGTAATTAATAAAATGGGCCAAAGTATTTTTAGAGAGATCATTGGTTTGGAAATCTTTGACTAGATGCATTATTATTTTTGGGAATCTAGTGTTTAGATCCTAAATAATAAGGGTCTGGAATGATAGGAACAATCTAGCTTAATAGGGAAAAATATATATTCTAATAGGTAATTATGCAAGATAAATAGAAATAAACTTATGTAGTTTGAAACTAAAATGAAGGACTATGAGGCCGAAATTTGAAGAGCAAGACTGAGATACTATCAAGAATCTAAATTTGGGTTCCATTTTCTATTTGTTATATATGCTATATTAAATATATGTGGTGTGGTTTTATTTATATCATTATGGAGTACACATGCATGGTTAAAAGTAAACAAGTGAAAAAGGATTTGGAAAAATATAATCGATAAAAAATGCACTACACACTAGTTCAAGCTAGGAAATGTGTAATAACAAAAAATGGCGAAGTATAAAAATCCAATAAAATGGCAAAAACAATGGTAAAATGGGATTTGTTTTTAAACCAATGTAGAAGATTTTTGCAGCTAATTAAAACAAGTAAAATCATACTAAATATCACATTGGGAAGTATGAAAAATAATGTAATAAAATGAAAGGTATGTATAAGGGGACAAATGGTAATAAAAAATAAATCAAAATTAAGTCAATCAATTATACTATATCATGATGGGAAGTATAAAAGAAAAAAAAACTTTGCAAAAATTTGATCTTAAATTTATCATACTAATTCAAGCTAGGACGTATGATAAATTCAAGAAATGGTTGTAATCTTTCATGAACTTACAAAAAGAGTGTTATTAAAAAGATGAAAGAGGTTGTCATTTGCCATATTATGTTCACATTTGTTAGACAAGATCTTCCATCATTTGAAAAAACCTTATGTAGTTTCAGTCT
Organism: Torreya grandis; assembly: GCA_037957365.1. Classification (NCBI taxonomy): domain Eukaryota; kingdom Viridiplantae; phylum Streptophyta; class Pinopsida; order Cupressales; family Taxaceae; genus Torreya; species Torreya grandis. Next base: position 776,083 of record JARHVA010005621.1, on the reverse strand, counting down.
CAAGTTGCTTGTAATTGATAAAATGGGCCAAGGTATTTTTAGAGAGATCATTGGTTTGGAAATCTTGGACTAGATGCATTATTATTTTTGGGAATCTAGTGTTTAGATCGTAAATAATAAGGGTCTGGAATGATAGGAACAATCTAGCTTAATAGGGAAAAATATATATTCTAATAGGTAATTATGCAAGATAAATAGAAATAAACTTATGTAGTTTGAAACTAAAATGAAGGACTATGAGGCTGAAATTTGAAGAGCAAGACTGAGATACTATCAAGAATCTAAATTTGGGTTCCATTTTCTATTTGTTATATATGCTATATTAAATATATGTGGTGTGATTTTATTTCTATCATTATGGAGTACACATGCATTGTTAAAAGTAAACAAGTGAAAAAGGATTTGGAAAAATATAATCGATAAAAAATGCACTACACACTAGTTCAAGCTGGGAAATGTGTAATAACAAAAAATGGCTAAGTATACAAATCCAATAAAATGGCAAAAACAATGGTAAAATGGGATTTGTTTTTAAACCAATGTAGAATATTTTTGCAGCTAATTAAAACAAGTAAAATCATACTAAGTATCACATTGGGAAGTATGAAAAATAATGTAATAAAATGAAAGGTATGTATAAGGGGACAAATGGTAATAAAAAATAAATCAAAATTAAGTCAATCAATTATACTATATCATGATGGGAAGTATATAATTAAAAAAAAACTTTGCAAAAGTTTGATCTTAAATTTATCATACTAATTCAAGCTAGGACGTATGATAAATTCAAGAAATGGTTGTAATCTTTCATGCACTTACAAAAAGAGCATTATTAAAAAGATGAAAGAGGTTGTCCTTTGCCATATTATGTTCACATTTGTTAGACAAGATCTTCCATCATTTGAAAAAACCTTATGTAGTTTCAGTCTAAAGTTGCTTGTAATTGATAAAATGGGCCAAGGTATTTTTAGAGAGATCATTGGTTTGGAAATCTTGGACTAGATGCATTATTATTTTTGGGAATCTAGTGTTTAGATCCTAAATAATAAGGGTCTAGAATGATAGGAACAATCTAGCTTAATAGGTAAAAATATATATTCTAATAGGTAATTATGCAAGATAAATAGAAATAAACTTATGTAGTTTGAAACTAAAATGAAGGACTATGAGGCTGAAATTTGAAGAGCAAGACTAAGACACTATCAAGAATCTAAATTCGGGTTCCATTTTCTATTTGGATAGCAGCACCATAAATAGGAAACCCTAGTGTCTAGTGCTATAGTCATTTTTGGCACTCTTTTCCTAAAGATCTAATCTTTTTGGGTTTTGTTCACTTGGTCAATGTCAGCCTGCATACCAAATTTTAGGGGCTAGAAGTCAACATAGATTATTGTAGGTCTATTTCAATATTTAATACTTGTATTCATCTACACACATACAAACAATGAATACATCAAAAAGAAAATGGGGAAAAATAGGTTAGGGGAAGAATGATAGCACATTCAAGAACCCCTATTGTTCTAATTGTTGCCTACATTAACCCTCAAGCTAGGGTCTTAGATATAATGTAGTTCTCCCTTAGGGAAATGCATAGTCAACATGCATGATAGATACAAGAATGAAATTCATCTAGGCCCTTTTTTGATCAAGCATGGAAGTCTATGTGTGATGTAGAGAAGCTGAGCTATACTATTGACTAATTTTTATTATGTCTAATGTGCCTAAGTAGTAAGTGCTAGATATAAAATGCATTATGTAGTCCTTTATATACGAGACTCATTATTTCAAATTTGGGATTTTTATTCACATTTTTCCAACATTAGAAAACTTAGGAATGAAGCAAAGAAAGGGGTAAAACTAATCTAGAGGGAGAAAGTGACCATTGGAATCATATTTGCACTTCGATAATAGTACCATAAACTAGACACCCCAGGTTTTAGTACTATAGTCCTATTTAGGAACTATTATTTAGAGGGTATGGGACCTAGGGGGATGAAATAAGCATGGAAAGAGTGACTTGAGACAATAAGGGTTAAGTCTAAAAGGTTACAAAATGATTGGGAATGGTCAAAGAGGTATTTATGGTATAAAATAAGACCAAGATAAATCAGACCAAAAGACATGGCTAGATACGAATAAGACTCATATTCTCTAGTTAGAGTCTCTTATTAAAATAATATGAAAGTACATGATATATGTGTTTTCTTGACAAATTTAGTGTGTATATATTTCCCCCCTTTTAATATAGTGATGCAATAAAATGAAGTACTAGAGTAAAAGAAATAAAGAAGATGCATACCTGAACTTACTTGTATGGAGATAAGTATACTAAAAAAAGGATCCAACTTCCTAGCCAAGGAAGTGGATGGAAAATTGAATAGTGCTTGGAGAACTAAGGAATTCATGTAATAGATGCCCCATATACTAAATTTTATAGTGCCTAGAGAAAGGAAGGAATCCTAGTAATAGATGCCCCCTGTACTGAATCTAAATAATAATTGAAGAAGGAATCCCTATAATAGATGCCCCCTGTACTGAATTTGAACGAGAAATGATAAATGATCAAAGAACCAAAACCAAACTCTACCCTCTATCCCACATAAACTCATGTAATCTAGAATGTGTGTATAGAATCTATATGTTGTGAAGAGTAATATTTGTTTTTCCCACACTGTGAATAATATGAACTAAAAATGAGGAGTGCTCAGAGGTTCAAAACCATTATCTACCCTCTATTCCACACAAAATCTTGGGTCTAAGTAATGTTATGGAGCAACCACTATAGATGACCATACGGTCTAACCTAGTGAAAACTTGGGTATGCATGGGTATACTCTAAAAAATATGGTAAAATGTGTAAGAAGAAACTAGCCTATCTTGCCATTCTAATCTGTGCAATCCTAGATACTAAAGAACATGATCATCTGTGTCATGTCCCCAAATATGGTATACGAGTGATGCATCTGGATATTCTAGAAATATATATAACCACATGTTCCATGATTTATCGTGTCATGTCCCATGTGAAAAATTAGAGATAAAAACAATGTGCTCTATGTTACGCCTATAATCTGTTATATGGTCTTGTAATTGCATCATGTTGTATAAATCTATATGTATGAAATGTGTAGTAATTTATATGCCCCCAAATCTAGTATCTAAGCTAGAGTTTTTATCAAAGTCACTACAAGTCCATATAATCTAAACCAGTATATATAAATTGTGTGTGTGTGTGTGTGTGTGTGTGTGTGTGTGTATAAACTGATGGTGTATCCCTTTAGATGTCAAAGTGATGATGAGTGACTCACATAAATTGAATCACTATATAATCTTGACCAATTTGAGATGAGTAATGCTAATAATCTATATTTTGGAGGTGCAAAAACCATACTGAGTGACCCATGTAGTCTAAATCATTATATGTTTTGATTGAATTGAGCTGAATCTAATAATCTAACTCCTAGAGGTGTGAGAACCAGGGTGTATTTATCTATAAGAATAGATAGGGATACTAGGTAATTTTTAGATATAGTAGGAATGATGCCCCCCTTTTAGGGAGAGGGATGAGATCTTTCATAGAAGAGGTTGAGCCAAAAGTGATGACTAGTGGCATATGAATAGGAACTAGGTTGGTATGTATTGAATAGATTGACAGTCTATTAGTTTCATTGGTAAAAGTTGACTTCCTAGGATTGAAAGGTATATTTGAGTGGTTAAGATCAAAGATTGTATCTAGGTATAGTAGATATATAGAAACATTCATGCCATGGTAAGAAAATGAAGTAGTAATAGATTGAATGGACTGAAAGGTTGATTCATCAAATATGCTAGGTTGTTTGAATGTTTTGATTAATAGGTATTAATTTGTATTTTGGGGTATAAAAGAGGTATAGGGATGTGTGCATGCTATAGTATGAAAATTATGTATTGAGAGATCAAGGGTTGTGTTATGTTGAAGGTATCATCATCATAATTCCATAGAACCAAATGGCTTGTAAAATGGAGCTATAGGGTTGAAGTTATAATAAAAATGGTTTTTTACTTTTGATTAGAAAATTTAGTTGATATAGGAATTTTTATTGACTTTGGGTTTATTCGTGTAGTCAATTGTTTGAGATATTGTAGCTCTAGAGTGAAAAATGCCTAAGAGATGAGCACCTTATATGACTCATTTTGAGTAGTTGGTAGCCCAAATTCATGTTGACAGAGAGATTGGCCTCATGAGTAGGCTTAACACTTGATTATTACCTAGTTAAGAGCCTATTTTGGATATTTTTGAGCTATTTTAAGTAGTCTAGGAAAGCTATTACTAGTTCTAGTGGTCTTGTCTTGGAATTAGCACTACTATCCTTATTTTAGCACTATAGTCTAGTGCTACTGTCTATCTATAGTGTTGTTTTCCACTATGAATGGTTTTTTAAATTTCTAAGTTATTCCTATTTTTATACTTATTAGATATTTTTCCTAGCATGGTTGTCTGACATGTATTTTGTTTTTTGGTGTTTTTAGGGTGAGGTGTGGATGAGAGAGTTCCATAGAGGTTAGGTGATAAATATATTAAGGGTGCTACCATTATCTATTGATGAGTATGGCATTATATATATGGTAGGGTTGGGTCATGTATGTGATATAGGCATGTAGTGGGATAAGTACTTGATTGCCACCTTATGTGAGAGGTGGAATGTTGATACTTGTACATTTTAGATTCATACTAGAGAGATCACTATTGCTCTAGAGGATATATATCACATTTTGCACTTACTAATTAGTGGGTGATGGGTGACACTATAAGATGACATGGGTGTTGATGCTATTGATCATGCATCCTTGTATTTTGTTAATGTGCCTTTAGGTGCACATTAGAGAGGCAGTGATAGCAATGCATAACTATCGATTATTGTCTATTCAAGTGTTTCATGCCTATGAAAGTGGTTATTTATACTATTAGATTATTTTATTATAGTAGATGGTAGTGGAGTGTTTATTATTTATAAGATGCATAGGGTGGTTCATAACATTGATATGTATGGTATTGTGTTCTCATGGGGTAGGACTATGATTGCCCACTTATACAAAGATTTATATATATATATTTACATAAGAGGCATTAAATGGTGTTGTGTTATGGGTGTAACCACATTATTAAATTACTGAGATTATGAGCACATAGTAATAATGTGACTAATTAGATTTCCAAGGGTGAGTTGGGCATATCCACATCCATTCAGTGAGTGATGAACAAGTGATTTGGTTATCTAATCTTCTAGGATAGATCGCTATAAGAGGATGATAGGAATATTAGTGGCCCAAGATATCATATGGAGGCCCTATAAAGTATTCCCTAGATGGCTTGAGGATAAAGACAAACTATGGTACATGAGGGTTAGTTGTTGGTTACATGATCATTGGGATGGAGTCTATGATCACATTCAATATAAGTGCATGACTAGGTAGTTTTGAGCTTGATTGGATATTCCTCCTATAGTGTGGGTATGGTTAAAGAGTGTACATGAGCTAATGTGAGTAGGGGCTCATACAAGACCTAGTAAGGTTGAGTTGTCATTGTTAGCTTTGGATGCATGAGATGTAGTTATAGATATTCCTGATGTAGATGATGTGGGATACACTAAGGCATATACTACATGGTGGACTAGGCATCAATGGGCTCTATTATATCCTATGGATGGAATGGATGTTCCTCCATATGAGGAGATTGAGTTGATCTAGATGATGGGAGGTAATCAAATATTGTATTTGAATTATACCTAGGTTTGTGTTGTATTGGTTTAGATTTGAAAGTATATAGCTAATTTAGTGTTGTAATTCTTATGTATGTAGGTGGGGTGGGAGGTGCATAGGATGAGGCACCTAGTAGGTGGGGAGGGGAGATGATGAGTTTTAGGGGACCATAATTGAGTTGACACTCTGAGAGCTCACACAACATGTTCTTAATGATGTGGTGTATGATGGTTTGATAGAGCAAGTAATGATTATATCTATAATTTAAGCTCATTTATTTGATAAGGATGTTATAGCTATAAATATATATGTTAGGGTAGTAGGAGAGAGAGATGAGCTTAGAGATGAGGGTGATAGGTATAAGATGCCTCCACCTGATTATGGCATGGTCAGCACAAAGATTATGAATGACTATATGGATCTTTAGTGGCAATATGCAAACTTTCATGATGAGTATGGTTAGTTGTTGGAACATGATAATCAGAGCAAGAGGCACTCAAGAGCTCAAGGAGGTACAAGGTCATTGATTGCTAGATAGGATTATGGGACTAGTAATGAAGGATACAGTGAGACTAAGAGTGAATGAATGACATCCATTCATGATTGATTGTATTTTACATAGTGTATATGTATTTGAATACTTGGTTATATATAGATATTGGTTTGATTTTGGTTGTACTTGTATACATGTTATATATTCTTGAATATGTTGGTATATTGATATATTCATTTCAAATGTTTGAAAATGATTCATTTGACATTGATGTTTAGATTGTATATGTTTGATACTTGGAATACTTTATTTAAATGCTTTGTTGATGAGTTGAAGTGTGATGTTATGTTTTGATTTCTAAGCAAAAATTTGATGGTTTTTGTAATTTAGAAATTATTTGGATAAACTAAGTTAGGTCTAACATTTGGAGATTATTTGGATAAATTGATTGGGTTTAATAGTGGTAAAATAGGATTTGGTAAGATCTAGATTTTGATAGGCTGGTATTTGGATAAGATAGTTGTTGGGAATTAGGAATGTTATTTTTTAGTAGGTGGTTATAAGATAATACTATGTGCATATTACTTCCTTGAGAGTGGCTCAAGAATACAAAGGATAGATAGACATTTGGCTCCATCATTGCCCTATAAAGTGAAGATTATGAAATAAAACTAGTATGACTGTACATTGTATTATTCTATGTTGTATCACTATCTAAACCTTATCAACCAACTGAGTAAGTGCCCATACTATTCATGTAATGTAGGAATGTGCTCTATATCTGATACTATCTGTTGAGTGAACAATTGTTATGTGTGAAGATTTTACCAAATTTAACTTTATTATTCATGCAGCTAAAATTGGATGTTATGGAGGAGGCTCATCTATTCACAATCATAGTGGATTGCTACATAAAATAACACTTTGTGGCTGCTACTGTGATACATATGACTAAATAATCAATCGATATGGAACTATAACATGTGATGGGGGTTTATCTAATCTTAACCATAGTGGGTTGCTATGTGAGATATGACCCTAAAACTCTACCTATAGTGAATATTTCCCATGAGTGGTACTCTATTGTTGTGCCTATGACTTTGTTGGATATGTATATGGAATTGCACTATGTACTCCATAGACTATGGTACTATATGTGGGTATTTTTTATTGTACTAGTTTCCAAACCCTCTAAATAGTTGGAATAGGATATCTCCTATGAGATTATATCCTAAGCTTACATTGCACTCATGATGAGTGATGGATGATTCTTGTAAAGGAATGTCATGGGATGACTAAGACATGGTGGAATGAGGTCTAGACTTCCATAATGGAGGAGATATTTGTGCCCCCTATATGAATGCTATGATACCATTATCAAAACATATAGTAATGCAATCTCTAGGTCCAAAATAATCATTATCTATGTGTCCATGAATATGATGATAGCTACAAAATGGTCAATGTGGTTGTCTATGTAAGTGATTTGGATCTTGTCAGTGAATAAAAGGTAATGTGATTAACCTCCTATCTAGTAGTGTTGATAAAATTATAGATGGGCTATCTCACTCTGAATCAAATTATAGTATTGCTTTACTATTATTCTCTATAGTACATATTATAGGTTATGATCTAAAAATTGGGTCTTTGTTCTTAACTGGTTCCTTTTTTGGTTGTGGTCTCCTATATTCTCTAGGACATGGTGGATGTTAAATGTTAGGAGCTATATCTAAAGATGCTGCTATGAAATCAAGAGTGATCTAATCAACTAAATCTACGTTAATCAATATTAATTTATTTTCCAAAGCTAAAACTATATAACACAAATGTCTACAACAAGACTCTATCTAATATAGTAGATTCTCAAGGAGTGGTTAAGAAAGTCCCTTGATAAAGATATGTTGAACAAAAATGTCAATGTGGTTGTCTATGTAAGAGATTTGGATCTTGTCAATGAATAGAAGGTAATGTAATTAACCTCCTATCTATTAGTTATGATAAAATGATAGATGGGCTATCTCACTCTGAATTAAACTATAGTGGTGCTTTACTATTATTCTCTATAGTACATATTGTCAGTTATGATCTAGAAATTGGGTCTTTGTTCTTAACTGGTTGATTTTTTGGTTGTGGTCTCCTATCTTGTCTAGGACATGGTGGATGTTGAGTGTTAAGATTTATATTTAAAGATGCTGCTATGAAATCAAGAGTGATCTGATCAACTAAATCTACCTCAATCAATCCTAATTTATTTTCTAAAGATAAAAGTGTACAACATAAATGTCTAAAACAAGACTCTATCTGATATAGTAGATGATTAAGGATATGTTGGCAAAGTCCTTTGATAAAGATATGTTGAATCTCTATATCTGTTGGTTTGTTTATCAATCTTAACATGTGAGCCTTGATTCTTAAGATATACTCACTAACTAGCTCTAAATAATTCTAATGTAGTGTGTCAAGTTTCTCATATGTAACATGAGGGCCCATGATTATGATGTAATATCTGAGAAATGCCTCCTCTAAGTCATTATATGTGTGCAATGAACCAACGGGGAGTAGATGAGAGAGCCAATTTTTTGCTTACCCCACTAATGTCTATTGGAATAACTTGAGTAGAATCAATAGACTCACATGAGATGTTAAATCCTTATGAAAGGCTTGAAGGTGTATTAATGGATATCTAGTTATATGAAAGTGAGGTAATGATGGTATTTGGAAATGCTTAGGAAATGAAGCTTTTATGAAAGTTTTCATAATAGGGTTACCATGTAGATCATTGACATCCATCCAAGACTTGTAAGATTTATTTTCCAAGGTATGGAGATGTAATTGGTGTTGTAATTCACCAACTACATACATCAAATAGATCATCTCCTAGGATGTTACATTAGTATCTTGAAGTGGTTCATTTAGTCATTAAATTTGATTGTTAATTTTAGCCATGGGAAAGTTACATTTTGTAACTAGATCATAAAGATGAGGTGTGCTCACTTAAACCTTGGGAGTAATGGTATCTTGGACCTTACTAGAGGGATGTGGGATACCATTCTCTTTAGGTGAAGTGTGAGAACTAGGTTCTACCATAGTGAGGGGTAGCTTGGGGGATTCATTGGTATCTTTATGTTTTAGTGTGTCACATTCTAATTGAGTAGAAAATGTTCTATTAGAATTAACGTGTACATTATTTGAAATAGAATCATTCATAGAAGTAGAAACAACATTTAGAAGTTCATTATGTTTGAGAGGAGAGGTGAGAGAAGATTTAGAAACATGAGATGCATATTCTTCTTCACTATGTGAATAATTATCATTATCATATATGAAATATTGTTCATAATCACTCTCATTTTCATATTCATTGGAAATCTCACTATCATATTCATTATTAATTCCATAATTGTTAGGGAGAGCTGTAATATAAGGATTGATTTCTTTTCAAATATGAAATAAATTAATATTTGACATTGGAATATCATGTGCATATATGCTTTCCATGGATGAAAGACATGCATTATTTTCATGTGCAATATGAGAAGTAAGAGAAGGAGATTTTTCATTTGAACATTATTTTAATAAAGTAAAGTTAAGAACGTGAGATGTATCATTTGAACTATGCATTGTTAATTTGATTCTATTGCATTTATATTGTTGTGTTTTAAACATAGCAGTAGTTAGAGAGAGAGAGAGAGAGAGAGAGAGAGAGAGAGAGAGAGAGAGAGAGAGAGAGAGAGAGAGAGAGAGAGAGAGAGAGAGAGAGAGATTACGTTCACATGGAAGCAAATTATCACCTATTATAGGTTCATTTGTAAGTGAATGACTAATTTGTTCATTTTGTTCATTGTGCATAAGAGAATGAGGTGAGAATATTTTTCCCATTAATCAAAAGTATTTTCTTTTGAAGAAGGGATGAAAGAGATAGGTTTGAGAGGAGAAAATGCATCTATTTTTTCTTCACTATCAATTTCATATGCATGATAATATTCATCATTGAAACAATAGGAATTAGCTTCATTGTAAACAAAATCATTTTCTACAATTTTAACTAATGTGTAATTTTGCAAATTTGTCCACTTATTATCATAATTATGTGAAAAATTAAGAAATTTGTCTATGGGATGAGAGGGAAGAAGTACCTTAGTAGCCATATTATTTATTTCACCACAAAGAATATGAAAAAGTGCAATTAATTAAATAAATGTAATATTAAATACTAACATGGAAATTTTGAAAATACTAGTTACTATCTAAAAATTTTGCAAAAAAATTTAAATTAATTTCTAAAAATTGCAAGGATAAATGGTTTTAAGGTGGAGGACCTAGTTTAGGAATCTAGGGTTTTGAGCTAGAATTGTAGAATTTTAGAATTTAAATCTATAATTTAAATTCTAAAATTAATTTGAACAAGATAATTGCACAAAAATTGATACACAAATCATAAATTTAAAATATAATTTTTTTATAAAATAACTACTAATTTAGAAAATTATAAACTTTGTTTTGCACATTAAACAATTTTCAAAAATTTTGAAATTAATTTCTAAAATTTATAAGGGAGCGAAACATGGGGTTTGAATAGCTAGTTTATAAATCTAGGGTTTTGAGCTAGGGTTTTATAATTTTTAAAAATTACTCAATATTTTTAAATTTTAAAAATTATTTGAAATAGTATAAATGTACAAAAGTTTATACAAAAATTAGAATTCTTGAAATTAAATTCTTTCATAAGAAACTACTAATTTTGAAATTTAAACTTATTTTTGACAAGGTATTCAATTAGCAAAAATTCCAAAATAGTTTTCTAAAATTTGTGAGGAAAGCCTTGGTGTTTGGTAACCTAGTTTTGAAATCTAGGGTTTTGACTTAGGGTTTTAGAATTTTTGAAAATTAAGGCTATAATTTAAATTATAAAAATTATTCTTTAATGGAATAATTTCATAAGATTAGTACATAAATTATAAATTTGTAAAGTAATGTTTACACAAAATATGAAGGAAAAACCCTAAGGGTACCTAGGGTTTTTAATCTATTCGAAGTAAGTTAGGTTCACCAAATATTTTATTATTTTTGAGTAATGTAGTGTCTAGATCCCAAATAATAAGGGTCTAGAATTATAAGAAAAATATAGATTAATAGGGAAAAATATAGATTTTAATAGGTAATTATGCAAGAGAAATAGAAATAAACTTATCTAGTTTTAGACTAAAATAAAGGACTGTGAGGCTAGAGTTTGAAGAGTAGGACTGAGACACAATCATGAATCTAAATCTAAGTTTCATTTTCTATTTGGATAAGAGCACTGAAAATAGGACACCCTAGTGTCTGGTGTTACAGTCCTTCCTAATGCTATTATCTTGAGGATCTAACCTTTCTTAGTTTTATTTATTTGGTCAATGTGATCTTGTGTACCAAATTTCAAGGGTTTGAAATCACTAGAGCTCATTGTAGGTCTTTTTAAATATTCAATACTTGTATTCATCTACACACATACAAACAATGAATACATCAAAAACAAAAGTTGGAAAATTTGGGTTAGGGGAAGAATGGTCACACAATTAAGAACCCTTACAATTCTGATTGTTTCCTACATTAACCCTCAAGCTAGGTTCTAAAATTTGATGTAGTTCTCCCTTAGGGAACATGAATAATCAACATACATGCTAGAAATAATAAAGAATTTTTCCTAGACCCTTCCTTGATCAAGCATGCAAGTCTATGTGTAATGTAGAGAAGCTAAACTATATTATTGACTAATTATTATTATGTCTAATGTTCCCAAGTCGTAAGTGCTAGATATAAATAGCCTTCTATAGTCATTTATATATGAGACTCATTATTTTGAATTTGGGATTTTTATTCACATTTGGCTAACATTGGAAAACTTAGGAATAAATGAAAGAAAGGGGTAAGACTCATATAGTGGATAAAGTTATCATTAGAATCAAATTTATACTTGGACAATGGCACCAAAAACTAAACACCCTAGGTTTCAATGCTATAGTCCTAATTGGGCACTATTGTTTAGAGGGTCCAAGAACTAGGGGATAAAATAAGTCTAGGAGTAACCTGAGATAGTAAGGGTCAAGTTTGGAAGGTTATAAAATGACTAGAAATGGTTAAAGATGTGTTTAGGGTATAAAATAAGACCAAGGTAAATCAAACAAAAAGACTTGGATAGATGCAAATATGACGCATATTCTCCAATCCAAGTCTCCTATGAAAGGACTATGAAAAGACATGATATGCTTTTTTTCTTGACCAATTTAAGGTGTATACACTAGATCATTGACTAAATATTTCAAACTACTGATGGAATGAGATTTGAGTTGGTTGTACCAATCTAAAGCATCACACATGCAAGTATCTATTGTTGGCCTAGTAATGGAAAAAGTATTGAACTTGACCTATTCTTTGTATAGATTTCCAAATGTTTTTAAGTGAAGAGTAAGATCAGTTGACCCATTATAAGTAATGGTAGGGGTGATGCCTCCTACACACACAGATATGTGTGTGTGTGTGTGTGTGTGTGTGTGTGTGTGTGTGTGTGTGTGTATGTATATATATGTACACATATATATATATACATATATATATACATACATATATATATACATATATATATATATACATACATATATATATATATACACATACATATATATATATATATATATATATATATATATATATATATATATATATATATATTTACACACACACACACACACACATATATATATATATACATATATACACATACACATATATATAGATATACATACATATATATATATATATATATATATATATATATATATATACACACACTAGATCATTGACTAAATATTTCAAACTACTGATGGAATGAGATTTGAGTTGGTTGTACCAATCTAAAGCATCACACATGCAAGTATCGATTGTTAGCCTAGTAATGGAAAAAGTATTTAACTTGACCTATTCTTTATATAGATTTCCAAATATTTTTAAGTGAAGAGTAAGATTAGTTGACCCATTATAAGTAATGGTAGGGGTGATGCCTCCTACACACACACAGATATATAAATATATATATATATATATATATATACACATACATATATATATGTATACATATATACATACATATATATATTAGTGATTTGAAGCATAAGAGACTCATTTTTAAGGTGCTTGATTATTTTGTTAATAATGGGAGGTTGAGGGATAATATTACCATGGGAATACCAAAGAGGAGGTGAAGGAGAATTTAGGTTATACGCTCCCCATGGAACCTATTGAGGGTGAGTTTGAATATCGATAAGATGATTTTGCATTTTCATTGCTGGATTGGAAAGCATTCATTTGATTAAGAGTGTGTAATAAAATTTGATGGGGTTGAGTGGTATTATTAATGTTGTTTGAAGCATTCTAATTGGGAGTAGTGATTTTGGGTGCCATTATGGGCATTAGTAGTATCTTGAGAAGAAGTATTAATGACTGAGGTACTAGTAGCATGATTTTATTATGTGGTCAAATATGTACTAGTAGAGGGATGAGAAAAAGTGGCATTAGAGGCATCATTACCATGGGTATGAAATGATGCACTAGTGGATTATTTAAGAAGAGTAGGTCTTGGAAGAGGCCCACTAGATGTAGAGCCTACCATGTTAGTAGAGATACTAGGCATGGAGGTAGAGGAAATCAAAGAGGAATATGTCATGGCATGAGAAGGGCTAAAAATAAAGTGAAGAGGTTGAGAAGAAAATAAGCTAGTTTCCCCAAATCCATGTGATAATGTGGGAGAAGGTGAATGGGGATCCTCAACTTGACTACTTATCATGAAATGGTAAATAGTATAGGGGTATTTTCCTTAATGTTTTGGAAATTCATTGATGAAGAAGATAATTTCTAGGGTATACTCTAATTTAGGTTAATCTTCAAATGAGAAAAGAGGATTGCAAAGTGAAGAGGAATAAGGAGGGGTCCCATAATTTATAGTGTGAGTGGATACATAGACATTACTTTCATCTATAGTAGTATCCACAAGATACTTATGGGAGAACCTATTGGGGTTGGTAAAATTCATCATATGTGTTGAAATAAACTCAATTTTATCTTCAAATAAGAATTTCATTATGAAGAAAACATATTAGGGAAGATAAATATGATGAAAAAGCAAAGAGATAGGAAGGATATAGAGTCAACCATGTTGACTATGTTTTGTAATCTAGGAGACATGTAAGAGTATACGGTTTGTTGTCCCCCAAAAATATCACTCTTTTTGGGAACAACCTATGAACTATTTTGGTTCAATAGACCAAAATCATCTCTCCCCTTTTCAAAAATTGCTCTTAGCATTCAAGTCCATTTTTTAAATCTTTTCCAGAAATCTATGAACTCTATAGATATGTTTCTACAGACTCATCATGCTTGAAATTAGCAGGTTCAATAGGTTCAAAGGCTTCTACAGGTGAGTTCAATCAAAAGAACAAGTCTCCAGCACCTAGTCATTTTTAGGATTGGTTCAACGCCTTGGTTTAACCAAAAAATGTTCATTAACAAGCTTCTAAGCAAGGATTGAACCATTGAACCATTGAACCATTGAACCTTGAACCATTTTGGTTTAATGGCTTCAATGGGTTCAAGGTTCAAACATCATCAAAAGAGTTAAGCACTTCAGCAAAGGTTTAACAAGTTCAACCGCTTCTAGTTTCAATGGCTTTAAAACACTTATCAAAGGGAAGAAGGCTTGAACCATTGAACTATTGAACCATCGAACCACTTTGGTTCAAAGGTTCAATGGGTTCAATGGTTTAATGGGTTCAAAGGTTCAATAGGTTCAACAACCAAATGGTTCAATGCATTTGGTTTAAAAAGATCAAAAAGATGTAGCCAAATATAAAGAATGAACCGATTGAACCATTGAAACATGAACCAAAAGGTTCAACGAGTTCATAGGTTCAAAGGTTCAACCAATGTGATAAAGATCAAAGAGCTTAGAAAGAACAAGTGACAAAAAAAGGATGAACCAATGAACCAATTAAACCTTAAATTGAAAGAGTTCAAAGTTTAATGGTTCATGGGTTCAAAGGTTCAAAGGTGGCCTCAGTCAAGGAAGGAAGTAGCAAACAGGTGGTTCAACCAAGGAGTGGGAAAGTGACTGAACTAGGAAGTGATGGAACAAAAGAGACATAATGAACCAATGAACCAATGTAATTTTAGTGGGTTCAAAGGTTTAAGGTTCAACATGGTTCAAGAGGCTAGCGACCATTGACAGCCCTACAGATGTAAAATTTAAATTAAGGGAATATCCATTGAAATTCAAATTGCCCAAAGGAATTCCTTCAAACTTTTTATTTGAAGGAGAAGCCCATGGAAAAACATCTGATGGAAAAAAGATGAAGTGTAGCAGAAGCTACCATGTGTCACTTATAGAGTCAAAGTGGAAGCCAACAAGTGTCAACATCTACGGTCTCTCCCTTTTGTGTCATAAGCACTATGGTGGGCCCTGAATGAGTTTCTAAGGTCAAGTAGAGTGTGACAAGTGGCATCATCTATGTGAATCCAAATGAGTGCTAAATGTTTTTTATATTGTTTCTAAATTAGAGTAGAAGCCACCACGTGTCATCTTTTGCAAGACTCTCAAAAGGTTTCTAAAGCTTCTATAAGTTAAGTGAAGCATGCCATGTGTCCTATTATAACTCAGTGGAATGTGACAAGTGTTTGCATCCACATTTCCCTTTTGAAGCTGCTTAGGCAAGATGTGTCATGGATCGCATTTTTTGTAAGCTTCTAATAAGTTTCATAACAGTGGAGCTTGCCATGACCAAAGGAGCTGAAGGAAGAACCAAGCAACTAGCTAAAAAGAGAGCCCAAAGACTCAAATTGCTATAGGGGAGAGAGGAACGAGACCAAAGGACTAGAAATATCTTCAAAAGAGTTATTTCTAAAAGGTGAAATAGTGGATGAAGTAGACTTTTGAGCACACCAAATCAAGGATGCACCTTATTTTTCTTCCATGAAGTAATGGAAAATTGGACAGCTATGCAAACATCAACAAAAGGACCAGATAGTCCATACTAAGGAAGAGACATATTAGAGGAATGGACATGCCATAGTTATGGTAATGCATTATTCCCAGCATGGTCCCTCTAGATAGAACTGAAGGTGCATCAAAGGCATTCAATTCAACATGGGCCTTTTTCATGAAAACAAGTACCCAAGTCTTTCTTAGAGTGCAATATATTATAATCTCTCATTTGATATGAGGGAGATCTTCCCATTACTAGAAGCAAAACTCTACCCAAATTGGAAGGCATCATTGAGACTTTGAGCTTAGATTGTTTATCATATTTCTTTGTTTGAATAAGAAAGAAAGTTACTTTTAGAATTTGTGCTATTATAGCTTGTATCATTCTAGGAGATTATTCTTATGTCTCTTTCCTAAATGTATTCTTGTTTATGTAATCTAACAAGAAGAGCTAGTGGAAGTGATAAGGAAGGTGTCCTGGAGCTAGCTACTTTCAAACTTTGTGCTATCATAGTTGTCTTTATTGTGTGCTTATTTTCTATTTCTATGTAAAGGACCTTGGGATGACTTTGTGCCCCCATTGTTCTTCCTATCTAACTCTTGGACAGTCAAGGTGGAGACTTTGTGCTACATCTTAGATTGTTGGTTACTCTATACTTTGTTACCACTTACTTAACCTACCTGATAGAACTCCTATTGTCCCCTACAAGAACACTTCTGAAAGAAGAGAAGTGCTTTCAGTGTTTTCACTAGGATTTTCTCCTTTGTTTGTAAACATCATATTTGAAAGAAGAGAGATGGATGGTGTATCCTACCCCTGAGTGTTATTTTTTGCTTATATATATATAACATATAGCTCTTGCATATTCATAAGGAACCTCCCCTTGATGAGAGGAGAGATTTGTCCACCTTTGATGTAGTAAACCTACACACTGGGCCAACCAATCTCCCTATGTTGTGGTTAAAGAGACTTATTTTTCTCACCAATTAGCGGGTTGACAAAATATTCACCCAATAGTTATTGGTGACTCCACTGGGGATGAACATGCAATTTGAATCCTCAAGTTTTAGATTGAAGCAGTCCCTACCCTTATCCATTATAGTCTTTGGTGACTCTATTCCATGTCTTACCCATTATCATTATAGCCTTACCATCTTCCTCCATCTCCATTATATTATTTGGTCTACAAAACTAGAGCCATTGGGGAAGAACGTATAGTTTGAAGGCTCAAGCTTTAAGCTGAAGCAGGGCCAATTCTTTTCCATTTTTATTCTACAATCTAGAAACTCCATGCTATACAAGAAGCTAGAGAGCCCAAGGTATAACTACTTTTTCTACTATTAGCAGAGCTTTGCCCATCCACACACTACCCAAATTTGTTATCCCTCTTTTTCATAATCCAATCATGGCAGTTCAAGGCCCTTGGGGTAACTCATTTGGCCCACTAAATCTTACTCCACCTCTACATGAAATTTCATGCAGCACAAGAAAGAATTTCCCCAAATTATTTGGTGATGAAAGAGTTCATCCTGATCAACACATTTTAGCCTTCAACATCACCTATGGCATAATAGGAGTGGAATTTGAGGACATTGCAGTTAGGCTCTTTGTGGAAACACTTTAAGGCATTGCTACAGATTGGTTCTACCATCTATAGGCTAGATCAGTGACTAACAAAGACACACTTAAAACCAAGTTCAAAGCAAGGTTCAAGCTTGTAAAAGATGCACATGCCTTGCTGGCCTAGCTCACCCAGATGAAGAAGGAACCTCATGAACCTATGAGGGACTTCATTGCCAAGTGTGACAAGCTAAGGAACATGATTCCCATGATCACCCAACTGACACCTAAAAACCTCAAGGGCTTCTTCATCAACTCACAACTACCTAAAGTGAGTTTTTTGTTGAGACATGCTAGACACATTGTAGAAACCCCTATTTCCCTTGAATTCTCAAACTGAATATTTTATATTTCTTTTCTATATCTTACTTTTTTGATGTTTTTGCAAGAATAAAGATACTATTTTGTGAGATAAATTCAATCAAATAAATAAACAACAATGTAATCTATCAACTAGCTAATCAATGATCTTATTGTTCTTCTAGATCATTACAATATGGAGTCTTTTTCATGCATATAAAATAATATGAAACATTATTCAAAAAACCTGATTGTTTCTTGCAAATCTAGAAATAACTCTAAATCTAGTACTATGTTGGTTTCTATGTGAAAACATAGTCACTAACATCAGTTGTGCTGCTACCATCGATCGATATCCTATCGATGTCGGTCACTATTAGTCAGCTACTCTATCGACGTCGGTATTCAATCAGTTGATGTCAGTCTCTTCTACTGATATCGGTCTCTGTGTGGCCTGCGGCTCTGTACAGCCTAATTTAGAATGGTATGGGTTCTATACAGTAATAGGAAAAAATAGTATGGCCTATATGTTGGACACCTGATCTAAAGAAATAGGGTGCTAATATGAAAAATATTTATCTAGATAATTTCTCAAACAAAACCTAATGAAATAAATACCTATGAACCTCTGTAATAACTTTTGTGTGAAGTTATCTCTCAAATTGGCAATAGATCGGTTGATCTCTCACAACCTCTGAATTGCACACACTGAAGAGTGTATGTTCTCCAATGCAACTAGAATACTGGAAACCCTTGGCTCCTTCTTCTCAACAAAAATACTTAGCAAAATTTTCTTCAAAATCAATAATCAATAATATGGCCTCTCTCCAATAAGAAACCCTTATATCCTCTAAAAGGTGCACTTGCCCTGTAATATCCCCAACCAATAGGGACTGTAGAAAGATAAAAGCTCTGATACCACTATAATATCCCCAACCAATAGGGACTATAGAAAGACAAAAGCTCTGATACCATTGTAATATCCCCTGTTTCCCTTGAAATCTGAAATTGAATATTATTGAATTGCTTATCTTTATTCATGCAAAATATCTTCAAATAGATAAATAAACCATAGTATAATCTATTATTTATTCACTCAGATGATTACAATAGATGTCCTTTGTCATGCATATAAAAAAATATTAAAATACGGTTTAAATAACCTGAGTATTCCACAAACTAGGAATAAAACCTAGATCTGGTACATCTCAGCCTACTATGTCAAAAACATAGTCACCGATGTTGGTTATACTACCACTATCAATTTCCTGGTGTCATTAGCCTACCAACATTGGTGAGGGGATTGGCTGATGTCAGTTGCTATTAGTCTCTACCTACCGATGTCAGTCTTTGTGCTTTCTGTTGAAGCGTACAGATTTACACGGATCTGTATGGACATTGTATGGCCACCAATGTAGCACAACTTGTTTGCTAGGCCCCTAATCTCAAGATATATGGCTTTAATATAGAAGATCTTTATCTGTGCAATATCTAAATTAAAAACCTAATAAAATAAATCCTTGTAAATACCTATGATAAATTTTGTGTGAAGTTATCTCTCAACCTGGCAATAGATTAGTTGATATCTCACAACCTCTGAATCACACACACTAAATAGGGCATGTTCTTCAATGCAGATAGAATACTAGAACCCTTGGCTTAGTCTTCTCAAGAAAATCCTTAGCAAAATTTGTCTTCAAACAATAATCCATAATCAATTTAACTCCCTCCCATGAGAAACCCTTATACCCTCAAAAAGGTGTGCTTGCCCTAATTAGGGTTTCTTAAATTAAAATTAGGGTTTCTTAAATTAGATTTAGGGTTTCTTAATTAAAATTAGACCAAATAATTAATATTTGATTAAATCAACCAAATATTAATATCTCCCTTAATACATGTCAGATCCTTGAACCGTCTGAAGTTGGTGAATTAGGGAGTGATTCTGCACATGACCATACCATAACAGGGATGCTCTGTTGAGTGCCAAAAATCCCTATATAATAGGAGCTCAGGAAAATGTGTCTAAAAGAGCCTGAATGAAAGCCAACTAGACAAATTTTGCTAATCAAAGCCAAGCCAAGCTCCACCATGACCCTCTATCCATCCTATCAGCCTACGAAAGTTGCATAATAGGCTAATCCTCAACTCTGAAGATGTCAACTAAAAAGGGGCCATGACAATCTACCCTTCCTAAAGTTGCTTGCCCTCAAGCAATCACTGAATGATAAACCAATCAATCCACTTGGATCCCAAATGTAGTCATGATCTACCCTATTGTCAATCAACGCAAACTCTAGGCCTCGTCTATCACAACTCTCATCTAATGGCGTCACATCATCCCATGTACCAAGATAAGGATCCCAACATCCAATCCAAGAATAGAAATCAACTAATAGCTCATGTAAACTCCTCACCTAAAAAATGTGAAAAATACCAACTGACTATATGTAGCTATCTCCTGAACCCACTACAATCTCTGAATCTGGAGTGTGAATGCTAGACATACTCATATCAACATGTGATTCAACTATAGAAGAAAGTTGAGTCCCTGCCACATGTGCTAACTCCTACACTGTACTCACCTCAAGACAAGGCTAATCCACATGTCTCTCATATATTGGTACCAATGTGCACTTAGCAACGCACTCTCCCATATCATGTGGTATGAGTCTCTCCATCCGATGAAAAACATATTTTTGATGTTGTTTCCCTATATTGCCTTAAGAATATGTGTCTTCCCACCAACATCAAAATGAACCTCCATGTCCTTGAGATGAAGAGTGACTTCCTCAAGGAAATGAAGCCACTTCATACCCAAGACTAAGTCTATATCCCCCATGTTCATGACATAATAATCAGCCTTGAACTCATAGTTGTTCAAGCGCAATGGGAGGTCTCTAATCATCCGTTCACACCTAAGAGTGTGACCATCAGCCACCTTAACTCTAATTCCCTCAAAATATTTGGTAGTGAGTCCATGTTTCTCCACAAATCTAACATCTATAAAATTATGTGTGGCTCCTGTATCAAGAAGGGTGATGACACTTTATCTGACCAAAACTCCATGGAATCTGAATGAATCATCTGACTAAATGTTTGATATGCATGCCTCCTA
Source organism: Torreya grandis (assembly GCA_037957365.1). Lineage (NCBI taxonomy): Eukaryota > Viridiplantae > Streptophyta > Pinopsida > Cupressales > Taxaceae > Torreya > Torreya grandis. Next base: position 754,806 of record JARHVA010005621.1, on the reverse strand, counting down.
TATGTGAAGCTCTAAATCTACCTCTGCCTTAGGCTCTAAAGCCTCTACCTCTAACTCCTTAGAACTATCCTACTATTCAAAATCATCTGATCCTGAATCCTCATAATACACCCACATCACACGATTTGCCTTGCCCTTAGGCCTCAAAGGACAATTGTGATTGGCATCATATGGACCTTTGCAGTAAAAGCAAAGCTTCTTCCTGCATAGATCATTAAGAGCCTCTCGATCCCAAGGTGGTGCTGTTAGATTTGCCTTGGAATCATTCTTAACCCTTGATTTATTTATGTTAAAATCCACTCTCTCTCTATCTCTGTTGAATCCCTTATTATCCCTGGATGAAGAAGTACCTCCTAAGTTAGATTTACTGGATGGGGCTGCCATCTCCATACTTCATGCCTTCTTCACAGCTACTTATAATGAAGGAGGATCAAAGCCTTTGATCCAACCTCTCAATGGTTCTATCAATCCCTCCATGAAGAGCACTATAAGTCACCTCTCTAAAATGTTAAGAACCATGACTGATAACTTTTAGAAGTCACCAATGTACGACTCTAGACTACCACTCTAGTGCAACTATGCCAACTCTCAGAAATAGGATTCCAGATCCCTCTTATCAAAATGCTCCACCAGTCTATCCACAAACTCTTGATAAGATGTGATCTAATCATGATGGAGTGTCACCATCCCGTGGTGTCACCAATCGTGAGCTACTCCCTTAAGATGCAGTGTCGCATATCTGATAGCATCTCCCTCAGCTATCGGATGCAATGTGAGAAATGTGTCTAGCTTACTAATCCAGGCCTGTGTTGTGACCTTACCACTACCATCAAACATCGCTAGTGTGAGCCTACTCGTAGCATGCTTTAGATCATTGTTCTTGTGTCTAGGTCTCCTGTCTTGTCTAACCAATCTGTAGAATTCTCACCTTTGATTAACAAAATGATCAAAGGACATCTTCTACCAAACTTGAGGAGATAATAAATCCCACTCATCATTTGTAGCCATGAGAACATCTACAAATAGGGAATCTTCTGCCTCCTCCTCTGTTAGAACCTCTGGTTCCTCTTGAACAAATGTAGGATGTGTAGGTCTATCAGTTGTTTTAGAGTGGGCCAGCTAGGGTCCATGATTAATAGTAACATTCCTGTTATCTCCTTATTCCCCATTCTGTCTAATAGGTGGGTTCATCCTCCCTACCATAGTACTAACTGCCTGTAGTGACTGTGTCATATCATGGTAGAATTCTCTGGTACCTTGATCATCATTATGTCGATGGCCCCTGGGTGGGCTACCCTCATGCCTATCACTCATGGTGATTGGTTGTTGTTTTAACACTTGGGTACCTTCAAGCAAGGCTCTAATGCATGTGTTGTACCTGTGTGGTCCCAACTCTTGTGGCTACATGAGATTGCTAAACCATCAAGATGGCAAGAATTTAGCTCTGATGCCACTGTAATATCCCCAACCAATAGAGACTATAGAAATACAAAAGCTCTGATACCACTGTAATATCCCTTATTTCCCTTGAAATCTAAAACTAAATATTATTGAATTGCTTATCTTTATTCATGCAAAATATCTTCAAATAGATAAATAAACCATAGTATAATCTCTTATTTATTCACTCAAATGATTACAATAGATGTCCTCTATCATGCATATAAAATAATATTAAAATACGGTCTTAATAACCTAAGTATTCTGTAAACTGGAAATAAAAGCTAGATTTGGTACATCTCAGCCTGCTGTGTCAACAACACAGTCACTGATGTCAGTTATACTACCACCATCAATTTTTTGGTGTCGTTAACCTACCGATGTTGGTGAGGGGATCAACCGATGTTGGTCACTATCAGTCTCTACCTATCGATGTCAGTCTCTGCACTTTCTGTTAAAGCATACAGATTTAGATGAATCTGTATGAACTTTATACGGCTACCAATATAGCACAACATGTTTGATGGACCCTTGATCTCAAGATATATGGCTCTAATATAGAAGATATTTATCTGTGTAATATTTGAATCAAAACCTTGAATCAAAAACCTAATAAAATAAATACCTGTAAATACCTGTGATAACTTTTGTGTGAAGTTATCTCTCAACCTAGCAATAGATCAACTGATATCTCATAACCTCTAAATCGCACACACTGAAGAGGGCACATTCTTCAATGTAGATAGAATACTAGAACCCTTGGCTCAGTCTTCTCAAGAAAATCCTTATCAAATTTATCTTCAAACAATAATCCATAATTCATTCTAACTCTCTCCCATGAGAAACCCTTATACCCTCAAAAAGGTGTGCTTACCCTAATTAGGGTTTCTTAAATTAGAATTAGGGTTTCTTAAATTAGATTTAGGTTTTCTTAATTAAAAATAGGCCAAATAATTAATATTTGATTAAATCAATCAAATATTAATATCTACCTCAATACATGTCAGATCCTCGAACCGTCTGAAGCTAGTGAATCAGGGAGTGATTTCGCACATGACCATACCATAACAGGGATGCTCCGCTGAGTGTCAGAAATCCCTATATAATAAGAGCTTAGGCAAATGTGTCCAAAAGAGCCCAAATGCAAGCCAACTGGACTATAATATCCCCAACCAATAGGGACTATAGAAAGACAAAAGCTTTGATACCACTATAATATCCCCAACCAATAGGGACTATAGAAAGACAAAAGCTCTAATACCACTATAATATCCCCTATTTCCATTGAAATCTAAAATTAAATATTATTGAATTGCTTATCTTTATTCATGTAAAATATCTTCAAATAGATAAATAAACCATAATATAATCTCTTATTTATTCACTCAGATGATTACAATAGATGTCCTCTGTCATGCATATAAAAGAATATTAACATACGGTCTTAATAACCTGAGTATTCCACAAATTGGGAATAAAACCTAGATCTGGTACGTCTTGGCCTACTATGTCAAAAACACAGTTACCAACGTCAGTTATACTACTGCCATCAATTTTTTGGTGTCGTTAACCTACCAACATTGATGAGGGGATCAGTCGATGTCGGTTGCTGTTGGTCTTTGCCTGCCAATGTCAGTCTCTGTACTTTTTGCTAAAGCATACAGATTTGCATGGATCTGTATGAACTTCATACGGCTGCCAATATAACACAACCTATTTGTTAGACCCCTGATCTCAAGATATATGGCTCTAATATAGAAGATCTTTATCTGTGCAATATTTGAATCAAAACCTTGAATCAAAAACCTGATAAAATAAATCCCTGTAAATACTTGTGATAACTTTTGTGTGAAGTTATCTCTCAATCTGGTAATAGATCAGTTGATATCTCACAGCCTCTTAATTACACACACTGAAAGAGGGCAATTTCTTCAATGCAGATAGAATATTGGAACCCTTGGCTCAATCTTCTCAAGAAAATCCTTAGCAAAATTTGTCTTCAAACAATAATCCATAATTCATTCCAACTCTCTCCCATGAGAAACCCTTATACCCTCAAAAAGATGTGCTTGCGCTAATTAGGGTTTCTTAAATTAGAATTAGGGTTTCTTAATTAAAAATAGGCTAAATAATTAATATTTGATTAAATCAATCAAATATTAATATCTCCCTCAATACATGTCAGATCTTCAAACCATCTAAAGTTGGTGAATCAGGGAGTGATTTCGCACATGACCATACCATAACAGGGATGCTCCATTGAGTGCTAGAAATCCATATATAATAGGAGCTCAGGCAAACATGTCTGAAAGAGCCCAAATGAAAGCCAACTAGACAAATTCTGCTAATCAAAGCCAAGCCAAGCTCCTCCATGACCCTCTATCCATTCTATCAGCCTATGAAGGTCTCATAATAGGCTAATCCTTAGCTCTGAAGATGTCAACCAAAAATGGGACATGACAATCCACCCCTCCTAAAATTGCTTACCCTCAAGCAATCACTGAATGATAAACCAATCAATCCACCTTGATCCCAAATGTAGTCATGATCTACACCATTGTCAATCAATGCAAACTCCATGCCATGTCTATCACCACTCTCATCCAATGGCATCACATCATCCCAAATACCAAGATAAGGATCCCAACATCCAATCCATGAATGGAAATCAACTAGTAACTCAAGTAAACTCCTCACCTGAGTAATGTGAAAAATACCAATTGACTACATGAACCTGTCTCCTGTACCCACTACAATATCTAAATCCAGAGTGTGAATGCTAGACATACTCATATCATCATAAACATGTGACCCTTCTATAAAAGAAAGTTAAGTCCCTGCCACATGTGCTAACTCCTGGACTGAACTCACCTCAAGACAAAGCTCATCCACCTATCTCTCTTATGTTGGTGCCAATGTGCACTTGATAGCACCCTCTATCATGTCATGTCGTATGAGCCTCTCCATCCAATGAAAAAACATATGTTTGAAGTTGCTGCCCCGTATTGCCTTAAGAATATGTGTCTTCCCACCAACATCAAAATGAACCTCCATGTCCTTGAGACAAAGAGTGACTTCCTTAAGTGAATGAAGCCACTTCATACCCAAGACTAAGTCTATATCCCCCATATTTGTTAGGGTGTGGAGCTAAAAGCTTCACCAAGGAGCATACTTAAACAGGTTCGGGTCTACACAGACGCCGACGTCGGTCAGGAGCGACCGACGTTGGTTAGTAGCAGTTGCAGAGGCACCGACGTCGGCAGAATGGTCGGCTAGCGATGGTCACAGGTAAACAGGCAGGAACCGACGTTGGTTACCTGCGTGTCCAAAAATCTATTTCCGTGGACGACAGCGAGTGTTTGCATGATAAATTTGAGTCGTGGACTCAAGCTTGCATCTCTATTATTAGCAATATTATTTTTAGAGCCCTTGTTCAAGAGGCTTAACTGTTTGTTGTAAGAGCATGCTCAAGTTTCCTATTTCTATATGTAGGAAGATCTTCTTAGCTTAGAATTGTAGAATGTGTGTAGAACTGTAAGAGTAGAACATTGTGAATGTTTGAAGGACAGTACAGAGTTGCATCAATCTAGGTTGTTGGATTTGAGTGTACTTGAGAGTGAGCTCTTGAGGAATAGAGATCTAGTGAGAGATCTTGTGTGCATCTAAGAAAGGTGTGGAAGAACGAAGTTTCTTCAAATTGTATTCCTATTGTAAAGAGTTTCAATACAAGTTTTCAGGGTGTTTTCTTGTATATCTTGTTCTGTGCTATTTATCATTTCAGTTACTTATCTATCTGATTTATTTCCGCATTTATTGCTTTCACAAGTGTAATCTATTGTTGGTTTGATCCCCCAACAAGTGGTATCAGAGCCTTGGTTACAGGTTACAGATTACAGGTTGCTCACAGGGTTTCTGCAGGAATTTCTGTTTGAGTGGGAGAAGCAATGGTAGAAGAAAGTAAGCTGAGAATGGAAAAGTTTAATGGCAAGAACTACCAACATTGGAGAATGTAGATAGAGGACTATTTTTATCAGAAGGATCTCTACTTACCGTTAGGTGGGATAGCAAAGAAGCCCAAGGACATGGAGGATGAAGAATGGGAAGTTCTTGACAGAAAGGCTCTTGGGTCTATAAGACTGAGTCTGGCCTCCACTGTGATATCTAATTTGTCACAGGCAAAAACAACGGTAGAGTTGATGACCACATTAGCAAATATGTATGAAAAACCCTCAGCTTCAAATAAGGTATATCTTATGAAGCAATTATTTAATTTGCATATGAATGAAGGTGGATCTGTTTCTACTCATCTGAATGATTTCAATGGAATTGTTAATCAGTTAAGTTCTGTCAATATTGTATTTGAAGATGAAATAAAAGCTCTTTTGATATTATGTTCTTTGCCTGAAAGCTGGCATGGCTTAGTAATGGCAGTTTCTAATACTGCATCTGCATCAAATATTTTGAAAGTAGAGGATGTGGTTAGTGTTATCTTGAATGAGGAAATACGCAGGAAAAGCACAGAAGAGACATCTGGGAACGCTTTAAATTTTGAGAGTAGGGGAAGGCAAAAAGAAAAGAGCAAGAGGAGATCAAGATCTAAGTCTAAGGTGAGAGGAAGATCCAAATCCAGGAATGGCAGGAAGCCACAATGCTGGAACTATGGAAAGATGGGGCACATAAGCAGAGATTGTTGGTCAAAGCCCAAGGAGGACAACCAACACGAAGGAAAGGAAGAAGCCAAGGTTGCAGGTATTGCACAGGATGCTTTAATTTTCTCTTTGCATAATAACATAGAATCTTGGGTATTAGATTCTGGTGCATCTTTCCATGCTACCCCTAACAGAGAGTATTTCAGTGACCATATCCATGGAGATTTTGGAATAGTGTACTTAGGGGATGATGAGCCTTGTAAAATAATTGGCAAAGGTAAAGTGCAGCTGAAGATGCAGAATGGCAACACATGGGTGTTGAGAGAAGTGATGCATATTCCTAGTTTGAAGAGAAATTTGATTTCTGCAGGTAAGCTAGGTGATGAGGGTTGTACAGTAACTCTCACAGCAGATTCTTGGAAGGTGACCAAGGGTGCACTAATTATGGCCAGAGGTAAGAGAGAAGGTACTCTCTATTTGTGTAATTGTGTTACTAACAAATCTCCTTCAGTTTTATCTACTTCAGGTGTGGATTGTAAATTGTGGCACTCAAGGCTTGGCCACATGAGTGAGAAGGGGATGTCAATACTTAAGTCTAAAGGTATGCTTTCAGATTTGAAAAGTATGGATCTAGAATTTTGTGAGCATTGTGTATTTGGAAAACAGAAAAGGGTTAGTTTTCTCAAGACCGGGTCTACTAAGAAAAGGTAGAAGTTGCAACTTGTTCACACAGACGTGTGGGGACCGGCTCAGGTAGCCTCTATTGGTGGATCACGGTACTATGTTACATTCATAGATGACGCCACAAGAAAGGTATGGATCTACTGTATTAAAAAGAAATCTGATGTTTTTGAGACTTTTAAGTTTTGGAAGGCTATGGTTGAGAATGAAACAGGCAGAAAGTTAAAGTGCCTGAGATCTGATAATGGCGGTGAGTTCTGCAGTCTTAAGTTCAAATTGTATTGTTATACACAAGGAATCCGTAGGCAAAGGACGGTTCTAAGGACACCTCAGCAGAATGGTATTGCTGAAAGGATGAACAGAACTATCATGGAGCATGCAAGATGTATGAGATTGCATGCAGGGTTGCCCTTAGAGTTTTGGGCAGAAGTAGTTGACACCGTAGTGTACCTGATTAACAGAGGACCCTCTACAGATCTGGATGGTGGAATTCCAGAAGAGGCATGGATAGGTGAAAAGGTAGATCTCTCATATCTCAAAGTTTTTGGTAGTGAAGCCTTTGTGCATATAGATAAGAAAAATAGAAAGAAGCTTGATCCTAAGTCTATGAGGTGCACATTTATAGGCTATGGCTCAGATGATTTTGGTTTCAGATTTTGGAATCTAGGAACTAACAAGGTAATCAGGAGCCGTGATGTTGTTTTCAATGAAAGAGTGATGTACAGTGATCAGATAAGGAAGCTGGATCAATCTGGGCAGAGCAATAGTGAATTGGATGAAGTTATGGTCCAAAATGAGCTCGCGGGAAAAAGAAATAATCACTTGCAGGAAAACACAGAGACCGACGTCGGTAGGTTTGGAACCGGCATCGACAGTATAGAAACTGATGTCGGTCATACAGAGATCGACGTCGGTAGACCAGGCACTGAGGTTAGTCAGGTAGAACCGACAACGATGAGTGACAGGTCTGCAGGTGGCCGAGGTCGGTCACTGTCAGAAAATTTGGGTGGACAGCGTGTTGAGAACGAGTCCAAGACACCCATCAGGAGGTCTGAAAGGGTAAGTAAGCCTCTAATTAGATATTCTCCTTCCTTATATTATTTATTGCTAACTGATGGTGGAGAACCAGAGAGTTTTGAAGAAGCATTACAGGTGGAGTCTAGGAGTAAGTGGGAGCGTGGCATGGTTGAGGAGATGGAGTCCTTAAGAGAGAACCAAACATGGGATTTGGTTGAATTTCCAGCTGGTAAGAGAACACTGAAGAGCAGATGGACCTATAGGTTGAAGGAAAGTGAGGATGGTCAGATGCGATATAAGGCTAGATTAGTGGTAAAAGGATTTGCACAAAAGCCAGGTATTGACTTTGGTGAAATTTTTTCTCTGGTTGTTAAGATGACTTCAATAAGGGTTGTATTGTCTTTGGTTGCTTTTGAGGATTTGCATCTCGAGCAGCTAGATGTTAAGACAGCATTTCTTCATGGAGATTTGGATGAGGAAATTTATATGGAACAGCCAGAAGGTTTCGAGGTCAAGGGTAAGGAGAATTTTGTGTGCAGGTTAAAGAAAAGCTTGTATGGCCTCAAGCAAGCTGCAAGGCAGTGGTACTTGAAATTTGACAGGTTTATGACTGAGCATGGCTATAGTAGGTGTCAATCGGACCATTGTGTGTATTTCAAGAGATTTGATAACGGTAGATATATTATTCTATTGTTGTATGTAGATGACATGCTGGTTGCAGGGTCTCACATGCAGGATATCTCTGAGCTTAAGGAGAAGTTAGCTCAAAAGTTTGCCATGAAGGATTTGGGAGTAGCGAAGAAGATCCTTGGCATGAGCATTAGGAGAGATAGGAAAAATCACAGGTTGATATTGTCTCAAGAAGATTATGTGAACAAGGTGTTGGAGAGGTTTAATATGCAGGATGCAAAACTGGTAAGTACACCTATGGCTGGACATTTTAAGTTAAGCAAAGAACAATGTCCCAATTCACATGATGAGGTAGAGTACATGAGTAAGGTTCCATACTCTTCCGCAGTAGGGAGTTTGATGTATGCAATGGTGTGTACTAGACCAGATATTGCCCAAGCAGTGGGAGTAGTAAGCAAGTATATGGCCAATCCAGGTAAGGAACATTGGAAAGCGGTTCAATGGATCCTTAGATATCTGAGAGGAACTAGCAGCAAGCACTTATGCTATGGAGGTTCAGATACTTCTCTACATGGCTATGTAGATTCAGATATGGCAGGGGATTTGGATGGCAGGAGGAGCACCACAGGTTATGTTCTTACTGTAGGTGGAACAGCGGTTAGTTGGATATCTAAGTTGCAGAAGGTTGTAGCCTTGTCAACTACAGAAGCAGAGTATATTGCAGCTACAAAAGCTAGCAAGAAGATGATATGGATGACACGGTTCATGGAAGAGCTTGGAAGGGAGCATGGGAGTTGCAGATTGTACAGTGACAGTCAGAGTGCAATCCATTTGGCCAAGAACTCAGCCTTTCACTCTAGAACCAAGCACATACAGCTAAGGTACCACTTCATACCGCAGGTATTGGAAGATGGTGAGTTGAAGCTGGAGAAAATTCATACAAACAAGAATCCTGCTGATATGCTAACAAAGCCGGTTACGATGGAGAAGTTGAATCTTCATTCAACTTCTATTGGTCTTCATGATTGAGTTGAAGATGGAGGAGCTAGAAGATGATGTTGTACAGGTTGGTGCAGCTGGTTTATCTCCAAGTGGGAGATTGTTAGGGTGTGGAGCTAAAAGCTTCACCAAGGAGCATACTTAAACAGGTTCGGGTCTACACAGACGCCGGTGTCGGTCAGGAGAGACCGATGTCGGTTAGTAGCAGTTGCAGAGGCGTCGACGTCGACAGAATGGTCGGCCGGCGACGGTCACAGGTGAACAGGCAGGAACCGACGTCGGTTACCTGCGTGTCTAGAAATCTATTTCCGTGGATGGCAGCGAGTGTTTGCATGATAAGTTTGAGTCGTGGACTCAAGCTTGCGTCTCTATTATTAGCAATATTATTTTTAGAGCCCTTGTTCAAGAGGCTTAACTGTTTGTTGTAAGAGCATGCTCAAGTTTCCTATTTCTATATGTAGGAAGATCTTCTTAGCTTAGAATTGTAGAATGTGTGTAGAACTGTAAGAGTAGAACATTGTGAATGTTTGAAGGACAGTACAGAGTTGCATCAACCCAGGTTGTTGGATTTGAGTGTACTTAAGAGTGAGCTCTTGAGGAATAGAGATCTAGTGAGAGATCTTGTGTGCATCTGAGAAAGGTGTGGAAGAACGAAGTTTATTCAAATTGTATTCCTATTGTAAAGAGTTTCAATACAAGTTTTCAGGGTGTTTTCTTGTATATCTTGTTCTGTGCTATTTATCATTTCAGTTACTTATCTATCTGATTTATTTCCACATTTATTGCTTTCACAAGTGTAATCTATTGTTAGTTTGATCCCCCAACAATATTCACCAGATAATAATTAGCGTTGAACTCATAGTTATTCAAGTGCAATGGGAGATCTCTAATCATACGCTCACACCTAAGGGTGTAACTACTAGCCACCTTAACTCTAATGCCCTTGAAATATTTAGTGGTGAGTCCACGCTTCTCCACAAATCTAGTATTAATAAAATTATGTGTGGCTCTCGTATTAAGAAGGGTGATGACCCTTTGTCTTGCCAAAACTCCATAGAGTTTGAATGAATCATCTGACTGAATGTTGGATAGGCATGCCTCTTATATGTGAAGCTCTAAATCTACCTCTGCCTTAGGCTCTGAAGCCTCTACCTCTAACTCCTCAGAACTATCTTGTTGTTCAGAATCATCTGATTTTGAATCCTCATAATAAGCCCACATCACTCGATTGGCCTTGCCCTTAGGCCTCAAAGGACAATCATGATTAGCATCATAGGGACCTTTGCAATAGAAGTAGAGCTTCTTCCTACATAGATCATTAAGAGCCTCTTGATCCAAAGGTGGTGCAGCTGGATTTGCCTTGGAATCATTCTTAACACCTGATTTATCTATGTTAAAATCCACTCTCTCTCTCTCTGTTGGAGCACTTATGGTCCCTAGATGAAGAAGTACCTCTGGAGTTAAATTTACTAGATGGGGCTGCCATCTCCATACTATGTGCCTTCTTCATAGCTTCCTACAATGAAGGAGGATCAAAGGCTTTGATCTAACCTCTCAATGGTTCTGTCAATCGCTCCATGAGGAGAACAACCAACCTATGCTTTGAAATATTTGGCACCATGACTGCCAATCTCTGAAAATCACCAATGAAGGACTCCAAATTGCTTGTTTGTTTCAACTATGCCAGATATCAAAAGTAAACCTTGAGATCTTTCCTATCAAACCACTCAACCAACCTATCCACAAAGTCCTAGTACTCGGTCACCTGGTTATGCTGAAGTGTTACCATACCATGGTACCACCAATCATGTGCTACACCATCCAAGTGCAAAATGGTGTATTTGATGGCCTTTATCTCTATCATTGGCCTCAATGCAAAGAAGGTATTAAGCTTATGAACCCAAGCTTATGCTATCATCTTGCTGCTACCATCAAAAGTAGTCAAAGAAAGCTTGCCAGTAGCCTTCTTCAGCTCACTAAGTTGACCTCTAGGCCGCCTGTCCTACCTAACTAATTTGTAGTGCTCTCTCCTCTAATTAACAAAATGATCAAATGTCATCCTCTCCTGAACTTGAGGAGCTAATAAGTCCCACTCATCATTTGCAACCATGAGGGCATCTACAAATAGTGAATCACCTGCCACCTCCTCTACTAGTGCTTCATCTGGTTCATCTTATACAAACATAGGTCATGTAGGTCTATCAGTGGTCCTGGAATGGGTCAGCTATGGTCTCTGATTAACAATAATACTCACGTTATCTCCTTGTTCCCCATTCTATCTAACAGGTGGGTTCATCCTCTCTACCATAGTAGTGAGTGCCTGTATTCCCTGATCCATCTGTTGTTAGCCTATAACCATAACTTGAAAGAATTCTCTGGTGTCCTGATCATCATTATGCCTATGGCCCCTCAGTGGGATACCCTCATGCCTATCACTCATGGTGATTGGCTACTATTCTAACACATGGGTACCTTCAAGCAAGGCTCTACTATGTGTGTTGTACTTGTGTGGTCCTAACTCTTGTGGCTGTAGTATAGACTTTGTACAGCTGCCAATATAGCACAACTTGTTTCTTGGACCCCTGATATCAAGATATATGGATCTAATATAGAAGATCTTTATTTGTACAATATTTGAATCAAAACCCTAAATCAAAAACCTAATAAAATAAATCCCTGTAAATACCTGTGATAACTTCTGTGTGAAGTTATCTCTCAACCTGGCAATAGATTAGTTGATATCTCACAGCCTCTGAATCACACACATTGAAGAGGGCATGTTCTTTAATGCAGATAGAATACTGGAACCCTTGGCTCAGTCTTCTCAAGAAAATCCTTAGCAAAATTTATCTTCAAACAATAATCCATAATCAATTCAACTCGCTCCAATGAGAAACCCTTATACCCTCAAAAAGGTGTGCTTGCCCTAATTAGGGTTTCTTAAATTAGAATTAGGGTTTCTTAAATTAGATTTAGGGTTTATTAATTAAAATTAGACAAAATAATTAATATTTGATTAAATCAATCAAATATTAATATCTCTCTTAATACATGTCAGATCCTCGAACCGTCTGAAGCTAGTGAACCAGGGAGTGATTCCACACATGACCATACCATAATAGGGATGCTACACTAAGTGCTATAAATCCATATATAATAGGAGCTTAGGCAAATGTGTTTGAAAGAGCCTGAATGAAAGCCAACTGGACAAATTTTGCTAATCGAAGCCAAGCCAAGCTCCACCATGACCCTCTATCCATCTTATCAACCTATGAAGGTCACATAATAGGCTAATCCTCAACTCTGAAGATGTCAACTAACAAGGGGACATGACATGCCCTAATTAGGGTTTCATAGTTAAGAATTAGGGTTTCATAATTAAAAATAGGCCAAATAATTAATATTTAATTAAATCAATCAAATATTGATATCTCCCTCAATAGATGTCCTAAAGAGCCCGAACGAAAGCCAACTAGTAAAATTTTGCTAATCGAAGCCAAGCCAAGCTCCATCAAGACCATCTAACCATTCTATCAACCTAAAAAGGTTGCATAATAGGCTAACCATCAATTCTAAAGATGTTAACTAAAAAGGGGACATGATAGTCTGAATGCTGGATAGGCCTGCCTCCTATATTTGAAGCTCTAAATCTGCCTCTGTCTTAGGCTCTGAAGCCTCTACCTCTGACTCCTCAAATCTCTCCTACTGTTTGAAATCTTTTGATTCCAAATCCTCATAAAAATCCCACATCACATGATTTTCCTTGCCCTTAAACCTCTAAGGATAATCATGATTGGCATCATAGGGACTTTTGCAGTAGAAGTAAAGCTTCTTTCTACTTAGATCATTAAGAGCCTCTCAATCCAAAGGTGGTGTTGTTGGATTGGCCTTTGAATCATTCTTAACACCTGATTTATCTCTGTTGAAATCTAATCCCTCTCTATCTTCATTGAAGCTCTTATTGTCCTTGGATGAAGAAGTACCTCTAGAGTTAAATTTATTGGATGGGGCTACCATCTCCATACTATGCACCTTCTTCATAGCTACTTGTAATGAAGGAGGATCAAAGGATTTGATCCTACCTCCCAATGGTTCTATCAATCCTTCCATGAAGAGCACTACAAGTTGCCTCTCTAAAATGTTAGGAACCATAACTGATAACTTTTAGAAGTCACCAATGTAAGAATCTAGACTGCCACTTTGGTGTAACTGAGCCAACTCTCTGAAATAAGATTATGGATCCTGTTGACCCAATTTTGCCCCTCTGGTGAAATCTCAGTCACCTTCTATACTAGCTATGAAAGGCCAGTTAATTTTAGGTTGTAAGGTCCACCTTCATGGTTCAACAGCTCCGTTTCAAAGCATTGGCTCATCAGCCTCGTTCATTGGCATTCACGGTAGCATAAGGTAGAGTCTTCAAATGCTCACAAAAGAGGAGAGGAAAAAATTGGAGCATTTAACACTAAGGCAAAAAGAGGGCAGATGTTTACAAGAATAATGCAACAGGTGGCAAAATTGCTGCCCACAACACTAGTGGGTAAAAGGAGACCACAAACAGATGCAATGAACGGCAAAATTGCTGCCCACAACACAAGCGGAGGAAAAGGCCATGAAATCAACCGACATTGGCAAAATTGCCACACTCGATAGCCTACTAAGCTAACATTGGCAAAATTGCCATGCTTAGCAGCCAAATCAGTCGACATCGATAATATTGCTACGTGCAATCCATGACATTGGGTGGTAAAATCATCGCCCACAACATCAAGTGACAAAAAAGGCCTGCAGAACACAAGAAAAGGCCACCCAGCCACCAGAGGAGCAAACCAGCATGCAAAACGAGGCATCAAGCATGGTCCCAGCAGACTTATGATGTCATCAATAGTGTTTTCCCTCTTCCAAAGGAAGACTCAAGCTGCAACTTGCAAGCAAAAGCCAATGAGAACTCCTCTTGGCTCTTTTCATATAAATACATAGACTTGATCATTTGGAAGAATCTTCTCCAATTTTGTAAAGAGCATAGCTCTACAAATTCTCCACCTAAATCAATAAAATATAGTCTTTTGCCTCCATCTTGGATAGATTTGCTGTGTATGTCATGAGTATTATTTGTGTTTAGTCATTATCTTTGATGCTTTCACAGGTTAATACCAATAGACCAGTCATCTACAAGGGCCATTCCTGTAGCTAAAAGGAGAAGAGCAATATTTGAGAAGGATAGAATAGAGGAAGTTGCTCATAAGTGTGCATTCCATAGCACCTTGGTAAACCTTTGTTATGTATTTTCCATTATAGCCTCCCTGTTAGTCTTAGCAGCCTGGTTCTTCTACTAGATGTGTAGAGTATATTTGTAGTTTCCTTGATTTTGAGTTTGGATGTGGAAGGTCAACCTCTATTTTGGTGTATCACCTCTTTAGTGTAGGTAGTCTGTTTTCATGCATTTCTTCCCCCTTTTCATCCCCCCAATATATAGCTGTATATCCATTATTTTTGCATTACCTGAAACAAATAAGATACATTAGAGGGAACTAGCCCATACCTAGAGACTCTCCTCTCCTACTTCACCATCCCATAGGTGAGAGAGGGGTTTCCATGTTGTGGGGAGAAGGCAGGAACCTATTTTCCTACCACTGGGTGTAATCTCCAGCATCAACAGTTTTGGCACGCCCAATAGGACTGTAATTTTATCAGTTTCTAATGCAGTAGTATTTTAGGATTAATGCTGGTCCTACTATAGTCATTTCAAAGATTTCTAGTATCTGGTGACTCCACTGGTAAGAGCTCAGTTCTTTATTTTAAGACTAGTCACTTAAACTTCTATGCCAAATGTTGCCACAAGGTCAGCTTCAAGAAGGGTCCCTTTTGAATTCGTTGAGCTATCTTTAAAATCTACTAAAAGGCTCAAGTTTGAAAAAACTTGCCCTTATCCATTAGTAAATCCTCCTAGACTTATTGCTAGGAACACCAACCCAACTCAGCCATAGTTATAGCCTGTTCCAGCCATGGCATTACCTTTTGCAGCTTTCCATGATGAGAACCCTTTAAACCTCCCACGCTATGATCTGATTCCCAGAACGGCTCTAAAAAATGTACCCTCTTTTGATGGAGTGGGACCTATTATAGTTGTTGAGCATATCAAGAATATTGCCAACCTTTGCAATATTCACAATATAACAAAAGAAAATATTGCCATCAGACTACTAGCTTTGTCTCTGAAAGGGAAGACCCTTGATTGGTATGGAACCTTGCTTGTGAATTCTATACATTCCTGGAATGAATTGGGCACTCATTTAACTAGTCATTTTGGGGAAAAAAGTGATGGCCTCTCTCTTGCTGAGCAGCTGACAACTATAAAGAGAGCTCCACACGAGTACATGTAGGACTTCAACATGCATTTTCAAAAGACTTGGGATAGAATTATCATCATAGTAAGGCCGACTCCTAGCTATGCTTTCTTGTACTATTTAAAAGCATTGAATAGTGATATTGCTATGATGATCTAATCTATGGGAGGGCACATACTGCTAGCTACTTATGACATTACCATAACGGCCAAAAATTGCTTGGTACAAGCCAAAAAGATCGCTCCTAGGCCCAACATGCCACTTTTCCTAGAAATGATGCCCCCTATACAAACTATTGTGCCCACATTAGCCCCTGTGCCTGCCATTGAGAAGCCGACTGTTGTTCTGTCAAATGAACTACATGAGGTAAAAATCCTGTTGTAAAACATGTCAAATGAACTTGTAGCCCTTAAGAGACAACAAGCTCAAAATAATAAGCCAAATCAAGGATATCAACATTATGGTCAAGCACCTAAAAACCCTTTTCAAGGCTATAATCAAGGACAGGGTCAGCTTACTCAGACTAGGCCTTATCAAAATTATAACTCAGGCTCCTCTTCATCATCTAAAGCCATGGTGCCTACTCAAAACAATCTAGTGCAGGAACAGCCAGGTTGTTCAATGATGGGACATGGTCAAGGACAAGCTGTCCATACGAATGATATGATGAATTTTTTCCAAAATTCAAAAAATTAGGCTGCTAATCATTCTTAGTTTTTTGAGTTTCTAGTTCAGCCCAGCATGAGTAATAATCAAACTCAACTAGATTCTACTATGATAAATCATGAAGAGGGCGACCTCTATGCAATTAATCATGGGGCACTGTAGGCAATCAAGTTGATTGAATTATAGCCAACACGAGATTTAAAAGAAGAGTGGTTGGAGAAGTGTAGGCTTCCCCTCAGGCAGCAATGAATACTCCATTACACCCTTCTCAAAGGGCCCCAATTTCTAGTCAACTGTCTGCACCTCCAGCTCCTCAGTCTACAACTCTAGCTGGGATTAGCCCAAAGAAAAACATGAAGGGAATCAGCCTCCAAGTTAATATAGTTGATCAAATGAAGAAATTTCATGTGAACATTTCTCTCTGGGATTCATTGTCTCTTCCAGGACAAAAAGAAGTATTGAATAAAGAATTGCATGAACTAGATCGATAGGCCATCCCAGCAGACACTAATAATGTCCTAATGACGAATGGGCAATCTTCTACTTCAGATCAGGTAAAGAAAGAAGAAAGGACTCCCCCCTTTTATGTATCTTTGATCATAGGGGATTTCTTAGTACATAATTGCATAACCGACAGTGGGGCCAGCACTTCAGTGATGCCCAAGTGCATTGCTGACAAGATGGGATTAAAGTATGAAGCAATGAACAAAGGAGTCTTGCAACTAGATAGGATGCCTGTAAAGATTGTTGGAATCTTGAAAGGATTGAGTTTAACATTGAATGCCTACCCGACATTCTCAATCCCCCATAATATAGTGGTAGCGGGCATTCCTCCATATTTCACAATCTATTTGTCTAGGGACTTTACATCTAAGATAGGTGGTTATCTAGAAGCGAATTGGTTATATCTAGTTTTTAGAACCAAGTACGAGACCAAAGTGAAAATTTAATCTGAGCCACTCTACAAGCACCACTTAGAGCCCTATTCACCCAAGGCAGTGAATGTCAATTACACTATCATCAATCCAGAAGAGTCTTAGACAAACAAATCTTCATCTTCTACTCTTGAAGGAGTCACAGATCTACTCTTGGATGAGTGGGGAAGTGATAACTTTGAGCACAATCCTTATAAGTTTATTGAGGAAGCAGGCCTTGGCATTTATTGCTTGCATGAAGAAGGTGCCATCATGCCCAATATAATGAAGGAGAACAAGGAAGACCTTGGCCTGTGACAGCTATACTTCGACGGTTCTAGAAGTAAACTAGGTGCTAGTGGTGGGGCAATGTTAGTTTCCCCTTCTAAAGAAAGGTACTTTTTAGCTTTCCATTTCTAGTTCTCTTGCACATGTAACGTTGCAGAATATGAGTCTTTGATTTATGGACTTGAGTGGGCAAGAAAGAGAGGGATCAAGAAGTTGCAAATCCTGGGGGACAGTGAACTAATTATGAACCAAATAAGAGGCCTAAACCTGACCAAGAACTCCTTGTTGAAGTCTTACAAGCATAAGGTCTGGGACTTGATGGAGAATTTCCTTGCTCTTAACATTACCTCGATTCCCAGAGAATAGAATAAGCAAGCTGATAGGCTAGCAGCTGTTGGCACCCAATTTGATGTTTCAAAAGAGATAAGCAGGGATTGTGGTTTGCACCATTTAAAAGTGGTGGTTCAGCCTTCAATTCCAGACAATGTTACGAATTGGTAGGTCTTCAAAAGTGACCAGCAGATAGCTCTCTTCCTATAGGAAGAAGCTAAATTTGCGGTCCACAATCAAGTGAAATTATAGCAGCAATATGGAAATCAGATTGTTCAATTGAAGAACAATAAACTCCCTAAGGGTCTGGTCACATTTGAAAAGTATTTTCAACGGAGATGACCAACTAAGAGATGACAAAGCATGCATCACTACCAGAGAGGAGAATTATGAAAAATTTGAAATCTTCAAGGACAAGTTGCTAGCACTTGGTAAGGTCTAGAAAGACAAGCTTTCATTTTGCTATGTCAGGAGTTTGCTGATGTCTTTACCTAGAATTATAGCAACTTGAAAGGCTTCAATCCAAGACTCACCCAACACACCATTGAATTAGATGAAGGTGTAAAACTAGTCACACAAAAGTAGAGGCCTATTAATCTGATGATCGAACTCCTTATGCAAAAAGAATTGGTCAAGTTGATTGAGTCTGGCATTATATTTCTGATCAAACATTCCTCATGGTTGGCCAATTTGGTTCTAGTTAGAAAGAAAAATGGGGAAATCAGGCTGTGTGTCGACTTCAGAGACCTTAATAAAGTCTCTTTAAAGGATCATTATCCCCTCCCAAACATGGAGTAGATCCTCTAATAGGTAACCAGTTCTAAACGTTTCTCTCTCCTAGATGGTTATTTGAGATATAATCAGATTCTGGTGTGAGGCTATGACCAATACAAAATAGCCTTCACCACTAAATGGGGAACATTCACCTACTAAAAGATGCCTTTCAGGCTATCCAATGTTTGTGCTACCTTCTATCAAGCCATGGACATGGCTTTTAGTGGTTTGATAAATAAGAACGTGTTGGTGTACCTTGATGATATAACAATTTTCTCTAAGGGGGTGGGCCAGCACATGGAATACCTTAGGCAAATTTTTGAGAAGTGCAGGGAATTTAACATCTCCCTAAATCCAAAGAAATGTGTATTTGCTATTCATGAGGGGAAACTTCTTGGTCACATTGTGTCCAAGGAAGTCTATTGACCCCGAGAGGGTCCGCTCCATTCTAGAGATGTCTCTACCAAAGCACAAGAAAGGCCTGCAAAGTTTCTTTGGCTGGATAAATTTAATTCGGAGGTTCATTCTAAACTTTGCTGAAATAGTTAAACCCCTAACCTCTATGCTTAGAAAGGGTGAAGAATTCAAGTGGACAGTGCCAAGAAAAGATAGCTTTGAAGCCATCAAGCAGACTTTAACCTAGGCTCCCACTCTAATTAGCCCCGACTTCAATAAAGACCTCAATCTCTATACCTTCAGCAATGGAGAAGTAATATCTACTATGCTTACTCAGGTAAATAGTGATGACCTCAAGCAACCACTCACCTTCTTTAGCCAAGGGTTAGAGGACTTCAAAATCAAGTACACCTACGTAGAGAAGCAAGTCTTGGTAGTAGTGCATAGCCTAAAGAAATTCAAATATATGTTGTCAAACAATAGGGTCCATCTCATGGTTCCACATCCTGGCGTCAAGGATTTCTTGACCAATCGAGACTTAAATGAGAAAAGAGTAGGATGGATCACCAAATTGATGGAGTATGACATATACATCAAAATCACCAAGTTGGTGAGAGGAAGGGGCCTATGTGAATAGCTAACAACAAATTTGAGACAAAAGGGTGAAGATAGCTTGTTGATCCATGATGCAGCCACTGTAAAAGAACCATCTATCATAAGAGATTGGATGCTGGACATGAGGCATTTCCTTCTTACAGGTGAATGTCTGTAGGGTCTCGATAGGGTTGGAAGAAGGTATTTTAAACTTCAGTCCCTTCTTTATGTCTTGATTGATGGAGTATTATTTAGGAAGGATCTCTTTGGGGTTCTCTTGAGATGCATTGACCCTAGTCAGGCTAACAAGGTATTGCTTGAGTTTCCTGATGGGCCAGCAGACGGCCATTTTTCCCCTAAGACCATAGTAGCAAAAATAATGAGAGCTGGCTATTTTGGCCCACTCTTTTTAAGGATACCCATGCCTAGGTAAGGAAGTGCCAGAAGTGTGTACTTTTTGATGGAAAGCAATGATTGGCTGTCATTCCCCTACAGCCCATTCAAGTTGAACAACCATTCATGCAGTGGGGCCTAGATTTCATAGGGATGATTAATCCTCCCTCTAGTGCCAGACACAAATGGGTCCTAACTGCTATGGATTATTTCACCAGGTGGGTGGAAGCCATTGCTTTGAAGGAAGTGAATGAAAGTGCAGTCCTGGATTTCTATGAGGACTTAGTGACACATTTTGGGGTCCCAGCCACTATAATTTCAGATAATGCCTTGGCTTTTTAGGAACCAAAACTAGTGAATGGGCGCTAAGGTATGGTATATACCTCAACACTTCATCAAATTACTACCCGCAGGGGAATGGGCTGGCTAAGTCCACTAACAAAAATTTGATTAGGATTATAAAGAGGACCATGGAAGAAAATCAGAGAACTTGGCATGCCAAGCTGAAGACAGCGCTATGGGCCGATCAGATCACCCTAAAGAGAGCAATCAAAAATTCTCCATATACACTCATGTATGGAAGGGAAGTAAGGCTTCCCATTTCACTCGAAGTGCCAGCATTGGACCTCACTCATCAGCTGCAACTGGAAGAAGGAAGTAGCATAGAGGTCAGATTGTGTGAACTAATGGAGCTTTAGGAGGTAAGGAATCAGGCCATGGTCTTTATGATCAGTCACCAACAACAAATGAAAAGACATTTCGACAAAAAATCTTCATCAAAAAATTTCACTGAAGGAGATATTGTTTTGAAATGGGATGAAGACAAACCTAAACCTGGAAAACATGCAAAATTTGATGCCCTCTGGAGTGATCCTTATATGATTACTCAATGCAAGCAGTATAACGCATTCCAACTCTCCAGGTTGGATGGCAAAGAACTGTGTATCCCAGTTAATGGGATACATTTGAAGCATTGCCACTAATTTTTGGTTTGGTTGTACATAGTTTCCCTTGTAGTTTTCCCTATTTTCCCTAAGTGAAGTTTGCACAGTTAGTTGTTTTTAGTCTTGTGTGTTTCCCTTTGCGTGTGGGGGTAAATTTTGTATATTTTGATTCTAGGATATTTTGGGCTGTTATTAATTATTTCAAGCTGCATTTGACTCTATGCCCAATGGTATTCAAAGGCAACTAGGTCCTAAACATAGTAGGCATGCTTCCCCTGGGAGTCACCAATTTTTTGACCCAATTTTTCCCCTCTGGCAAAATCTCGATCACCTTCTGCACTAGCTATGAAAGACTAGTTAATTTCGGGTTGTAAGGTCCACCTTCAAGGTTCAACAGCTCTATTTCAAAGCATTGGCTCTTTGGCCTCATTCATTGGCATTCACGGTAGCATAAGGTAGAGTATTCAAACGTTCACAAAAGAGGAGAGGAAAAAACTAGGGCATTTAACACTAAGGCAAAAAGAGGGCAGACGTTTACAAGAACAATGCAGTGGGTGGCAAAATCACCACCCACAACATTGGCAAATAAAAGGAGACTGAAAATAGATGCAGTCAGTGGAAAAATTGCCACCCATAACACAAGCAGAGGAAATGGCCACAAAATTAGCCAACATTGGCAAAATTGCCATGCTCGGCAACCTACTCGGCCAATGTCAGCAAAATTGCCGTGCTCGACAGCCAAATCGGCCAACGTCGGCAATATTTTTATGTGCAATCCATGACATTGGGTGGTAAAATCACTGCCCACAACATCAAGTGGCAAAAAAGGCCCACAAAACATAGGAAAAGGCCCACCCAACCGCTAGAGGAGCAAACCAACATGTAAAATGAGGCAAAAAGCATGGTCCTAGCAGACTTATGATGTCATCAACAATGTTTTCCCTCTTCCCAAAGAAGACTCAAGATGCAACTTGCAAGCAAAAGCCAATGAGAACTCCTCTTGGATCTTTCCATATAAATACGTAGACTTGATCATTTGGAAGGATCTTCCCCAATTTTGTAAAGAGCATATCTCTGCAAATTCTCCACCTAAATCAATAAACTACAGTCTTTTGCCTCCATCTTAGATAGATTTGTTGTGTATGTCATGAGTATTATTTGTGTTTAGTCATTATCTTTGATGCTTTCACAGGTTAATTCCAATAGACTAGTCATCTACAAGGGCCATTCTTGTAGCTAAAAGGAGAAGAGCAATATTTGAGAAGGACAAAATAGAGGAATTTGCTCATAAGTGTGCATTCCATAACACCTTGGTAAACCTCTATTATGTATTTTCCATTATAGCCTCCCTGTTAGTCTTAGCAGCCTAGTTCTTCTACCAGATGTGTAGAGTATATTTGCATTTTCCTTGATTCTGAGTGTGGATGTGGAAGGTCAACCTTTATTTTGGTGTATCACCTCTTTAGTGTAGGCAGTTTGTTTTCATGCATTTCTTCCCCCTTTTCATCCCCCAAGTATATAGCTGTATATCCATTATTTTTGCATTACCTAAAATAAACAAGATAAATTAGAGGGAACTAGCCCATACCTAGAGACTCTCCTCTCCTACTTCACCATCCCACAGGCAAGAGAGGGGTTTCCATGTTGTGGGGAGAAGGAAGGAACCTATGTTCCTGCCACTAGGTGCAATCTCCAGTGTCAACAGATCCCTCATGTCAAAAACCTCCACTAGCCTATCCACAAACTCCTGATAAGATGTGATCTAATCATGCTGGAGTGCCACAATCCCATGGTGCCACTAATCATGAGCTACTCCCTCAAGATGTAGTGTCACAAATTTGATAGCATCTCTCTCAGCCATCAAACACAACATGAGAAATGTGTCTAGCTTACTAATCCAGGCATGCACTATCACCTTACCACTACTGTCAAACATCACAAGTGTGAGCCTACTTGTAGCATGCTTTAGATCATTATTTTGATGTCTAGGTCTCCCATCCTATCAACCTTGGTTATGCTCTCTCCTTTGTGTGATGAATTGATCAAAAGTAATCATCTCTCTGACCTCTGGTGATAATAACTCCCACTCATCATTCACTGCCATAAGTGTGTCTGCAAACAACTCTTCATGCTCCTCACCTGCTATCACCTCCTCAGCCTCCTACCTCACAAAGGTATGCCTAGTAGGCCTATCAGCTGTATGAGAAGCAGTCCTAAGGGCTCTCTATGATCTAACATCACTCCTAACATTATCATGATGTGGTGACTATCTCCTTAGAGTACCCAATCTCTGCAGTGCCTCTGCCAACTATTGTAATACTTGGTTAGACCGCCTTTGCCCTTCTCATAAATCTCTAAGAGCAAGTAAAACCTCTGCATCATCTTGATCCCTAGGATGGTGAGGAATACGGGTCTTGTCAATATTGTCACCCATGTCTTCTGGCTACCCACTCAAAACCTGTTGCCTATCAACCAAAACTCTAATGTGTGTGTAATACCTGTGTGGTCCCAACTCTTGTGGTTGCATGAGATTGCTAAACCCTCAGGATGGCAAGATTTAGCTCTGATACCACTGTAAAAACCCCTATTTCCCTTGAATTCTAAAACTAAATATTTTATATTACTTTTCTGTATCTTACTTTTTTGATGTTTTTGCAAGAATAAAGATACAATTTTGTGAGATAAATTCAATCAAATAAATAAACAACAATGTAATCTATCAACTGGCTAATCAATTATCTTATTGTTCTTCTAGATGATTAACAATATGGAGTCTCTGTCATGCATATAAAATAATATGAAACATTATTAAAAAAACTTGATTATTTCTTGCAAATCTAGAAATAACTCTAAATTTGGTATTGCATGCATTTCTATGTAAAAACATAGTCACTGACATCAGTTGTGGTACTGCCATCGGTTGATATCCTACCGACGTCGGTCACTATCAATTGGCTACTCTACCAACATTGGTATTTAGTCAGTCGATTTCAGTCTCTATGTGTCCTGCGGCTCTGTACGTCCTGACATAGAATGGTATGGGTTCTGTACAGTAACAAGAAAAATAGTATGGCCTATATGCTAGATACCTGATCTAAAGAAATATGGCACTAATATGAAAAATCTTTATCTGGATAATTTCTCAAATAAAACCTAATGAAATAAATACATGTGAACCTCTGTAATAACTTCTGTGTGAAGTTATCTCTCAAATTGGCAATAGATCAGCTGATCTCTCACAACCTCTAAATTACACACACTAAAGAGTGTATATTCTCCAATGCAACTGGAATACTAGAAACCCTTGGCTCCTTCTCAAAAAAAATACTTAGCAAAATTTTCTTCAAAATCAATAATCAATAATATGGCCTCTATCCAATAAGAAACCCTTATATCCTCTAAAAGGTGCACTTACCCTAATTAGGGTTTCATAGTTAAGAATTAAGGTTTCATAATTAAAAATTTGCCAAATAATTAATATTTAATTAAATCAATCAAATATTAATATATCCCTCAATACATGTCTGAAAGAGCCTGACGAAAGCCAATTGGTAAAATTTTGCTAATCAAAGCCAAGCCAAGCTCCATCAAGACCCTCTAACCATCCTATCAACTTATGAAGGTCGCATAATAGGCTAACCATCAATTTTGAAGATGTCAACTGAAAAGGGGACATGACACACATAGACCTTGTTGTTGTTCAACACTTGGCTACTGAGTTAGAAGATGACCTTATCTTGGTAGGAAAGATAAGGAGAGACCCTAATAGAGCTAAATCTTCTTCATCTTCTGAGCATTCATCTACAAGCACCATGGATAAAATGGTGTAAAAGCTAGCAAATGAAATGCTAGCCTTGAAAAGACAAGTGGCCTAAGGTATGTCTACTCCTCCTTATCACGATATGCCAAGGAGGACATTTCAGAACTAGCCATATCAAGGAAATACTACCAAGAATCAAGGGCAACCAAATCATCTTCCTCCCCCATAGAGGAACCTTGCCCTTGAAACACCTCCAACCAACTTAGAAGTTGGATATCTAGAAGTTGAACATGATTTCTCTTTCCAACTTGAGTTTGAGCAAGAAAATGATGTTAATCTCTTCACGAAAGATTAAGAAGAATCAGTTGGCTACTCCCAGATTAGTTTCCTGAATTACTACGATGAACGCAAAAGTAAAGGTGAAGTAGTCAAGGGATCATACACTATGTTCACTTGGTCCAAGAACTAGTTAGCCTAGCAAGCTAATAAAGAGAAGGTAGAGGAGCAACCTCAACCAACAATTTCAATTACTAAGCATGGAACCACTCTGCGTTTCTAGCTAAAGGACCTGGTGGTTGCTAAAAAAGTAAGTACCCCAAACATTTTTACACCTTTAACTTCAAATTTACAGGTCAGTCTTCCCCCCTAAAAACCAAAAGGATGAACTCCCATCCTCTCTTCCTAGTCCATTTCAGTCATTTGACATAATCGACTATGTCAAGATAACTAAAATTTAAATGACTAAATTTGAATTCCTACAAGCCAACCCTGAGCAGTTGGATAGGTTGGAGTGTGTGAAGAATATAGCCATCCCTACAGGACAAGAAGCTAAGAAGGTAACTCGTGATCCCCAAAGGGACATGTCTATCCCAAACAACCTTGTCATTACTCCTCTTGCTTCCCTTGAGAAAATAGAGTCTTTCTATGTTTCCCTATTGATAAACGGTCGCAAGCTGAGCAACTGCATCATTAATTCTAGTGCTTCAGACAATGCCATGCCTACCAGAGTGGTAGAATCTCTTGGTCTTACACTGACCAAAACATTTGGTAGATGCTTCTCCATGGAGAAAAAGTAAATGCCACTACTAGGACAAATCAAAGATGCCCAATTTTCATTTATAACATTCTCAGACAAGAGGATCAAGATGACAGTTCTGGTGGCTGACATCCCAGCATCCTATAACATTCTATTGGGATGAAATTTTTGCAAGGATGTGGATGGTGAGTTGAGCATGGACCTATCTAAGGCAAGGATCCCTGTTAAAGGTGTTATGAAGAGGCTACTCCCTGAAAAGGAAGCAAAATATGTTGTCACTCAGACATCACCACCTAAAGCTCAGATTCTATTTGAGTCTCCAGGCAAGGGTAATTATTTTTTGTCCACAAAGGATGTTCATGTTTCTATAGATGAAAGTCCTATAGCTGGCAATCCAAGAATTTATTCAAACAAGACATCAGAAGAATTGGTAGGGTGCAGTACAAATAAAAAAGGATCTTCCATCTCTAATGAAGAGAAATATGATAGAAGATCAATTTCTAATGATGTTTGGATCTAGGAATTTGATGGTAACAATTACTCTACTGGTGCTAGAGTTAGGATGGTGTTGATATCTCCTCAAGGAGATATTCTTCCTCCATACAAGTTATAGTTCATCAACACCAACAAAACTGTCGAATACGAATCTATGTTACTTAGATTGAAGGCTGCTCAGGATGAAGATGTCAAACTCCTTCACACTAAAGGAGATGCTAAGCTGATGGTTTGTTAGGAGTTTGATGCTGACAATCAAAACATGTGCTGGACTAAACCAATATAACAACAAGCTATGGTAGTGGACCATACTATTGTACTTTGAAGTCAGCAAAAGGAACTCTTCGCTAAGAGAGCAAAGATTTATGGTTTTTGGATTGGAGATCACGTCTTGTCATGGGGAAAGAAGAGAGAACCAAAAGGAGTGCACAGAAAATGTGATTCTTAGTGGAGTTCCATTCGCTTATCACCTATTTTGGGGACAAAATAGTTTCCTTCTATTTTATCAAGATGAAACACCATCTTCCTTATCTCACAATGGGCAGTGTCTGAATCACTTCATTTTTTGAAGTATCAGATGAGTTCACCTGTACATATGTACACTTGTATAGTCTTTATTTCTATTTTGTGCTTTTGATTTTACTTTTTTGGAGCCTTTATTTTTGGGTAGCATGACTCCATAGCCCAATGTCGTACTTCAAGGCACTAGAGATTTTGGTTTCTACTCCCCTTAGTTGTTTCAAAATTTTAACTAAGGAAAGTTCCCCAACTCGAGCCAGCTGTTGTCCCCCAAAAATATCACTCTTTTTGGGAACAACCTATGAACTATTTTGGTTCAACAGACCAAAATCGTCTCTCCCCTTTTCAAAAATTGCTCTGAGCATTCAAGTCCTTCATTTTTCAAAAAAATTACAAAAATCTATGAACTCTATAGATATGTTTTTACAGACTAATCATGCTTGAAATTAATAGGTTCAAAGGCTTTTGTAGGTGAGTTTAATCAAAAGAACAAGTTTCCAACACCTAGTCATTTTCAAGATTGCTTCAATGCCTTGGTTCAACCAAAAAATGTTCATCAGCAAGCTTTTAAACAAGGATTAAACCATTAAACTATTGAACCTTGAACCATTTTGGTTTAACAGGTTTAATGGGTTCAAGGTTCAAACATTGTCAGCAAGAGTTAAGTGCTTCGACAAAGGTTTAACAAGATCAACCACTTCTAGGTTCAATAGCTTCAAAACACTTATTAAAGAGAAGAAGGCTTGAACCATTAAACTGTTGAACCATCAAACCACTTTAGTTCAAAGGTTTAACGAGTTTAATGGTTCAACAAATTCAAAGGCTCAATAGGTTCAATGACCAAATGGTTCAATGCATTTGGTTCAAAAAGATCAAAAGGACGTAGCCAAATAAAAAGAATGAACTGATTAAACTATTGAACCTTGAACCAAAGGTTCAATGATCTCACAGGTTTAAAGGTTTAACTAGTGTGATGAAGATCAAAGAGCTTAGAAAGAACAAGTCACGGATAAAGGATGAACTAATGAACTGATTGAACCTTGAACTAAAAGACTTCAAAGTTTAATGGTTCATGGGTTCAAAGGTTCAAAGGTAGCCTCAGTCAAGGAAAGAAGCAACAAATAGGTGGTTCAATGGACGGTTTAACCAAGGATCGAGAAAGTGATTGAACTAGGAAAAAATGGAACAAAAGAGATAGAATGAACTAATGAACCAATGTACTTTTAGTGGGTTTAAAGGTTTAAGGTTCAACATGGTTCAAGTGACTAGTGACCATTAACAGCCTCGTAGATGTCAAATTTAAAGTAAGGGAATATCCATTGAAATTCAAATTACCTAAAGGAATTCCTTTAGACTTTTGTCTAAATGAAAATCACATAGAAAAATGCCTGATGGAAAAAAGACAAAGTGCAATGAAAGCCGCCAGTGTCCCTTTTAAAGTCAAAACAGAAGCCGACAAGTTTCAACATCCACGGTCTCTTCCTTTTGTGTCATAAGGATTGTGGTGGGCCCTCAATGAGTTGTTAAGTTCAAGCAAAGCATGACAAGTGGCATCATCCATGTGAATCTGAATGAGTCCTGAATGTTTCTTTATTGTTTCTAAAGCAAAGTGGAAGCTGCCACATGTCATCTTCTATAGGACTCTCAAAAGGTTTCTAAAGCTTCTATAAGTTCAGCGAAACATGCCACATGTCCCATTATAACTCAGAAAAACATGACAAGTGTCTACATCCATGTTCCCATTTTGAAGCTACTTCGGCAAGATGTGTCATGGATCCCATTTTCCATAAGTTTCTAATAAGTTTCATAACAGCAGAACTTACCATGACCAAAGAAGGAGCTGAAGGAAGAACCAAGCGACTGGCTAAAAAGAGAGCTCAAAGACTCAAATTGTTATAGGGGAGAGAGGAATGAGACCAAAGGACTAGAAATATCTTTAAAAGAGTTATTTCTATTTGGTGAAATAGCGGATCAAGGAGACTTTTGAGCACACCAAATTAAGGACGTAGCCTATTTTTCTTCCATGAAATAATGGCAAATTGGACAGTTGCACAGACATCAAGAAAAGGACCAGATAGTCCATACTAAGGAAGAGACATATTAGAGGAATGAACAAACCATAGTTATGGCAATGCATAATTCCCAGCGTGGTCCCTCCAAATAGAAATGAAGGTGCATTGAAGGCATTCAATTCAGCATGGGCCTTTTTCATGAAATCAAGCACCCAAGTCTTTCTTGGAGTGTTATATATTGTAATCTGTCATTTGATATGAGGGAGATCTTCCTGTTACTAGAAGCAAAACTCTACCTAAATTGAAAGTCATCACTGAGACTTTGAGCTCAGATTTTTTATCATATTTCTTTGTTTGAATTAGAAAGCAAGTTACTTTCAGACTTTGTGTTGTTATAGCTTGTATCAATCTAGGAGATTGTTCTTATGTCTATTTCCTAAATGTATTCTTGTCTATGCAATTTAACAAGCAGAGCTAGTGGAAGTGATAAGGAAGGTGTCTTGGAGCTAGCTACTTTCAGACTTTGTGATGTCATAGTTGTCTTCGATGTGTGTTTATTTTCTATTTCTATGTAAAGGACCTTGGGACAACTTTGTTCCCGCATTGTTCTTTGTATCTCATTCTTGGGCATTCAAGGTGGAGACTTTGTGCTACATCTTAGATTGTTGGTTACTCTATACTTTATTTCTAGTTACTTATCCTACCTGAAATAACTCCTACTGTCCCCTGCAAGAACACTTTTGAAAGAAGAGAAGTGCCTTCACTATTTTCACTCGGATTTTCTCCTTTGTTTGTAAACATCATCTTTGAAAGAATAGAGATGGATGGTGTATCCTACCCTTGAGTGTTATTTTATACTTATATATATAGCATATAGCTCCTGCATATTCATAGGGAACCTCCCCTTGATGAGAGGAGAGGTTTATCCACCTCTGGTGTAGTAAACCTACACACTAGGCTAACCAATCTCCCTATGCTATCATTGAAGAGACCTATTTTACTCACCAGTTAGCTGGTCGACAAAATATTCACCCAACATGGTTAACTAGGTTGACTTAGTACTATAAAATAATTTATAAAAAGGGATACAGAGTCAACCAAGTTGACTTAGTATTGTAACTTGATTGGCAAAAAGGGATATAGATTCAGTTAAGTCAACTTAATATTGTAACCTAATTAGTAAAAAGGGATATCAAATTGACCATGTTGACTTAGTATTATAACTTGACTAGTATAAAATATTATAGGGTTGACTAGGTTTATTTAGTATTATAAACATGGTAGAATATAATCTGATAAGGATACAAAGTTGACAAGATCAGCTTAGTATTGTAACCTGACTAATAGGAAAGAATATAGGGTTGACCATGTTGACTTAGTATTACAAATAGGGTAAAATATAGTCTAATAAGGATAAAGAGTTGACCAAGTTGACTTAGTACTATAACCTAACTGACAGAAAAGAGTAATGGGTCAAGCAAGTTGACTTAGTAATATAGACAAGGAGAAATAGTCTTTAAGAGATTACATCAAATAGAATGACATTGTGTTAAATATACGGAATTTTTTTGCAATGTAATTTGAATCAATAAATGGAAGAAAACACATAAATAATTAGATCAATGATAATGATCCAACTAGGGCACTGAACATAAAACCTTACACCAACATTGGCCAATACAAGTTTTTGCAATACAACATATAATGATCAAAGAGCAAACACTCAATTGAAAAGTAAATACTAACTAAATGGTCATCATGAGTGTTGTTAGATTATTATAAAGTCTTATTTTAAGTGTGATATGGAAGTTAGTTCAAAATAGCTAACTATAAAGTAATATATGGATGGTTTTAGGATGTTTAGGTTGAAAGGGATCAATATTGGCAATGGTACTAGCTTAGTATTGGGGCCCACCCACTCAATTCATAATCTCATAGTGGTAAGGGTGTTAGGTGGTTTGCCAATATATACTATTAACCATGTGTTTATGCTTGGCGAGAAAACCAAGTTAGCTTCCCCTTTACTAATGAAATCCAAGTAAGTAGGCCTTAGGAAGAAAAATGTTAAATGTGTTCTGAATATTATGTGATTTGGTAGTGTGTACAAAAAGAGCAAAATAGTGAAACTAAATGGTAATTTTTAAAACCACCTAATTAGACTATGTGAACTACTCTAAGAATGTAAACAGCTAAAAATGAAAGTGTGAATTGATTACTATCATATATTTGTCAATTCCCAAATTAAGAATGGTACAGATTTGGTCTAGATGACACTATAAGCAAACAACATAAAATATATTTGACTCGGTCGCTACAATTATGTATAAATAAGAGTCTTTAAGAACTAAGTTAGTGAAGCTGACTTAGTCTTTTAGATATAAGATAGGCTATAAAACTAAGTTGACTAAGTTGACTTAATTTTTTGTAGGTTTATAGTTTTGAAGACTGAAAAATGCACAAAATAGAATTGTATTGAAGTACTGAATTGACAAAGAGATAAAAAAGGAACTTTGGTGGGTTGGAAGATAATTAGGATTGAAAATTTTATATTATAGTGCCTTGAATGCTACTCACAAGTTCTATAAACTAATTCAATTGGTTTGACCTAGTTCTATGAAACCCTATATGTTGAAGCCTAATAATATGACTAAGTCAACCTACATGACTTAGTTTATTATTCTGTATGCTGACTGGAAGACTAAGTCATCTTGTTTGACTTAATTTATTATCTATATGTTGAATGAAGTAATGATTCAACCTATTTAACATATTTTATTATTTATAACTAAAAAATAATATTGTGCCAACCTAATCGATCTAATAACCTATATATGATGAAGACCTACATATAAAAATAGTCATTTAGATAGGAATGTGTGTTAAACATGTACACAAAATTTATAACTATACAAGCCTAGTCGACATAGTATCACAAATATATAAAAATAATAAAATGATTTAAATCAAATAATGAAATAAAACCTACAAGGGTTATATTCACATTGGGTTCACTAGAATATATGTAATGGTAAATGTGGTAGATCTAAAAATCAATCTTAGCTCAAAGAAGATAGATCCTACTTATACTTTTGATTGGGGATATGTTAGATAATTGGGGTCATGACCAATATGGATCAAATAGAATTAATCAAGGGATATCTTACCATAAATAATATTACTAGGGAGGGTTCTAAATCCTCCAATCAATAAAAACTATGTAGTAATCCTAACTAGGCCCTATGTTTTCTTATTCACTAAACTAATAACATGGAAAGTAAAATTCTAATCTAGTGCTCACCAAATATTTTGATACAAAGTTGGGGTAATAAACATAAAAATTAAACATGCATGAGAGACATATACTCACACCAATGCATACATAATCTTAATGCATGGTAGATTACTGTAAATACATATATATCTACTCTTACAAAGGAAGAAAAAAGTTAGGAATACTTACCTTTGAAGAGAAAACTACTAAGCCTCAATCTCTCCCTTTTCCAAGGTGATTTTAAAGAGGTTATTGTAATATGTAAGGATGATAAGGATAAATTATCTCTAGGATACATAACTATCAATGCATCTAAAAGACTTCTCTACAAGACAAGATCTATATCTCTAAAGAAAGTATGAAACCCTAAGCTTGATCGTCAAGTAGAATGGTTGATAAACATATGTGAAATATATCTTAATTCTTATTTTCTCATATAAATGGTGAAATGAATGTGTTTATATAGTTAAATCTAACCATAAATATTTTCAAATCTTTAGGCCAACAAGGTCAGCCTAGTCAACCTAATATTATAATTGGAAAAAACTAATTAGGTTATGAACTATGTCAGCCATGGTTGACCTTGGTATTAGTAGGCTTTTGTAAATAAATATACAAGGTTTATGTGGTTGACATAGTTATGTAAACTAAAAAAAATGGGTTTAGGTTAGGGAAAGGGATAAGGAAGATGGTAAATAACTAGAGAAGGGTGAAAAATAGGAAGCCAAGCTTAGGATAATGTTTTTTATGAGACAAGTGTGTAGATAACAAGTGGGAAAAGGGAAGATAATCCTAATAATCACCAATGGTATACCCAACCATTTCCTTGTTCACCCCTTAGGGTGTGCACTTAGAAAGAGTGGGACTCGATGGGTTCCTATATGATAGAAAGCATCAGTAATTGATCAAAGTTTGAAAATATTATGTGTTTACAATTTATACCTATTTACACCTCTACATATCTCCAATCTATATATACATATGAATTTAAGATAATTATTATCTCTTCTTATTGTTTATGTAATCAATTTCTATTTTTAATGTACTTTCCATATTTATCATAACTCGAAATTTAACTTAAATATCCATTATCTAAGTTTTAAATTAATTACCCTAACTTAGAATAATTGTACTCATCCTTGTGTATATGTTGTTATACTCTTTACCCCTCATCCAAATATATAAAAAAGGGTTAAACAAGAATTAGTTTTGATGCACATCTAGGTATGTTATGTAGAAGATGGAAAGGATCTTATATAATTCATCATGTTTCAAAACAAATCACTATAACACTCTAAGATCTTTAAGGAAATATTCTTCAAGGAAAGATAAATAGTTATAGGTTCAAACCCTATATAATGAAATACAAACAATAAACATTCCAAAAATAAGTATTATATTGAAAAACATATACTAGGATTTTATTTATAATTTCTTTTCTTTTTTAGGTTTGGTTGTAGTAGATGTAATCAATAAAAAGTAATATGATTTCAATTGTAAGATATACCATGTTGTAGCATTATGAAATTTTCAATACCATTATTTAAAATGACATGGGATCAAGTTCATGAGAGGGATCTATGTTGGTTTTATAAAAGATATAAGTTTAGTAATAAGGCACAAACAAACAAACCAAAAGTGAGAAAGGATACAAATTTACCAGTTTCACAAGGTAGTTAATGATATGATAAAAATAATATGTCAACATTCCCAAAAAATATATTTTTTATGAAAATTATGGAATGGTTAAAATAGGAAAATATTGAGAAACAAATGATAACACACCATATCCTAGAAGTTTAATAAATTAACAATGTATAAAATTGATAAATAGCCATGGGTCAAATCAAAATTTATATTATAATTTAAGATAAACATGTGGGGGCACTAAAAGTATATTTGTAGATAAGTACGAGCAAGGGATTTTTTTTTTTTTTGGTTTTCTATAGAAGGATGGATACCAAGGAAAATCATACTTTACAAACTAAATAGAATGAGAAAATTTTGTATCGATATTCAATAAAACTTTGTGAGTTAGTGAGGTGATTGCTCAAAATTATTCACAACACATCTCACAAAAGGAGTGATTAAAAATAAATATGGCCATAAAATATACCATTATTCCTATGAAGGATGTTTAGAATAAAGATATGGTCATTGGATTACTATTATTAAAATACAAATAGAGTAATGATGAACCATTCGACTTCATTGATTTAACAAATAGAGAGTGGTTTTATTAACCACAAGGAGTTGTAACTAAAGAGGGGACACATTTAGTATGACTACCTATCTTTGGGTAATATAAGGAATTAATGATGACCCTCTTGAGCATATATAATGAGGTAGATATTAATTTTTAAAAATGAGTGACAATCCACATTAATGCCAATATAAATATAGACACCATAGAATTTTCAACAAGGGGGAAGTCACTATAGCTATCTAATATGAATAACTTCACCATCCACTTTGAAATTTGGGAATAATCCACCAAAAAAACTAGAGGAGTCCTCATTAACCAAATTATTGATTCATTAGTTATAGTTCTTACATAGTGCATTACGCATTGGTTGTTGTGAACATATTATTGCAATAGGTGGATATTAGTATTGTGTTAGTGAATAAATCAAATTAATCAAAAACACACTAAACTAACACCCTAAGCCTATCTCAAAGGAAGAGCTTAGTTAACAAAACCAAAATGCAAAACAAAACTAAAACATGAAAAAAACACCTTATTTCACCTTCCTTGGATGCTCCAAAATGCTTTTTGTAGTGGCTTTCTCAATTGGTGCTCATGAAGTCTGCATGAATGAAGTATGGCTACCTCCATCTCTCCTTGGCACCATGTGTGGATTTGGCTTGGCTTGGATTGATATTTGGGAATTAAAATAGTAAGATGTAAGGATTTTGAATGAATTTGGGCATTATAAGTTTTGTATAAAAGAGCTTATAATTTAATAGGCAAGACCTCCTATTTATAGATTTTTGAGATTGATCAGAATCATCCTGAGCACTCCATCTCAAGATTGAGATCTATGGCCAACGATTAATTCAATTATGTAATTAAAATTCATAAATATGCTCATAAATATTTTTGATAGAGGGAATTTAATAGGCATGGAGGGCCTTAATGAGGCATGGGAGGGGTTAACCTTGATATTTTATGCATTTATGGCCTAGGGATGTCTTCCCAAAAAATGATGTCATTTGATGATGCAATTAATGACAATTAATTTCTAATAAATATTTATTCAACAAGTTCCATGTAATTATTAATTAGGATCATGAATTTGTTTAAGTATATCTTAAGCATGATTAATGAATTTGATGCAAACCTTGGCTCTTTGTGCACAAATTACTCAAATTGGTCAAATGTCTTGTTATTGGCCCAAAATTTGACTAGATTGGAATTAGGATGTAATGTCAAATGTGTTGAAATTGTTATCCCATTTAATATGTTTTTAGAAATAAATAATAAAGGCACATGTCTCATGTAATAAATTTGATAGAAAAGAGAAATCTAGGGAACCTAGGTGCAAAATTGGCATTTTCACTTGAAATGATTTTATCAAAGTTAGTGTAGAGTAAAAATTTACTCTATGTTTCATTCTATTTTTCAGTCACACACTGCAAAATTTTATTCCTAAATCCTTTGATGGAAAAGATCTAAAATAGAGCATGGATTCTATTTCCCTTTTGATTCATTTGATTCATTTTTATCTAAGTGCCGAAGTCAAGCGAAAGCTGCCAAGTGGCATCATCTGAGGCACCTTTCATAGCTTCTATAACTTGGTCGAGTCCAATAGCAACCCAGTGGAAAGTGACAAGTGTTGACATCCACATTTCATATTGGCACCTTCATTTCATCTATTTTTTGGCAAAATTTTTCAACAAGCTAAGTATCAGGAACAATTGAAAAGTGCCAAGTGGCAATCGTGGAAGGCTCCAAATTGCTTTTAT
Source organism: Torreya grandis (assembly GCA_037957365.1). Taxonomy (NCBI): domain Eukaryota; kingdom Viridiplantae; phylum Streptophyta; class Pinopsida; order Cupressales; family Taxaceae; genus Torreya; species Torreya grandis. The sequence goes on along the minus strand of JARHVA010005621.1, from coordinate 718,688 downwards.
AAAAGCAAGTGGAAGATTCCATGTATCTTAGCTGAAGAGAGTGGAATTCACCACATGTTGACATTTGAAATATGTTTAATTCAATGCCTTGGTTCAATTTTTGGTTCAAAGCCTTGGTTCAATATCCTTAGTTCAATGCCTCGATTCATGTGTAAACAATGTGCAGTGTTAAACCATTGAACCATTGAACCATTTTTGGTTCAATCAGTTGGTTCAATGGCTTAGTACAATCAGGCAGTTCAAAAGAGCATCCCAAAAAACCAAAGGGTCAAGTTCCCTTTTGGAAGGTAGTAAGGCACAACCAAACCATTCAAGTGGAGGCTACCAAGTGTCATCTATCGAGCCCCTTTCTACTCCATTCCTAGAAGCAGCAGAAGATGCCACGTATCTTCCCAAAAGTAGTGGAAGCCACCACATGTCACCATCCAAAATATCTTCTTCATGTTTCATTTTTGAATAAAGACTGTGGTGGGTCCCAAGTTTGATTTCTAAAAGTCTGTAGAAGCTGCCAAGTGGCACCATCTAGAGGAGCCTAACATGCATCCTGAACATTTTCACATTATAGCTAAAGAGCAGCAGTGATTGCCACGTGTCCTTTGTTGAAGTAAGTAGAGATTTCCACCTATCCCTATGCCCCTTTTCAAAGTTGCTCAGGTAAGAGATGTAGTGAGTCTTATTTTTATTAAGTTATTAAGTGTCAAAGAAGCAGATTGCAATAAGTGTCAAATTTGAAACGTTCCTGAGCAAAAATATAGTAAAAGTCAAAGTAAAGTCGAAAGTGCCATGTGTCTTTGGTAAGTGTTTTAAAACATGCCAAGTGTCATTCTCTAATGTCTCCTAAGAAATAAGAAGATTTTTAGGGAATTGACTAAGTATCCTTTTTCGTTTAATAAAATAGAGCGTTTCAGAATCTAAGAACTATCTTCTAATAGACACTTCCAGCTCAGTTAGAGTTCAATTTGGGCCATAAGTTTGTGAACACATAGGCAATATGGAGGGAATCTGAGGCTATAAATAAGGATGCAGAGATCACTAGGTGGGAGGAATCATCAATTATCAGAGAGAATTTTTGAGAGAGAATTATTGTAACAAGTTTAGACTTTTTAGAGCTATGGCTAAGTAATATCATTTGCTTTTGTCTCATTTTCTTGAGTTGGAAGGTGTACATAACTGTAAGTGTTTTTGTGCCTCTTATGTGATTGGAAAATTCAAATAAGAAGATTTAACCCTATGCCTTTATTGATATTTTCTATGTCATTTGCAAAAGTAGTCTAGGTTGTAGACTTTCTCGTGTTGTGATTAGGAATGTCATTTGCTTTTGTCTCATTTTCTTGAATTGAAAGGTTTATATAATTGTACGTGTTTCTACACCTCTTATATGACTAAAAGATTCAAATAATAAGATTGAACCCTATGCCTTTGTTGACATTATTACTACAAAAGTAGTCTATACTGTGAGCCTCTATTTCTATTGTATCCATCTTTTACATTGATCATGCACTTTGTTTCTCTTAAATGTAAATGAATACTACATATAGTCTCACTATGCTCAGGATTAAGGTTGAATTACATTTAGGCACATTGCCATAGATTAGATTTTATTTCTTGTATTTGTGTTTTATTAAATTCCTATCCCTTTTCCCAGTATCTACTCAATATAAAGAAGAACTAGCTTCTCAAAAATTTGGAGGTTGTTTCAAGACGCAATTCCTATATCTTAAAACTTCCCATTGTTGTTGATTAGAATCAAGTGCAATTTTAAATCATCAATAATTTTTGGCACACCCAGTGGGATGAATCTTTCAAGGAGTTGAAGAATTTTTGGTGTGTTCTTTGGCCAACCAGCCTTTGGAGGTTTTTATTTTATCAACACCAATGGTGACTCTAAGTTGAATCAGCCAGTTAATCAGTCTTGGTATCATCAAGAAATCACTATTTGGTATGTATAATTCTGTTACTTAGAGCTATGGGTCTTATGCCCCTTCATATATTTTTAATCAAGATCAGGTTGCTTATGAAATCACATCAAGCAACAAGGATGCATATGGTTATATGTTTTTCCCTTCACAAGTCTGATACGACCAGCCTCAGCCCTATCATGAGCTATATCAGTCTTACGCCCAATCTCCCCAATATGTTTTAGATTAAGGTAAAAGTAGGTTTTGAAGGGGCCCCAAAACCCTTTAACAAATCCAAGAAAGATAAAACCTTAACAACCCCCATGAAAGGCATTCCTAAAACATACTAAAGAATAGTATCTAAAATAGGTTTTAAAGGAACCTAAAACCACCAAAATAAGCCAATAAGAGAACCCAAGTTTTATAAGGACCTAAAAATAGAACAAAACTAGGTTATACAACCTAAAAACTAGGTTTTACAAGGACCTAAAACCTCATATACGGAGACACCTTACCCAGCTCCAAAATGAACAGAGCGGGCTTCCAAGTTTGATCCAACAACTCCTAGACCACAAAGTCAAAGGAGTTGCTCGTAGATGGCAACCAACAAAAAATTCCTTTATAAGACTGTCGATCAAAAACCACGATGTCTGGCATGCCATGCTCCCTTAGTGCCTACACAGTGTAGGCAAATCTGCCACACCCATCATTTTTCCATGAGCAGGGCTCCTCCACAGCTTAGGTTTTCTCCATTTTTCCCTAAATAGGGTGCCACATCTCATTTACTTACCATAGAAGAAACAATGTTTCCCCCATCCAAACACTATTTTCTTCATAATCTAGTTCATGGTGGCCGTTCAACTCAAGCTAGAAATCTAGTCCAGGTTCCATCCATAAAATAGAGATCCAAAGCAAAATAAAGATCCATGCAATAAAGGATCACTCTTTTCCATTCCGTGCTAAAACACCAAGGTTCCCTCCACAGGGATCTGGTCTCCAAAGCCTAAGAGGTGGCTGTGAAGGTTAGGGTTTTAGTACAGCCACATCCACGGCCGCACTCCCTCTTCCCTCTTCCCTCCCATGGTATTATTATATATACTCTCCCCAATATGTTACATCCCATGCTCAACCTAATTTCATTTCCACCTTCAAAAAAGCATTACTGGGATATAAAAAATATGTATTAGAGCTTGACAACAGAAGGGGATGCAGCTAAGAAATTCCTAATAATGTCATCTATCAAGTAAGAAATGTAGTAGATCTAATTAAGAGTGAATGGGCTCCCATTGAAAGAGCAAATAGGCAAAGGCTTACATATGAGATGTTGGATGTGTGTGGCTTGATTGAATTTTTAGAAGAGAAGTTGAGTATTCATGAGAGATAGCCTTACCAAGTCTATCAACCTGCATATCCACTACCACAAGTTTCATATTAGACATATGCAGCCCTTGCTCATGAGCCAAGTCAAACCTGTCAAGGTCCTTTCCTAAATAAAGTCAAATCTATGTTTATAGTAAGGGAATTGGAATCCAAACCCTCACTTCCCCCTCAAGTCCCTCCCACCCTTCCTCAAAAATCTTATTATTTTTCATCACAGCCTTCATGCACTCCCCACTTCTATGATGATTCCTATGAACTCCAAGAAAGACTCTTTTAAGAAAATCTAGCTAAGCAAGTTGAGGAATTAGAGGCAAAGATGAGATTGCTTAGAGAAAGAGAGATAGAGCTTTTAGACCTTAGAGAGGAGCCTATGCCAAAAGATACCTCTTATAACAATCCTCAGGTCCTTCAACATGATGACAAGATTCCAAGTTAGAAGAAAGAAGATCATGAACTAGCTGAAAACTTTGAAGAAGATAAAATTGCTATCTCTTCTCAAGAGAATAGTTCTAGTCACAAGGTCATGAGTTGGAAGCAAACAATGGAATCATGGAGTAGAAAGAAGGAGGAGAAAGGTTTTGCTCAAAGCCTTGAAGAGGTTGAGGTTGATCTCACTCATGACGATGATCAATTAGAAGATCTTACATTTGAACACACCCCATCTACATCCCTCCAAGAGAGCTATCAAGCTACATCTGATATAGATGAAGTGATGGACAAATGGAAAGAAGAGGATCATTTGATTCTAGCTCAAGAATTATCCCCTCTTTTGCATATGTATAACCATTAGTCTTCTTCTTTATCCCTTTTTAAAGAGGTATATATTTTGGAGGAAGCAAATAAGTATGCAAAGGAGTATGCTCAGTTCATGGCTAGTTAAGAAGATTTCATGAGTGCAGATGAAGAAAAAATCATAATAGGTACACCCTTTGATGAACCAGAGGACAAGTCACAAGTTTTTGCCTCTATCTCTGATGAAAAAGAGATAATTTCTGATCATGTTTTAAATGACTTATTTGAAGTCATTGGGGCAGGCTACACTATTCTTTAAGAAGGCTATGAGCTGGCTTCAGGTGGAAAAGATAGCATTGAGACTCAGATAAGTATGTAGAGGGGATGCAAGCCTTCAAACTTATCCTTTCAAGAGGTTGAAGTCATTAATGACGATGATCATGCAATGAAACTCAAGAATGAAACTGATCATGTTTTGAATGACTTGTTTGAAGTCATTGGGACAGGTTACACTATTCTTCAAGGAGGCTGTGAGCTGGCTCCAGGTGGAAAAGGTAACATTGAGACTCAAATAAGTGTGTAGAGGGGATGCAAGCTTTCAAACTTATCCTTTCAAGAGGTTGAAGTCATCAAGGAGGATGATCATGTAATGAAACCCAAAAATGAGGCAGAAGGAGATAAGCTAAAAGATGATGTATATCAAAAGACATAGAGTGGAGAACCAACAACCATCAATTTCTTGAAGAGACATGATAGTATGAAGAACTAGCATTTGACATGCTTTCAAGAACAAGAAGAGTATGTATATGTTGTGGACATGTTTGACTCTGATTCACTCAGATGCAGGTCAACCAAGGTGGCAAGTAGGATGAACAAGTCACCAGAGCTCCATCCCATTTAGCCATTTGCCTGGCATCATAACTCTTCTCGTCAAGAAGGAAACTTTAGAAATTTTCCTTTTGATCTAAGAGGGAGGAAAATACACTTGGTTAGTTGTATATAGTAGTTTACTTTTAGTTTTATTGCTCTATTTTCCCATTTTTTCTTTCCCGCTCTCTCTTTTAAATAAGTGTTCTTTGAGCACATGGCCATGGGTTAGAATCTTTTCAAAATTTTCAAGACTCTCAACACATTAAGTCTCTCTCAAATCTACATAATTCCCCAGATGTGTCTGATTCGTCAATGCTAGAAGTAGAAGCTATTTTGATCCAACCTAAATTCCAATTGAAGGTTACATTTCATATTTCGTAGAGCTTTCATATAAGGATACCATTAACATTGATTTAGCTTTTCAAGAGTTGCAAAATAAGTAGGGGCTATTTGATGTTGAATGGTCTGTTTATCAGATAGCCTTATTGAAGTTGTGATTGTTGCCATAATTTTGATCGAGCAAGAATTATGGTTTCTTTTTGAGCAAGCTCAAAAGTCCTTGGGGTCACCTGTAACTGTAGAGTAAAAATTTGTTAAGTTGTGGAGCTAAAAGCTTCACTAATGCAAATGGAAGAGGTTGCTAAGTGTCAGAGCAACTGACATCAGTCTGATCAACCAACGTCAGTCATATTTAGCTACATAGTAATTGACATCGGTTTGGGGTCGATCAGCATCGATCAGATAGGAACCAACGTTGGTAACCTCTGTGTGTGTGCATTTGCATGTGCTTCTAGAATTGGTCTAATTTTAGATGGATAGTTAGTTTGCATGTAAAAGACTAATTATAGTCTTGAGTCTGCATTTCTAATTATTGTAATTGGGAAGTCTAATTAATGTTTGTATGGGATCTATTTAAGAGACCCATGGGTCTATATTGTAAAGTGTGAAGGATCAAAAGGACTTGTCAAGGACAAGGACAAGGGTTCTTCCAAGTGTAAGATCAGTTGATCTACAAGGGTGTAAGATCAGGGAGATCTACATGGTAAGTAAGGTCAGTTGATCTACAGGTGTGTGTGTGTAAGGTCAAGGGAGATCTATGGGCTAGTAAGACCAAGGAGATCTGTAACACAACAAGCAGCAAGATTAGGGAGATCTATATGGTAAGTAAGGTTAGTTGATCTATAGGTGTGTGTGTGTAAGGTCAAAGGAGATATGTGGGGTAGCAAGATCAAGGAGATCTGCAACACAACAAGGAGTAAGATTAGGGAGATCTACTTGGAGTACTTTGAGTACTTGGTGGACTAGAAGTAGGCAACAATGGTTGAGTTGATTGTCACTTATTAGTGGAAACAACAACTCGGTTATTGATTTTATTGTGTTTGTAATTGAGAGAGAGAGAACTCTTGAGGGGGAATTACTCTATGCCCAAAAGGTGTGGGAAGAGTGTGATTTCTTTATTGTATTACCTTCTGAAAGAGTGTTAATACAAGATTTACTATCTCTCATATTATGTGTTGTTTCTAAATTTTATTTACATATTACTTCTAGTTAAATTATGTGTTTAGTTGCTTATACAAAAGGTAATCAATTGTGCTCTTATGTGGATCCTGACAAGTGGTATCAGAGCTTGTGTGTGTAAATCTTGACAAAATTTACTCTACGTTTCATTCTATTTTTTAGTCATGCACTACAAAATTTTATTACTGCATCCTTTGATGGCAAAGCTCTGAAATAGAGCACAAATTTTGTTTCCCTTTTGATTCATTTGATTCATTTTTGTCTAAGTGTCAAAGTTAAGCAGAAGCTACCAAGTGGCATCATCTGAGGCACCTTTCGTAGCTTCTATAAGTTGGTCGAGACATGCCACATGTCTAATAACAACCCAATGGAAAGTGATAAGTGTTGGCATCCACATTTCATATCGACACCTACATTTCATCTATTTTTCAATGAATGTTTTCAACAAGCTAAGTATCAGGATTAGGCAGAAAGCACCAAGTGGCAATCATGGAAGGCTCCAAATTGATTTTTTGAAAGTGAGCAGAAGATGTCACGTATCCCAGTTAAAGAGAGTAGAAGTCACCACATGTCAGCATCCAAAATATGTTCGATTCAATGCCTTGGTTCAATTTTTGGTTTAAAGCCTTGGTTCAATATCCTCGATTCAATGCCTTAGTTCATGTGTAAATAATGCGCAATGTTGAACCATTGAACCATTAAACCATTTTTGGTTTAATTGGTTGGTTCAGTGGCTTAGTACAATTGGGTAGTTCAAAAGAGCATCTCAAAAAACCAAAGGGTCAAGTGCCCTTTTGAAAGGCAGTAAGGCACAACCAAACCATTCAAGCAAAGGCTACCAAGTGTCATCTATCGAGCCCCTTTCTACTCCATTCCTAGAAGTAGTGGAAGATGCCATGTATAATCCAAAAAGCAGTGGAAGCTGCCACATGTCACCATTTGAAAGATCTTCTTCATGTTTCATTATTGAATAAAGATTGTGGTGGGTCCCAATTTTTATTTCTTAAAGTCTATGGAAGCTACCAAGTGTCACCATCTAGAGGAGCCTAACATGCATCTTGAACATTTCCATAGTATAGCTAAAGAGCAGTGAATATTGCCACATGTCCTTTGTTGAAGCAAGCAGAGATTACCACCTATCCCTATGCCCCTTTTCGATGTTACTCGAGTAAGAGATGTAGTGAGTCTTATTTCTGTTAAGTTTTTAAATTTCAAAGAAGTAGATTACGACAGGTGTCAAAGTCAGAACGTTCCTGATCAAAGATATAGTGAAAGTCAAAGTAAAGCAAAAAGTGTCATGTGTCTTCGGTAAGTCTTGTGGAACATGACAAGTGTCGTTATTTGTTGTCTCCTAAGAAATAAGAAGATTTTTAGGGAATTGACTAAGTGTCCTCTTCTATTTAATAGAACAAAGCATCTTGTGTATCTATTTTAGTAAGCAAACTATAGGGAAATATAATGTTTCAGAATCTAAGAACTATCTTTTGATAGACACTTCCAGCTCAGTTAGAGTTCAATTTGGGCCATAAGTTTGGGAATGCATGGACAATCTAGAGGGAATCCAAGGCTATAAATAAGGATGTAGAGATCACCAGGTGGGAGGAATCATCAATTATCAGAGAGAATTTTTGAGAGAGAATTATTGTAACAAGTTTAGACTTTCTAGAGCTGTGGCTAAGTAATATCATTTTATTTTGTCTCATTTTCTTGAGTCAGAAGGTGTACATAACTGTACGTGTTTCTTCACCTCTTATGTGATTGGAAAATTCAAATAATAAGATTGAACCCTATGCCTTTGTTGATATTTTCTGTGTCATTTGCAAAAGTAGTCTAGGCTGTAGACTTTCTAGAGTTGTGATTAGGAATGTCATTTGCTTTTGTCTCATTTTCTTGAATTGAAAGGTTTATATAACTGTATGTGTTTCTACACCTCTTATATGACTAGAAGATTCATATAAGAAGATTGAACCCTATGCCTTTGTTGACATTTTCTGTATTACTACAAAATTAGTCTATACTTTGAGCCTCTGTTCTATTATTTCCATCTTTTACATTGATCATGCACTTGTTTTCTCTTAAGTGTAAATGAATCCTACATATAGTCTCACTGTGCTTAGGATTAAGGTCGAACTACATTTAGGTGCATCACCATAGATTAGATTTTCTTTCTTGCATTTGTGTTTTGTTAAATTCCTATCCCTTTTCCTAGTATCTACTCAATATAAAGAAAAACTAGCTTCTCGAAAATCTAGAGGTCGTTTCAAGATGCAAGTCTCATATCTTGAAACTTCCCATTATTGTTGATTAGAATCAAGTGCAATTTTAAATCATCAATAGTTAGTTGGCCCATAAATTGCATTGCCCTATTTAATGATACCCTAGCAAAAATTAGTGCTTGAATATATCAATTTAAAATATTTAAAAGTCTTTTAGTATGTTTATGCCAAATTGTGCATTTTGGTGGAAATTGGTCAAAAAAGCATGGTTGGAGGTTATTAGTGGCTAGTTTTAGGTGTCATAGTTTGCCCTTATTTGGGAAGGTATTACAAGCTATAGGAACAATAACATATTCTCAAAGAATGAGAAGGTCATGTATGACTAAAAAGAAGATGATGGTTGAAGAATGATGTTCCAAATGGTGTTTGGTAAGCCTAGGATGATGCTCTCTTGAGGGAGTGGCCATTACATTTGTTGATGGATGGTTCCTCGAAAAGAAGCAAGAAGAAAGATGGAATTAATCTTTGGTTGAGATTAATCCAAATGAGAAAATTCTTTCATGCATTGATTTAAAAAGATTACTGATTTTCTCAAAGGTAGTTATAATCAAGAATAAAAGTTAAAATAATGATTTTCCCATAGGAATTTATAATCATTAAGAGGACCTGGATTGGATAAAGATGATGGTGCCACAGTTAGGGCTAATTAACAAGTATAACTCAAGCATATAACTTGGAATATAGACTAAAGATGAGTAAGCACAAAATGATTAATAGAAGAATAAGATTGATTAGAGGGAATTATTTAGTTGTGCCACCAATGAAGAGATGATCATCCTTATTAGCATTGATACAACTAGAATGGTCAATGGGTTTATTTAAACAAGTGTGGGATATGATAATTTTTTCAATATGCCAAGGGAAAACTTCTAAAGCTTCATTGATTGTAGACCTTCTTGAATCTATTTTTTGTTGTAGCATGTGATGGTAGGCATCATGATAGAACACCATGAAGACTATCTCAAAATATGCATAAGGACCGACTCCTAATCCAATAAACACACAAAAATAATGCACCAATGATAAAAACCATGATGATAATGCTGACATATGAATATGGATGGACTCAAGAATAAAGTGTGCAAGGAAATCACCCAATGAACACATATAGACTGAGTCAAGGCAACAGTGTTGAAAGCAAGAAAATAAGAAAACAAACCAGAAAACAAATAAACAAATAGAAAAATAAATTACAAACCAAATAGAAAGCATGAAAACAAAATCAAAATAGAACATCTTAACAATGACCATGCCCTAGTAAGGTAGTTTGAGGATAATTGACTAGGCTTAGATAAGATAAATATTTTTAGATTTTGAAATATCAGGAATTTTTTGGCATTTTTAGGTATCTTAACATGTTAGAGAATGACAAGATACCTACTCACAAAATGGTAAGAGTGTTAGATTAGATTTCTCACAAAATGGTAAAAGCATATGGAAAGATGGACTAAGGTGACTTCAGCATGAATTGAGCATGACCTACATAGCCTCAAAATGATCTTAAGTCATAGTAATTCCATCCACAAAAAATGTAGGGAAAAACCAACTAGGTCCTAACAAGTTCTCAAATCTAGAAAATGGAAAGTCAAATGAAAAAAATGATGGAAAGGTGATGCAATAATGTGTGGTAAAAAAGTGTTTCCCCTAGTTTTCCCATAAGAAGTTATTACTAGGATACAATGGAATAGGTCAATGATAATAATTTTCCCATAGGCAGTTATAATTAGTAGCAAGACTATTGAGACATTGATTTACCCATAAGTGGTTATAATCAGACTCACATAAATAAACTTGATAGAATGGAAAAATGAAAGATATCTTGCCAAATCATTTGTCACACTACTTTCATAGACTATCATTGTAAACACAAATTTGATTGATTGTTGAAACTTGATCAAAATCCTCTCACAAAAGGTGTCAGATGAACCAAATGAACCAAGATCAAAATATGATTGAGTAGGATGAATAAAAATAGGCTTTGGTCTAAATAGGAATGGAGTGATAGGTAGGTATGGGCTTGCCAACGATAATGATGGTTGGATAAACTAGATAAAATGGTAGGAGGGTTTCCCCCAAGTGATAAGGGGTGAATGGCATGACATGTGATAATGGAAAAAGAATATGTTATAATGGAAATGGGATATGTAACAACATGAATGGCATGGAAATGAAATGGTATGGTACATGTTTTTTGTTGGGTATTGTAAAATGGCATATGATTATGGTGTTCTTTTTGAAGTGGAGATACACATCCTAATAAACAATTGATACAAATAAAATACATGATCATGTTAATTACTAGCCCACACCTTGTTAGAATAACTACTTTGTTAAGAACCTATTGTAGATCTAGTTATAAATAATGTTGTTGTGGTCTTCATTTATTATTGACCTTGATTCCTTCAAGCATCAAGAGAAGGCATTTTTTTAGCCTCTATAAAAGAAATTTCAGTCATGGATGGTAAATAGGGGTAAAATTTGGATTATATGTTAATTTGTGAAATGGAATGGTAAATGATAATGAAATGTGTGATAGAGGGGAAACAAATGAAGATCAGGATGTTCAGTCATATGTAATGTTTTTGATGCCAAATTTGACATTATTTTAATTGTGGTAGGGTTGAAGACTTGTTCTCTTGATAGGACCACCAAAATTTTCTATTGTTTGGGCCTAAGAGTAGTTACCATCTAATTAGGCTATAGATAATAAGTTATTTTGATTTGATTTTTGACTTTGTCTTCATCATGCATTGAATAACTTTTGTGCTAAGATATTGGCACCTCGATGAGGTTTTTACTAATGAAGTTATCTTGATTACCCTCTAGTACCTTTGACAAGGTGTCACTAAAGAACATTGGATTTTGACTTTGTTTTTTTTCTAGTGCTTTTGAAAAAGTTTCACCAAAAGATGCTAAGTTTGAACTTTGTGTGTACCTTAGTGCCTTCAAAAAGGTTTCACTAGGAGAGTGTTTTTTTTGCTACATGAATGTGGTCTTGGCCTCCTTGCTCTTCTTTAGCTACTATGTCACCATAGATGTAGTTCAATAAAGTGTAATTTTACTAGTCCTAATCAACACTTGTGAGAGATGGAATGCCAATAATATGGCTATTTTGGTTGATGGTAATGGCCTATATAATGGTAATGGAATGGAGAGAGGCTACACAATCCTCATGGAAGATATTAGGAAACACTGTAATGATGTTTAAGTACTCATCCTCAAAAACCATAAAAGGATCAAAAATATATTCAAATTGATCTGTAAGGTATGCATAACCAATATTGTAACAACTATGAATGTATTTTGTTTTTGAATATGATTCCAACTCAATGGAATTTGAATTAAATGTTGCGAGTAATTTTGATTCTAATGTCGATGCTAAAGCCAATGTTAGATCAAGAATAAAACTTGATTCTAATTTTGATTCTTAATCTAATGGGTACTCTATTATAATGATTTCTTGTTGAGTGTTTGATATTGGACAAGTAACAGCATGTGATGGCATAATGGGCTCTATAAAAATTGGTTTGTCATAGTGGGACTCTTCCATAATGGTAAAAAGGTCAAGAGACAACTCTTTAGAGACTATATTTCCAATAAGAGGTTCTTGAAAAATATGCATATGGTCAAGGTAATGATTTTCCCAAAGGTAGTTATAATCATTAAGAAGTGACTCAACAAAGACTATTGTGTTAGAGTGAGACTCCTTGATAATAGGTATGGAATAAATGGGTGATTCATCATAGGTTGACTTATCACATGTGATTGGTTCAAAAAATCATCCTGGATTGGTTGGTTCTCTTGGCCTTAGTTTCCAATGAGTTATAAAATACCAATTTTGAACATAACTTGGTCTTCGAATGATTGGGTTGGTTGAGGTTGTGATTAGATTAGTATTAGATAAGGAATGGCCTATGATTGGATAATGGTAGGGAATTAGGGAGCATGGGTTGTCACATGAGCTAAAGGATGAATTCCTAAGTTGGTAATAACAAGGTCATATAGGGCTTGGTTATTCACACATGATAAAGGACAAGGTTCTAGAATGATGAAGGAGAATTATGTAGCTTGAATGCTTACACAAGCTAAATGATGTGGTCCTAAAATGGTAATAGTATTTGGATATTGTGGAGCTTGGTAGCTCATATAATCTAAAGGAGGGTTAGAGGTGGTTGATAATCAAATAAAAAAGGAAATCATATAACTTGATTGCTTGTTCAATCCAAAACATCCAAGTCCTTCTAATAAACCATATCATCCCAATCTTGAGTTGCATCATAAGTTGGTTCATGAATTTTTTCCCATGTATGATTATTGTAAATATGGTATTGATCCATATCCTAAACAAAATTATCTATATATGGGTCTTTAAAGTCCTCCTCAAAAGCCTCTTAACACCAATCAAGGTCTGAAGTTAGATCATAAGCTAGTTTATGACTTTGTTCTCATGAATGATTATTATGAGGTAGATAGAAATCTATCTCACAAACCATATTATCATCATTGGGGTCTTGACTAAGGCCATAAAAATCATTTTTTTTCCCATTATATCATAATTTTGATTATACATGAATCCACCATAAGTGTAGCTAGTAATATCCACATAATTGAAGAAAGGTCTGAAACAAAAAATCTTAGAGTTCTACAAATTTTGAAAAATTACATCCAAAGGAAAAATGGTTGAATCTTGGTCTAATTTGGTTGAATATGGATATGTATCTACAATTTGGTTTGAAATTGGATTTGTATCTCCAAAATTATTTATGCTAAGATTTGGCATAAAATAGTCTACTGTCTAATGTCTAATGTTAAATGTCATATGCACAAAAGGTCAAGAATCTGAATAAAACTGGCATGCCAAAAGTCTAGGTCAAAGTGTTCCAAAAAAGGTATAAAATAAGAAATGGAAAAGATTTTCTAGGTCTTTTATCTAAATGAAGAATCAAAATCTAGCCTCAAATAGGATATGATAGGACTTTTGGCCAAATAACATCAAAATATAGGCTTGAAACAAAGGAATGATGTGATTTTTATTTAATTTAATAAGTTTGGAAATGAATTTGACATAGACCTAACACACAGAATCAAACATAAAAATAATAAATTGGCATAATCCATAAGGCAAAAGGATCTTAAAGAAAGGTTGTGTTCTCCCAAATAAAAGCACAAACAATGATTAGGGTAAGCTTTAAACAAATAAACCATAAATAGTTTTAAAATTTGTGTAATAGATTAATAAAATTTATGCAACCAAAAAGAGAAAGATATATGTATCATCCCCATTAATTGAGTGCTAAACATAAATCAATCAATGTTTGAATCCAACCTTGACAAGGTTAATTGAAAACTCAATGTTGAAAACTAGGATTTGACCAAAGAAGCTAGACAAGATGGGATATCATGATGGCACAAGATAAAGGTCCAAATAATATACATGGTATTGTTTGAAAAAAGTTGGTTTTTGATACAATGGTAAACAAGTTTTGGAACAAATTGAGTAACCTGATAGTGTAACCATGCTCAAATTATGTGATCAATGTTATTTTTCAAAGACTCAAAGGCAAAATGGTTTGACATGTTTTGAGTAGCATAATGTTACCCTACTCAACTAAAATACATGGTTATAAATAAAAAAACAAGTTTTAGTCTCAAAACATACCAAGAAAAAATGAACAAAATACACTAAGTATAATCATCTAGATCCTAGTAAGGGTATGGAAATGTGGGGTTGACTAAACTAGCAAGTTTTTAAATGTTTCTATGGGGATCAATTACACAATGAATTTCATATCATGATGCAAAATAAAATCATTTAATTAGGTGTCCATAGCACTTGTCTTGTTGCAAAAGGTTCTTGCCCTTTTTGTAACCACTACATCCATCACTTGCTCAATGTAGTGTCCAAACCAATTCAATAGCCACTAGTCATGCCATTTGTGAACATAGGATTTCAATAGGGGGAGATTAGTATTGTGTTAGTGAATAAACTAACTCAATAAAAAACACACTAAACTAACACCCTAAGCCTATCTCAAAAGAGGATCATAGTTAACAAAACAAAAATGGAAAAAACAACTAAAACATGAAACAAACACCTTTCACCTTCCTTCGATGCTCCAAAATGCTTATTGTAGTGGCTTGCTCGATTTGTGCTCATGAAGTCTACATTAAGGAAGTATGGATACCTCCATCTCTCCTTGGAACCATGTGTGGCTTTTGCTTGGATTGGATTTATATTTGGGCATTATAATACTAAGATGTAATCATTTTGAATGCATTTACAATTATAAGTTTGGCATAAAAGAGCTTATAATTCAATAGGCAAGGCCTCCTATTTATAGATTTTTTAGATTGATCCAAATCATCTTGAACACTCATAAATATTTAGATGTGTATCCAAGGATTGATTCAATTATATAGTTAATACTCATACATAGGCTCATCAATATTTGGTAGAGGGAATTTAATAGGCATGGGAGGGGTTAACCTTGATATTTATGCATTTATGGCCTAGGGATGTCTTCCCAAAAAATGATGTCATTTGATGATGTAGTTAATGAAAATCGATTTCCACTAAATATTTATTCAAAAATTTACATATAATTATTAATTAGGATCATGATTTGATTTAATTATATCTTAATCATGATTAAGCACTTTGATGCAAACCTTGGTTCTTTATGCATAATTTACTCAAATTGGTTAGAATGCCTTGTTATTGGCCCAAAATTTGACTGGATTAGAATTAGTATGTGATGTTAGATGCATTAGAACCATTATCTCATTTAATATTTTGTCAACACAAAATAATAAAGGTACATGTATTGTGCAAGATATTTGATAGAAAAGAGAAATCTAGGGCATCAAGGTGCAAAATTGGAATTTTTACTCAAAATGATCTGATCAAAGTTAGCTAGCCCATAAATTGCATTGCCCCATTTAATGATACCCTAAAAACAATTGGCACTTTAATATATCAAATTAAAATCTTTTAAAGTGTTTTAGTGTTTTTAGGCCAAATTGTGCATTTTGGTGGAAATTGGACAAAAAATCCTGGTTGAAGGTTATAGATGGCTTGTTTTAGATGTCTACAATTGTTACAGACAAAAAAGACACAAAATAGGTCATAAAGAGTGTAATTTATATTTTACACCATATGTTGAGTATGGGAGGGTAATCTCATTGGATTGAATTGATCTCAACATATCTCATAATGAACACATAAAATATGTTGGTGACACAACTCAATCATTCTAGTATAAATTTTTGGTACTTTTTCTCTTCTTCACATAATGGACGTTCTCATAAAGGGTCAAATTATTTAGATGTGTATTATTGTATATATAATTATTTCTAAAATATGATATGAAACTAATATAGATGACACCATATCCAAGTAGGGAAGCTTATAGGATGGTGGTTATAGCTTCAAAACATGATGGAAACATAACCACATGTGTCAAAGGATGTTCTAAAATATATAGGGCATATTAAAACCATTATCAATATACATAATGTAGTACATAATTGAATCCATGAGTTATAAAAACTATGAATGTTTCATATTCCATTATTTAATGACATCCACGTGGCATGATTAAAATTTATTAGGAAAATGAATTTAGTTTCCTAGAGCTTCCAACCATTGGGTTACATACCCCCAAGATTTGAGTAACCACAAGGTCAACCATGTACCAATATTTAACCTCAATTCTAGATAGAATAAAAATAAAAACCTCATGAAAAATTAAAAAATCAACCATAACCAATGACCTCCTCATCACAATTATCTTCAAAAAAATGCAAAGCATAGGCTCCAAAACCATTATAGCCTACTAAATACATGCATTGATAAACATCATAGTTGAGTGATAAATGACCATCATTGCAGATGAGTATGATCTACATCAATTTACATTCACACCTAAAGAGGTGTATAAGGTGATAGTTGAAGATATCAAGGATGATGCCTACATTAAGTAAGAGGAGAAATAGTTTTTCTTCTAGAAATCCATTTGAACATGCCAAGTTAAAAATGATTTACTCGCCATTATGCTCATTTAAATTACTCCACCTCTAAAATTGATTGTATTGGATACAATAATACAAGAGGATTAGGAACATCATAGAGTGAAAGACATATTTAAAGAAGTGGCATCAATATCAAGATCAACATCATAATCATAGGAAACCAAAACTATACAAGAATTGAGGGTAGTGGGATAGATGGAATAAGGGGCCTAGGGAAAATTGGAAGCTTCTAAAAGGCTATTATTATAGATAGTATTGAATAATAATCTAGCCTATTTAGGATACTGGTGTAGAAACCTTGCATTCCAAGATCTTCTCGACCACTTCCTAGCATTTTTAATTGAATAAATACATTTGAAACTATAGAGGTTATAGTTGAGGAACAAGAAAAAGAAGTGATGAGAAGATATATGTGTGAGATGAAATGATAGAGTAAAATATTGTTGACTATGATTACAAAGAAAATTATCTCATGCACAAGAACTAAGTCACACCTTCTACCATGAGCATTCCATCATCTTATCCACTATTCACAACCATGTCTTCACCCTATTAAACATTGATATAGGAGGATCTATATTTTGATTTGAAAAAAAAAGTCATCAAATTATAAGATGATCATTGTCACGATGAAGAACTCATTGAGAGATTTTTGGTGCATTTCATGGTTTGTAAAGTAGATCCCATATGTGCAAAATATCATGTGTTGAAGATCAAATAGGGCAAAAACATGGTTTAGATGAAACCTTAAGTTAGACGATGACAAGTGGTGAGTGGACCACATAGTTGGTTCTCAAGCCAGCATGTGGATTGCCACTACCTTATTCCTCCATAAGCTAAAAAGTTTATCAAATCAAGCTTGATTTGGGATATAGACCTGAGTTGGGGTGGAAAGTCCAAATTCCAACCAAGATTGAGTTAGGGTATCTAAAGGAGGTGATTTAGGGTGAAGACTAAGTTGGAGTGCTAGAGCCTAAGCCTAAGCCAACCAACCTAAATGGGTTCCCAAAATTCCCAACATGATCTAGGTCCAAATTTACCTTGGATGGCAACCTAGATGGATGAGCTTGAGTCAACCAGTATGGAATGAAATGTCACCATTCAACACATTCCTAAAAAGGTCATGTAATACATCCACATCATGGTTCCAATGAAGTTTTCACAAACTTCCACATGCAAAGTTTCCAAGTTGGTGATGAAGGTTATATGTCTTTGCATGAAATGCCAAGTTTTTGATGTGAGATTCACATCGAAGACCGAGCCACCACAAATCTTAACCAACGTAACCAATGCTTATGTATAGACATTACCTACCATGAAATTTGTGGTATTTCAATACTAAATAAAACACCCAACTTATCAATATTGGATGAATTCCTTATCAAAATTTTGAACATAGTCTTTCAAGACTATTAAAATACTTAAGAGTTTCAAGACCCCATGAATGTGGGATAATAGATTTGGCTAAATACCAAAACAATGCCAATGGGACTTTAACCTAGCATACTTGGGTAAAAGGATAAGCACTTTACCATGGAACCTAGGGACTTAAACAATATATAAAGTGATTGAAGTGTTATTTAAATCCAAGAAGCCTTGGATGTGGAGCCAAGGCAAATAGGACTAGCTAGTGCTTTTCCTCATTTTGGAGGCACTTAGAGCAATTAAGATCTTGATGTAAACTAGAGAAATGTTCTATTTTTCAAGATGATTTCAATGATATGTTGAATGTCTTATTTTGTGTTCATTAATAATGAATTGTAAGCTCTAGTCCTTACCCAATATTGCTAAGGCATAAGGATCTACTTTTACTCTTCCTCCAATTTGAAGCATTTGGAGTCATTTCTGGACTTTGAGGTAAACTAGTGAAATATTCTAGTTTCTGAGAGTGTCTAGATATGAGGTCATTTATCACCAATTTTGATGCTTGGAATTAAGATTTTTTAGTAGAAGACATTCAGAGGTGCTTTTGGGAAGGTGGAGAATCTATTCGTAGGTTTATTGGAATTCTTTGAAGGGATAAATATATACATTTGGATGTGTTCAATAAGGTGGAGGATCTATTTGTGGGTTTACCAAGATTCTTGGAAAGTTTGAACAATTATGAGACTACATTTACACAAAATTAAGGTGGAAGGTCTATACATGGGTTTATCAAGACTTTTTAAAGCTTTATTGCCAATTTATGTGTAATCATAGAGTATCCATTTGAAAATTATGATAATTTGCCATATACTCACTTTTCATAGAAATGGGTTGATTCATACTATAAGCTAACCCAGAGATGTAGGCATTGCTAAACTCTATAATTAACCCTTATGGACTGAGGTTTGTAATTTTTTTCATTTATTTTCCTTAAGTTGATTATTTTATATAATAATTTTTTGTATTTAATTGATTGCCTATAAAGATCCAAGGTAAACACTTTTGTGCACTAAATCAATGAATAATATATGGATCACATTTGGAATTAGAGCAGTTCTTACCTTTTATGGCTATTGGGACTAGCTTAGCCATGGATTTGTATTTGTGGATGCAATTGTCCATGATACTAATAATATTTGGCTTAATGATCTAAATAATTATGTCATGCTGATGGGATTAGGCATAGTGGATAACGGAAATAAACACCATGGTGGAGAACATGAGTGCCCATTAGTGCACTCAAGATCAACAGATCATTAAAATCTAGTAGAAAGTTTATTCTCTTTGTGATTAGTTAGAATAAGAGTCAAGATAGAAGAAATGTCATCTAGACGATCCTAGTACTTTATCCAATCCTATATGTAGTCATTTCTTAAGACATGGACATGTGGAAAAATATTTTTGGTTGTGACATCCTAATTATGCACCATAGTAGCTCCAGTAGAGGAATGTGGGTAAAAGAAACACTCCTACTATTCCAAGTACTAGTCAACATTTAGAATCCCTAGTTCACTAGAGGACACCATTTGGACCACCAAATATTATCTTAAAATTTATGATATCCTCCAAAAAAAAATATTCTAGTTGTTACAAAGGGATTTGTCATAAGACTTATTTTTTATGGAGACATCAAAATAGGTTATGTGATTACTAATTTAGTACATCGATTGGGCTTTCCAATAATGCCATTACTACATGCTAAAATAGTTGGCATGTAGAATGGTATTATTTGAGGTATGGAAATATGTTGTTGTACCTTGTGATTTGTAATTGGAAGACATTTCTTAGACATGGTGACTCTCGATATCATCCCATTGGAGATGAATGAGATGGTTTTGTGAAATTTATATCTCTTCTCTTGGCAAGTATCTTTTAGAGATGATAACATCGAGCTTCCTTTGGATCACACTTAGATCATGTAGTTTGGGATAGGGTAGGTCTCTAGACCTAGTCATGATGATTCCAGTCACACATTAGACTCATATGTACTAAGAGACCATTAAGAACCTAAAGATGAGATGCATAATGATTCATAGAGAGACTACTGAAGGAGTTAGGCCCACACCAGGATCTTATAGTTGGTAAGGAATCTTAGGTGTATTTTAGGTTATTTATTTTTATATATTTATCAAACCAACATAAATAATGTGATAATTTAGATGTATTAATAAGACCCATATGGGAAATATTGTAACATACATCATGCACAATTGTAAAAAGACACATAGGGCACTATTTGTATCTATATATACATGCATTTTATAATTGTAGTTTGTTATGTAATGGAAGTCACCTATAGAGAAATATTGAATGATAGGTTTATCATACTCAATTTATCTTCTCACATTTTTGGATAGACATTTTCCATTAACAAAAGTATATGCAGATTAGGGTATGCTTCTTTCTATAATTATTATTTTGCAAAAATATTGAGAAAGTATGCAACAAAAGAAGATATCAATAGATGTGCTAAGAGATCACTAGGATTATTTGTGAAGAGGCTATTGATGGCCATGCAATAGTAAAGGTTTGTGAAGGAAGTGATCAATTAGTTGATGCAGCTGGGGAACCTAAAAGATAGATAAAGAGCCACTGGAATTCCCTAAAACTAATTGGCATTGTAGATGAGAAAATTGGGTACCATCTTTGGTAGATCAAAAGCCCTTTTAATAAGGATGATTGATCTAGGAGGATATATATTTTACTATAAAAAAATAAAGAATCAAATTAAAAAATTATCATGTTCATGATGAAGAGATCATCGAGAGCTTTTTGACACATTTCATGACTTGTAAAATGGAGCTTGTATGCACCAAATATCATGCGTTAAAGATAAAATATGGTAAAAACATGGTTTAGAAGGAACCTCCAATTAAATGATGACAAGGGATGAGTGGAAAGTGCATGACATGGTGGGTCCTCAATCCACCATGTGGCTTACCACCACATTATTCCTTCATGAGATACAAAAATTATCAACTCAAGCTCGAGTTGGGATATAGACTCGAGTTGGATAGTGAGTCAAGTTGTAATGTAGACTCAAGTTGGGGTGAAAAGTATAATTTCCAACCAAGACTAAGTTAGGGTATATGAAGGAGGTGAGTTGGGGTGAATACCAATTTGGAATACTAGAGCTAGATCCTAAGCCAACCAACCTAGGTTAGTTCCCAAAATTCCCAACATAATCCACATCCAAATTTAACCTAGATGGTAACTCAAATGGAACATAATGGCTTAGGATTATATTTTATCCTAGATGGTAGGCAAAATGGATGAGCCTAAGTCAACCAGCATGGAATGAAATTTCACCATTCAACACCTTCTAAGAATGGTCATGTAATACATCCACATCATAGTTCTAATGAAGTTTCCACAAATTTCCACATGCACAGTTTCAAAGTTGGCCACAAAGGTTCCATGCCTTCCTATGAAATGCTATGTTTGGGATGTGACATTCATGTCGAAGATTGATCCATCACAAATCTTAACCAACATAAGCAATGCATATGTATAGGCATTACTTACCACAAAATTTATGGTATTTAAATACTAAAGAGAACACTCACCTTATCAATGTGGAACAAATGCCTTATCGACATTTTAAAAATAGTCTTTCAAGACTATTAAAAGACTTAAGAGTTTTAAGACCCCATGAATGTGGGATAATAGATTTGGCTAAAGACCAAACACCACCGATGGGACTCGAACCTAGGATATTTGGGTAAAAGGATAAGAACTTGACCATCACACCCATTGGCTTAAGCACTATATAAAGTTATCAAAGTGTTATTTGAAGCCAAGAAGACTTGGATGTGGAGCCAAGGAAAATAGGACTAGCCTACACTTTTCCTCAATTTGGAGGCACTTACGATTTTGAGATCTTAGTGTAAACTAGAGAAATGTTCTATTTTCCAACAAGATTTTAATGATATGTTGAATGTCCTATTTTGAGTTCAATAAGAATGAATTTTAATCTTTGGTCCTCAAACAATATTTCTAAGGCATAAGGACCTACTTCTACCCTTCCTCCAATTTGAAGCATCTAGATTAATTTATGTACTTTAAGGTAAACTAGTGAAATATTCTAGTTGCTGAGATAGTTCTAGCAATATGCTAAGTGTCTAGATATGAGGTTGTTTGTCATTGATTTTGATACCTAGAAGTGAGATTTTTGAGTAGAAGAAATCTATAGGTGTTTTTAAGAAGGTGGAGAATCTATTTGTAGGTTTATCAAGATTATTCAAAGGGATAAATATATACATCTAGACATGTTTGATAAGGTGGAGAATCTATTCATGAGTTTACTGAGATTCTTTGAAAGTTTGAATAATTACGAGATTGTATTTGCATAATAGTAAGGTGGAAGGTCTATTTATGGGTTTACCTAGACTTTCTAAAGCTCTGTTTCCAATTTGTGTATAATCTTAGATTATCCATTTGACAATTATGAGAATTTGCCATGTACTCACTTTTCATGAAAATGGATCGGTTCATAATATAAGTGAACCCAAAGACATAGGTATTGATGAACTCTATAATGAACTCTTGTGTAGTGTGGTGTGTATTTTCTTGCATTTCTTTTCCTTAAGTTGATTATTTTTATGAAATAATTCTTGGTATTTAAATGATTTCCTATAAGGATCCAAGGTAATCAC
Source organism: Torreya grandis (assembly GCA_037957365.1). Classification (NCBI taxonomy): domain Eukaryota; kingdom Viridiplantae; phylum Streptophyta; class Pinopsida; order Cupressales; family Taxaceae; genus Torreya; species Torreya grandis. Next base: position 695,903 of record JARHVA010005621.1, on the reverse strand, counting down.
TTTTGCGCACTAAATTAGTGAAGATTTTATGGATCAGATCTAGTATTAGAGTGGTTCTTACCTTTTGTGGCTATTAGGACTATCTTAGCCACGTATTTGTATTCATGGATGAGATTTCCCATGATACTATTGATATTGGGCTCAATGATACAAATGATTGTGTCATTCCAATACGAGTAGGCACAATGGATAGTAAAAATGCATACCATGGTGGTGAACATGAGTACCCATCAGTGAACTAAGGATCATTGGATCATTGAACTCTAGCAAAAAGTTGATTCTCTTTTTGATCTGTTAGAAAAAGAGTCAGGATGGAAGAAACATCATCTAGATGATCCCACTACTTGAAATAGTCCTATATGCAGTCATTGCTCAAGATGTGGACATGTAGCAAAACATTATTGGTTGTGACATCTCGACCATGTACCATAGTGGTTCTATGAGAGGAATGTGGGTAGAGGAAAAAACTCTTTCTATTCTAAGTACTAGTTAGCATTCAAAATCCCCACATTTAGAGGAATGTGGGTAGAGGAAAGACACCATTTGGACATCCAAATATTATCTTATGATCTGAGAGCCTCTAGACAAAATATTCTAGTTGTTGTAGAGGGATGTGTTGTTAGACTTATTTTTTATGGAGATAGTATAATAGGTTATGTGACCATTGATGTAGTACATTGATTGGGCTTTCCAATAGTGACACTACCACATGCTAAAATAGTTGGCACATAGAATGTTATTATTTAAGGTATGGAAATATGTTATTGTACCTTGAAATCTATAATTGGGGGACATTTATCAGACACAGTGACTCTCGGTATCATCCCATTAGAGATGAATGAGATGGTTTTAGGAAATTTATATCTCTTTTCTTGCCAAGCATCTTTTAGAGATGATAACATTGAGTTTCACTTAGATCACATTTAGATTATGTATTTCAAGATGGGGTAGGTATTTAGACCCAGTGATGATGATTCCAATTAGACATTAAGCTCATATGTACCCAGAGACCATTAGGAACCTAAAGATGAGCCACATGATGATCCATAGAGTGACTACTAAAGGATTTAGGCACACACTAGGATCCTATAGTTGGTAAGGAATCTTAGGTGTATTTTGGGTTATCTATTTATATATACTTATAAAACTGGCATAAATAATGTGCTAAGTTAGATGTATGAATAAGACCCATATGGTCAATATTGTGGCATACATCATGCATAATTATAAAAAGACATATAGGGAAATATTTGTATTTGTATATATATGTATTATATAATTCCATTTTTTTATGTTATGGAAGTCACTTGTAGAGAAATTTTGAGTGATAGGTTTATCATACTCAATTTATCTTCTCACATTTTTGCATAGACATTTTCCATTAACAAAAGTATATGCAGATTAGGGTATGCTTCTTTATATAAGTAATATTTTGTATAAAACCTAAGAAATCACTTGGTTCAAACATACTTCTGTGAAAACATGCAGTAGAAGAAGATATTGATGGCTATGCTAAGAGATCACTAGGCTTATCTATGAAGAGGTTATTGATGGTTGTGCAATAGTAAAGGTTTTCGAAGGAAGTGATCAATTATTTGATGTAGTTGGGGAGCCTAAGATACTAATAAATACCCATTGGAATTATCTAAAACCAACTTCCATTATAGAGGAGCGAATTGGGTACTAGCTTTTGGTAGACCAAAAGCCCTTTTAGTAGGGAGGATTGATCCAAGAGGATCTATATTTTTCTTTGAAAAATAATTCAACAAATTATAGGATTATCATTGTCACAATGAAGATCTCATCGAAACTTTTTTAGTACATTTCATGATTTAAAAAATGGATCCCATATTCAACAAATATCATGTGTTGAATATCAAATAGGGAAAAAACATGGTTTGGATGGAACCTCTAATTGGATGATGACAAGTGGTGAGTGGTGAGTGGACCACATGGTGGGTTCTCAATCCACCATGTGGCTTGCCACCACCTTATTCCTCCATAAGCTAAAAAGTTTGTCAACTTGAGCCTAAGTTGGGATACAGGCTAGAGTTGGATAGTGAGTCAAATTGCAATGTATACTTAAGTTGGGGTGGAAAGTCCAACTTCTAACCAAGATTGAGTCACGGAATCTGAAGGAGGAAAGTTGGGGTGAAGACCAAGTTAGAATTCTAGAGCCTAAGCTTGAGCTAACCAACTTGGATGGGTTCCCAAAATTCCCAACATGATCTATGTCCAAATTTACCCTAGATGGAAACTTGAATGGAACACAATGGTTCAGGATTATATTTTACCCTAGATGACAAGCTAGATGGATGAGCCTAAGTCAACCAGTATGGAATGAAATGTCACCATTTAACATCTTCCAAGAATGGTCATGTGATACATTCACATAATAGTTCTAACAAAATTTCCAAAAACTTCCACATGCATAGTTTAAAAGATGGCCATGAAGGTTCCATGTCATCCCATGAAATGCCAAGTTTGAGATGTGACATTCATGTCGAAGATCGAGCCACCACAAATAATAACCAATGTAACCAAAGCCTATGTATAGGAATTACTTACCACAAAACTCATGTTATTTCAATACTAAATAAAACACCCTCCTTATCAATGTTGGACAAATTCCTTATCAGAATTTTTAAAATAGTATTTCAAGACTATTAAAAGACTTAAGAGTTTTGAGACCCCATGAATGTGGGATAATAGATTTTGCTAAAGACCAAATGCAATGTTGACAAGACTCAAACCTAGCATACTTTGGTAAAAGGATAAGCACTTGAGCATGACACCCATGGGCTTAATCACTATATAAAGTGATTGAAGTGTTATTTGAAGCCAATAAGACTTGGATGTTGAGCCAAGGCAAACAAAACTAGCTAACATTTTTCCTCATTTTGGAGTCACTTAGGGCAATTTTGAGATCTCAGTGTAAACTAGAGAAATGTTCTAATTTACAAGATGATTTTAATCATATGTTTAATTTCCTATTATTATTTCATTAATAATGAATTTTAAGATATGGTCCTCAACTAATATTGCTAAGGCATAAGGACCTACTTCTACTCTTCCTTCGATTTGAAGCATTTGGATTCTTTTTTTGGGCTTTGAGGTAAACTAGTGAAATATTTTAGTTTTTAAGATGGTTCTATTAATATGATGGGTGTCTAGATATGCATCCATTTGTTGCTGATTTTGATGCTTGGAAGTGATATTTTTGAGAAGAAGACATTTAGATGTGTTTTCAGGAAGGTGCAAAATTTGTTCATAGGTTTATCAAGATTATTCAAAGGGTGGAATATATACATTTAAATGTGTTAGATAAGGTGTAAAATATATTCATGGGTTTACTAAGATTATTAGAAAGTTTGAACAATTGTGAGATTGCATTTGTGCAACAGTAAAGTGGAAGGTCTATTTGTGAGTTTACTAGGATTTCTAAAGCTCTGTTACTGATTTGTGTACAATCTTAGAGTATCTATTTGACAATTGTGATAATTCTCCATGTACTCACTTTTCATGAAAATTAATTAGTTTGTACTATAAATGAACCCAAAGATGTTGGCATTGCCAAACTCCATAATCAACTCTTGTGAAGTATGATGTGTATTTTTTTGTATGAGTTTTCCTTAAGTTGATTGTTTTATAGAATAAATTTTGGTACTTAGTTTATTACCTATAAGGATCCAAGGTAAAAACATTTTCACACTAAATTAGTGAAGAGTTTATAAGTCAAGCATGGACACCAATATCAACTAAAATTTCATACTCAACGAGAAGAACATCCTACAAAAGACACTACTAAGGCAAAGATATAAGAAGAAAAATAAGCCAAGGAGTGATTCCTTCCTCATGAAGAATAAAACATATGTGAGGAAATAATAAATTAAAATAAGTTTAAGTAATATAGAGAAACCAAATAAGTAAAGAAGAAAGAAGACATATAGAAGGAATATGAATAAAATAAAAAGGTTGAAGATGATAAAGAAGTAAATGACATAATCGATAAATCTAGGAAGGCCAAGGAATAATTAAAAAGAGAGTTATAATATGGTCAAAACATTAGGTAAGTGTTTTGGGGTGAATCTTAAAAAATTATAAGTGAAGGTAATCTAAGACAAGAGTAAAAATAATGAGCTGATGTAACATAAGTTGGAATATGGGAAGGGAAAATGTAACCATCGATAACTTCTATGCGTTTAGGTTAAATGTATGATGAAGAAAAAGATAAAAAATTCAATATTAAGATAATTATATTAGATCCTAGTGGATGGATGTCCAAGATTTAATGGTGAAACACACAAATTTCACTCTTTTGATTTCACACATCAAACAACCACCAATAATATCTCTAACTTCCTTTACTCACATTATCTTATATGATTTAGCTCAAAAAGTAAATTTTAAATGCTTATCATATACCATTTAAAAATAAAATGGAAGGTTATAAAATGTTCTAATCTTCCATTACACTAAAGGCATTCAAAATCAAATAGGATAGTGCCTAGTTATGCAAGGATAGTTTTGAGTTGCATGAGATTTTTTCCGAATACCTTAAGATAATTGTGATGCATACATAATGTAGGTACAAAACGTTATTATTTATCCATGCATTTCATAATAATCACTTCTCCTATCACCAATTTATTATAGGATTGGATTATAGTGCATTAATTGAGATAAATTAAAAATTAAGCTATTTGACACAAATGTGTTTCAAGCTAAGAAAATATCAAGGAAGATGCTTAATTGAAAAAACAAGCTCCATGATGCATGGAAATAAATAAAACCTAATTTAACCTAAGTAGATAAGTCAAAGGTGATCATGGAGAGTCAAGCATTAATAGTTGTGATGTAAAACACTATTTAGGAATCACTAGCATTTAAATACACTGATATGCTCTTAATGAGAACTTGGGAGCTTGGGATGTGCGTAATATATTTTTGAAAGTAGAAACATAATGTTAATTGGAATAAATTGAAAAAAACATTCCAAACATAATGAAAAAAATTAAAACACACTATAAATTAATTACATCCTTGGGTGATAATGATGTTCAAGGCATCTTGAAAAATCAAACTATCCTTTGCACATTATTCAATATGGTTAGGGATGTAATGGAAAAGTAGATTAATTAAAAGAAGGATTTGAAATTTTTTAAAACTTTAGTCCAAGATATATTTATGGAAACTAAATACACTTTACCTTTCAAAATCATAAAGCTTATCCATGTGAATAAGGCTTTTGAGGTCCTATAGCCTTATCAATTTCCTTGAATGTTTCCTTCTTTAAAATTTTGATCACTTTTGACTACAACACCCATTTTTTAGAAAATAAATATTTGTGAACAGGGATATGAAGGTTTAAAAACCATAAAAGGGTGGCATCCTAGTTACACCAAACTATTGAAAACATGTAAATGGAGGTAGGTTGGTACATTGATTAGTTTAAAACCTAAAAGGAAGCTAAGTATTGTACACACATAATAATTTCAAACTTTATCCATTACTGATGATTTATATCTTGTAAGAACCCATCAAGTCTCAATCTCTTTGAGTAAATGGCTTAAGGGGTACACCAAAAAAGGGGTGAATAGACCATTGGTGTTTCATAAGATTATTTTCCCCTTACTAACACTTCTGATCTACACACCCATCTCTTAAAAACATTTCCCTAATCTTGGCCTCCTCTTTTATACCCTCCTCTAGTCATTCTACACCTTCATTATCTCTTCCCTAAGCTAAAATCCTTTTTGATGGTTTACATTAAACTGTTGTCCCCATCGACCTTGTACTCTAATTGATAAAAAATATTTAGGGTCTAGGTCAATCCTTAGCTAACCTAAACTAAGACCTAATTTGATTATGTCAATAATGATAAAAGGTTTATTGGGTCAACCTTGATAGCTTAAACTTTTATAAAAAATTGGGGTTAGATCCACCTATATAAACACATCCATTTCATAATTTCAAAAGAGAATTTAATAAGAAGAGATATATATTGTGCATATGATTATCCACCATTCTACTTGAGGAGCATAGCTTAATGTTTCATACTTTCTTTGGAGATATAGATCTTGTCTTGTGGATAAGTCTTTTGGATGAATTGATAGGTTATGTATCCTAGAGCTGATTTATCCTAGTCATACTTACATACCACAACAACCTCTTATGAATAATTTTGGCTAAAGAATATATTGAGGCTGGGTGGGTTCATATTCAAAGGTAAGTATTCCTAAATTTGTTCTTCCCTTATCAGAGTATATAGATATGAATTTTTACTTCTCTCCCATGCATTAAGATTTCAAATACATTAACATGAGTATATGTATTTTATGCATGTTCAATTTTCATTTTTATTACCCCCACATTGTGCCACAAGCTTTGGTGAGCATTGGATTATGTTTTACTTTTCTTTTTATTAATTTAGTGAATATTAAAACATAGGACCTAGTTAAGTTTATTTCATAATTTTTCTTGACTGGAGGATTTAGAACCATCCCTAGTGAGTTTAATGTGGTAATAGATCCTTTGGATAGGTCTAACAGATCCATATTGATTATGACCCTAAATATCTAATGTATCCACAATCATAAGTGTAAGTAGGATTTATCTTCTTTAAACTAGGATTGATTTATAGATCTATTGCATTTCCCATTGCATAGATTCTAGTAAACCCAACATGAATCTAACACTTAAAAATTTTATTTTACATAATCATTTTTTATTATTTTATTATATTTTTTCATATTTACAATACTATATCAAACTAGTCAGTATAGTTCTAACTTTCTATGTACAAATTTAACACACAGTCACTTCAAAATGACTCTATTTTATCTATGTAGGTATTCATCATCTATAATTTACTACATCAAATAGGTCGTCACAATATTATTATTTAGCTCTAGATTAGCAAACACTATCAAAAAGGTTGACTTTGTCTTCTAATTATTTCTACTAGCATTTATGTCAACAAACATTATCAAAAAGGTTGACTTTGTCTTTTAAGTCAGTATACCAACATATAGGTCAAAAAAACTAACAAACAAGTAGAACTTATTCTTTGTTCTTCTTCAACATACAATATTTTGCAATACTTGGTCAAACTAGTTGACCCAATTCACATGATTTATAAGTAACAATTAAGGCATTTTAACATAAAATTTGAAATCTTAACCGTATTTAATCGCACCAAGTTTATTTTATTTCATTTCTCTATCATTTTAGTACTTTCTTTAATTCATATTTTCACAAGTTATCAGTCTTCAAAACTGTAACCCTAAAACTAACTAGGTGAACCCGATCAACTTAGTTCTATAGTATGTCTTCTATTTGAGAGACATAGTTGACCTATTAGAATATGTTCTTAAGGACCTTGATTCTATATAATAGTAGTAACCTAGCTGAATCTACACTATATTATTTTCAAATAGTGTCATCTAAGCTAACTATGTAGTATTTTTAATCAAGGAATTAACAACTATTTAATAGTAATTAATTCACATTTCATTTTTAGTTGTTTGCACGCTTAGAGTAACTCACATAGTATAAATAGATGTTTTTTAAAATTAATGCTCTAGTTACCATATTTTATTCTTTTGTACATGCTACCAAATCACATAACATTCAAAATGAATATAAACACTTGTCTTTCCAAGGCCTACCTACTTGGATTTCATCACCAAGGGGAAACAGACTTGGTTTTTTAACCAAGTATAGATGTGTTTTTAATGGTACATATAGGCAAATAAATTGACACCCTTATTATTGTGGTATTATGAAGTGAGGAGGTAGGCCCCAATACCAAGATAATACCATTGTCAAAACATATCCCTTTCAGCCCAAACATCCTAAAACCATCCATAAATTGCCTTTTTAGTTCTTTATTTCATCCAAAACTCCTATCAAATTTATATCAAAATTTTATAATAATATAATGACACTTAAAATCACCAATTAGTGATAATTTTATTTTCATTTTATTACTTTCTCTATGATCATTGCATGTTCTATTTAAAAAAATTGCATTAACAAGTGTTAGTGTAAGGTTTTATGTTGTGTGCCCTAATTGGATCACTCACATTGATCTAATTTTTTATGTGTTTGATTTCATTCTTTCTTCACTTATCTTGATATTTTTTCCCTATTTTAGGACACTATCATTCTAGTTGATATAGTCTCATACATACTATATTTTTCATCCTACCATTAGTACACAATTAACATGTATGACTATGTCTTCTTATTTCTCCCTTTTCATTTCTCTATCTAGCAGTACATAGTTGACCTATATGAATATGTATCCTTATTATCCTATTTAATCCCATATCTATAATTTAGAGTTTAAATTCATGACTATTTATTATAATTTTCTTGTTAGGTTACAACACATAGTTGACCTACATGAATCTGTATCCTTTTTTCTCACTTTATATTTGCATCATCTTTGTCTTTATTAACCTTTCTCTCTCATCATGAACTTAATATTTGAAGACAACACAAATTTTACCTCAATATATATGATGAGATTTACCAACCCTAATATGTATTATCGTAAACAACTAATGGATCTTACTCTAGATGAAATTAATGTGCATGTGGCCTCTTGTACTACAAATTATGGGACTCCTCTTCATACATATTCAGTTCACAACCCTCTATAGTCCTTAAAAGATCATCCTAAATTATAGTAAACTACAAAAATACTTTTCTTAATTAATGAATTTCCTCAACATCAAGGAAAATAACCTTCTACTATTTGTCACCTTATGATAAGTGGTCAAATATAAGAACTAGATTGACATTCCCCCAAATTATCCCATAGATTTGGGGGAAATAGATTCTTTGCCTCTTAACTGCTTCCTTCAATTTTAACCCCTTCTCATATTATGACCTCTTATTTTTTTATGTTCTCAACCTCTATGCCAAGTATCTCTACAACATGGCATGTTCAAAATATAGTGGACCATTTCCAAGACCCACTCTTCTCAATTATTCCACTAGTGTATCATTGGATACCCATGATAATCCTACCACTAGTGTTTCTTATTCTAATCCTTCTACTAGTGCATCTTTTGCATCACAATTAAGTCAGGATGCTCATCAGACATTTGATAAAAATTTCTCTAAATATACTAATAACATGCATGGTACTACTCATAGTGGTACCCAAGACATTAATACTAATGCTAATGTTTCACATGATGTGAATCACACCACTCAAACCCATCAAATTTTGTTGTAAAATCTTAACCAAATAAAAAATTACCAAGCTAATAGTGTCAACCAAATGATTCAAATAGAAAATCACCTTATTCATATCCAAAATGACCATCGATAGTTATTATGGGAAGCACACAACTAAAATTCCCCTCCCTTACCCCCACTTAGGGATTCCCACAATAATCTTATCCCTCAAGCTCTTATTATTTTCAAGATAGTCAAACACCTTCAAAATAAACCTCTTACACTTAAAATTACTAACATATATATCAGAGGTATCACCCCTACCATTAACTATAATGGGTCAACTAATCCTACCCTACACTTAAAACATTTGGAAATGTATGCAAAGATTAGATCAAGTTAAACACTTTTGCCACTACTAAGATCTTAGAAAAAACCCTATTTAGAGACAATTTAGATTGGTATAACCAACTCAAATCTCATTTAATCACTAGTTTGGAAGATATAGTTAATGCTCTATTATAAGAGTTTTAAATTAGTGACCTCCCTATAAATACCTTGGCTCATTTTATCAATTGCAAGTGACTTGAGATGGAAAATGCATAAACTTTCATCAAATGGTAGAGGAAATTGTCTAGTAAGTGTGAAAACAACATGTAAAATTATAGACTTTTTCATCTATTCACTAATTCTCTCTATCTTAAGTTATAATATCAATTCTAGACTCTTTATCCATGAAATTTGTAAGAGGCCATAGACCAAGCCAATCACCAAGATTTACTCATGTGTCAATTTGAGCCATCCAAACATCTTATAGGCACTCATATGATCATAAAAAATAAAAATAATCATGATAATAATTATGGCATGATTGTTTCTTATGAAACCATTCATAATATTCAAGTTATTTCTCCTAACCATGATTTGGAAAAAGTTTCCCCTCTAAAACACATCCCTAATCCTCACTTCTCTTCAACAAGTAACATCAATGTTCATAAACATTTATCCTTAGAGTAACTTAAAAAATGTCTACCAAGGCCTCTTCCATGAGTACTTGATTCCAATCATCCTATGAAATCAAGGTATGATCCAAATAAATTCTATTGGTTTTAGGCTAGCTAGGGTCATTCTCATGAGACTTGTAGGCAATTACATAACTTAGCTATGGATTTTCTCCTTGGTCCCAATTTCAACCATGATTCTCTCATACTTAAACATAAACAAGCCTACCACATTGCCTTTAAAGATTATGAAACACAAAGCAAAAATCAATATTTGAGCTAGGCTAATGCTCATCTGGCCATCTATAAATACCCTCTTCCAAATCACTAAGCTAATAATGATAAGCCTACCCATTCCACCAATAACATTAACAGTCTTATAGACCCAACTCATAAAGAGAATATGGTCAAAATAAATAATATGTGAAGGGTAGTTGCATTCATTTATTCTCGTCATACCCACACTTACCTATCATCTCACACCTTCCATGTTACTCAAGATTCTTCCCCCACCCACCTAACAAAGTTGGGGAAAGAAGACCTTATCTTTTTTGACAACCCACTTCCAAAACATCCATTAGATAACACCTCTCATACCATTTATATAATTTCCCTAACTTCCTTACCCATTGCCAATGATACTTAGCCTTCTAATACCACTTCTTCAAATCTATCACAAGATAACCTTAAATCAACTACCTCATCTTATGCTAATCAACCAACTTGTTCCCTAATTAAAATTATATCATCCTATCAAAAAAAAATTATGTGCACTTATTCTCCACATTTTGAGTAACTCCTCCAACACTATGCACCTCTATCCAATAATCCCCTCATGGGTTATGATGGATGGGATCCTATCATAGAACTTACTAATCTCCCAACTAAAATTTCATTTTTGAAAGTCATGCGGACCTCTCCACATCATCATAACCACCTTATGCAACTCCTATTCAAAATGAACATCCCTAATCCTACCCTAGAAATACATGAATCTACCTTATTTAGATCATAGGATAACATTTTACTATAGTGAAAAGAGATGTCTATATACATTGATGAATCCATGAAAACTTCCATCTATCAAATTCCCCATTATTTTTTTGATTCGAGATGAAATTTTGCTTCTTACAGATGATTCTTCCCTCTTTATAAGTTCTCAAATTAATGGCATCCAAGTAAAGTGTGATTTGATTAATGAGGGTTTTAGTACTTGTGTTGCCTATCTCATCTTTATTAAAACCCTTAGATACTCTGATTGTAATCTTATGTCCACATGAAACATGTGTCAAGGTTATGATCAAAGCCATATGCCTCCCTTAGGTTGTGTGTGGATCCCTATCACCATCCCACCTATCACTGTTCAAGTGAAGGTTATTATATCCAATTTTCATCTCTCTTATAACATCTTTCTTGATAGAGCATGGAATTATTACATGAAGGTAGTGCCTCTTCTATCTACTAATGTGTCAAGTTCCCTCACAATGGTTCAATCTATAGAATTCAAGGTGACACTAACCCTTGAAATTTTGAACAATTTTAAAGCTATATTGAATTAAAAATTCCAACCCTTGAACCCTTTTCAAGTGTTACATTCTAAGAATCTTAATGGTTTAATTTCTTTGTCAACTCTATGTGAGGTTACCATGGTCACCCCAAACTCATTCAAAATGTACCACATAACCTCTTAGATTTTGATGACGATGAGCTTGATGAGATCAACCTCAAGATAAAAAATTTTGATCTCTCTCCTTGTCTCATTTCCTATATTCTACCTTCTCTAAATTTATATTCCCATCAACCACATAATGGTGATATAAGCATAGTTTTAATTAACACTTGACACTCTATTCATCATACCACCTCTAATGAGAAGGTCATCCCTACTTGCATAACTAAGTTTCATACACCTGATTATAATGATGGTTATACCTTAGATGACCCATTTTTAGGAGGCCTTTTTTAATATCAAGATGTTAAAATCATTTGTTATTATTATTTTTTTTAGTCTTTTAATTTATCTTATTTCATTTACTCTTATATAGTTCCTAATTTTATCATTCTTCCTCTTGTTCATAGGGTAGAGATGATGTGCACACCTATAACTTCTAAAGAACCTCTAAGGATAATGCTTATGGATTATGTTATGATTTGTCCCTATCACTTTTCTAGATATCAATACCTATATAGCTGATTTGCCACTAGAATGCTTGTTACAATCCTTCAAATCTATGTGCATCTTTCCCCTCCCTTAGGTGAGCCTAGTATAGATCTTATTCCCACTCTCCCTCTAGCTGAGTTTCTTCTTACCTCTAATTTTGTTTCTCCTTTATCTAATAACCATCTAGTCTATCCACCATCCCCATCTCCCCTTGGTGATGGTTTGATCTCTTTACCATAATTTGATCCTTTTCCCACCTAATGGTCTGATCAAATATACTATGATATTCATATATTTTTTGGTCATTAGACTAGAGATTGTCAATTATACCATGCTTCCCTAGCTTATTCTTCCACTCCCTCTATCATTATACCCCAAAATTCTATTAATAGGCATATTTTTTTCTTCCAGAACATAGATAATCATTCGTCCACTCATTGTCATAATATTTGACAATATATAGGTACCTTGCATCCTACTTTTCCTCAACATATAGAAAAGGTTATACTTCCCATGAAAGTATTAGCTAAGTATATTCCTAAATATGGAGATGTATATTATCTATGGCACTAGTTTAGTACCCATCATGCCAACTATTGCCATATTATTCAATAACATTTATAAGATCACCTTATAACCATTCCCATGCCTATTATCACTCCTCTCATAGATCACTTATGCAAGAAGGCTCCGCCTTCTTCCCCCATGGTTCCCCTAACTATTGCCCCTTCTCCACCTATAGTTTTTCCACATATGGTTCCTCCACCTGTGGATCCTGCTTCACCTATTGTCTCTTCTCAACTAGTGACTCCATGATGCACATATATTTGATGAAAGGTATTTTCCTATCTTTCTATAAAGATCAATGTTGCCCTCTTTATAGGAAGATTCCATCTTCATAGAGATTTATTAGATGTTATGGAAAATGGTTGTAGATAAATTTACCATAATTTATGAACACATGTTGTTCCTTCATTTCTTTATTAATTTTGGATTAGATGTGTGCTCCAAATTTATATTTATCTACCTTATATAATTTGACATTGTAATTTATAGGAAGGCATAGTCTTATCCAAGGTCTTATACTGAAACTCACAAATGGAATCCCTAGAGAGAGTGATCAGTGAACAAAACAATATTTTTCCTATAATGTTTCCTATAATGGGCCAAGGTTGTTTCTAATTCATCCTAAACATTTTAAAATTAGTTAATTTGGTCTAATTATGTACTTGTAAAGGTGTTCTAAAATTTTGTTTTCTATGTGTAGGACAAATAGGTATAATAATAAATGTATATAAAATATCAAACACCTCCATTAAATTTGTTTAAACCTTTGTCACAAAACCACAACTTTTGAAATTGCATTATTACCCTGATATTTGCTATTTTATAGATCACTATTACAGTTTATGTTTAGCTATGGAATAGGGTAGTTTTTGGATCATCCATTTGGTATTTTAGCTAAACATTATATTTAGAAGTTCTATCATTCTATTTTCATATATCATTTTTCAAAACAAATTATGCATCAAGGAGTTCTAAAGATATAATCTTAAAATCTATAAACTATCATAAGTGGCTGAGAAAAGCCTTTATGTTGTTTTATCTATTTTATGACTTTTTGGGGGATTAGTTCTCTCACTAGTATCATATCTTATCTCAAACATATTTTATAATTCTTCCATTTCATACAAAAATGTAAATTATGAACTAGCGATTTTGCTTTGGTAGTTATGATTTTGTCTAACTATCATAATTTTGTTGGTTAACCATCATGGTTAGTTAACTACTATAATATTACAACACATAATCTATGATTTTTTCTTAGAGTATAAATTATTTAATTTTTGGTTGTGATATTGCACTATGTAATTATAGTTTTATATGGATTCATGGTTTTGTAAAAATTTAAACAACTAACCTCCTTTGGTGTAGGAACCCTTAAGATCAAGCCACCCCATTTTGTTTTTTGACCTATGTGCTTATATAAGCGGTGACAAAACATTTATATTTCAATTTTATTGATTTTATATATTTTCTTTTTGTGTGTATCTTGATTGTATATACTTGTGTTCTACTTACATATAATAATTAATCAGTAGATTAATTATGTTGATCCTATTTTTTACCCTCTTATAAGTCTAGGATAGCACATGGCATGGAATTCATCCCCATTTATAGGATTATAAAATAGGGGTTAGTGACATGGTTCTCATCAACATGCACTAGAATAAACTCCATGTTCTGGTAGAGTATAAAAATTAGGAGAGCTATCATTCGATACCTAAGTGGAATTCCACATAAAGGGTTCCATAGAGTGAGGGGTGGTTTAAAAACATCCTATATGGACATGGGCCCCACTATAAATTAATGTATATAGGGAACACACCTAGAAAACCTTGTGTAAACCTAGATTAGGAACCTTCAATCATAATAGGTATACTATTGTCAGATTTATCATCAACTCCTAAGTATTCATCATGTGAAAATTGGGTCAAGAGGGTCTAGAACATTATATAATAGGTCACTGACCTATAGACTCACCCATAAATCCATTTGATGGTGTAGGTATAGATTTATACACCATTATCAATTGAGTAATTTAAGACTCATGATTGTGTGTATTGTTTGAGCGTTGTGTTAGAATCATATTATTTGCAATCTAAGATGGCCATACCCTATTTTATGAATGACACCTTAGATACCCCTAAGAAAATATCCATCCTTGTCTCATCATCCTAAACCACATTCATCCTACATTTCATACTCAACTCATATCCTATACACCCTATTATTTCATCTCTCATCTACTCTACTATCCATCTTATAATATATATATTTACCCCACTATATCTTAAAATCAATCACATATCCTCCACCCATCTTGTATTGTTCACCCATCTCATATTTTTCTAATTCCAATCCTAGATGTTATCTAATATCTAGCCTATGTATTTTCCCATCTAATCTCATAAATATAGATTATACATCCCTATCCTAATTAATTTTCTATAATCCCTCTTATCCATCATATATCTTCGACACCATGCCATACCTACAATATTTTCCATCCACCTAATTCCCATCATATAAATTTTATTCATCTCATATATTACCATATTATATCTTCCATACCCCACTCATATCATATTCTCCCATCATCTTTGACTACTATATTTAATATTGGAATCAAGTTATAGTGGTCACCCATACTTTTAATCCTCATTTTCACTTTCTACATCCATAGACTAGGTATTATCAACATACATAATGTTATCAAGTTTCTAATCTAGCACCCATCACGCATCCCTATCAAGTGCCTTCTTAACCTAGCACCCATCAAATTATCCCTTTTACTAGTGACAAGGTATTTGATTGCATCACTATCTTTCATCTTTGTTATATTGGCCTCTTACAAGGATTTATCTTTTGGTAATTCTTAGTCATCTTATCCCTTTCTAAAAATCATCACATCACTCTTTTTTACCACTAGTTGATTTGGTTTCTTGAATAAGTTAGTGTTTAGAAATTTCATATCACCTATCACACCTCATCACATATTTATTTCCCTCACCCAAAATGGTGATTCACACCCATTCCAAAATTAGGATTAGAAAAGCTTCTAACCAATATAATGATCCATTAGGGAATCTATTTAATCCAACTTGAGATCATGATGACACCCGTAGTGATATGCATACCCCTAGAGGAGAAGATGAATGATTCAATCCCCTCCATAATGATGAGGTTATGAATCTAATTAAACAATACCTCTATGATAATCATGACCATGTTTTACCCTATGATATCAAAATAGGGGGAAAACTACCCTCAAATTTTGACAATATCCTCTTAAAACATATAGTCCATCCTCCCACCCGTCTAAATACACCATGCCAAAATACACATACCAATCAAATAACTAAAGAATAAGGTGTGGACCATAAATTTAAAGAATAAAAACACCCCACACCCCACTAAAATAATCATATTGAGGCTAATATGAGGCAAACTATCTTAGAGGACTGATTAGACCAACCACAACAAATAAACCTTTTATTTCATGCCCAAAATCAATGTCCATTATCCCCTCGTTAAAATGTGCATAATACCCAAAACACCCATAAAACTCAAAACATCCATATCCCCCATAATATTCATAATCAAACCACCAATCCTCTTTGGTCCCCACATTTGCATAAGAGTGGAAATCAATGAATGAGACTCTCCAAAAAATAGACAATGCTCACAAGCAATAAAGTACAAATATGATTATTTTTGCTCTTCTCCCTTGCACATGAGAATCTTACAAATAAATTTCACTCCCCACTTTGAATTACCTAAATTTGAAAAATATCAAGGGAAATGTGATTCCCAAGACCATGTAAAAGAGTTATCTATGGCTTGCCATGAAGTAACATATGAATATGCCTATTTATTAAGACTTTTCCCAAAAAGCCTTACTATACCAGCTTTAGAATGGTTTGTGAACTTACACAAGGGGTCTATATCAATATTGAGGAATTAATTAAATAATTTATTAGACATTTTTAACTTAATATCAAACATGATATATCCATCATAGACCTCTATAATACAAAACAAAGAAGTGGGGAAAGCTTGTCATACATCTTGTAAAGATGGAGAAGCTTTGAAAGTTGTATACAATGTATCGTACTTAAAAAAGAGTTATCCAACATATTCATTGATAACCTTAATGATGATATCAAATATAAGTTAAATCTCTAGTGTGCTAAAACCTTTGATGAAATAATTAATAAGGGGATGCATATTAAAAACACACTTATAGAAAAAAGGGACAATTAATTTATATTCCCAAATTGAGCACAATTAGAACCAAGATAACTCATTTTTAGGAAAGTCAAAAATATTCAACAAAAATAAGAATGTCATGGGAGATGGGGTTACTAATTTAAAATAATAGCATATCCAAAAAATGCAAAAGAAGAATCACACAAAACAATAAAATGTCTCTTATATTAAAGTTCCACAAGGAAAACTAAATCCTCAAACTAGCAAAAGACCACTCACCAGCTTAGGAATACCCATTAAAATGGTCCTTGACCGATTAATTATTACCAACATGATCACCCTTCCAAAAATTAGACCCATGGATGATATTCAACCTAAACTAGATTGGTTCCGTGAGGATGAGTTTTACAAATACCATAGGGTTAAAGGTCATGACATAGAAATATGTATGGAATTAAAAAATTATATTCAACACCTAATTGAAAGTGGTGATATTGAAATATAAGGGGAAATTCCTTCCAAGAAATTTGCAAATTTTCAACTAGGCATTTATAAGGACCCACTACCCAAGCATGATCAAAAAAATAGGAAACCATCAAGAGACCAAGGTCAGGCCTATTCTTCTAACCACACTAACTACCATGCCATGCTATATCATGATGTCAAAACCATTAAAATTTGAAGCCCCTAAGAGTCCACTCCATCTATATCCACTATTTTAAAAATCAATCAAGCCACTACTGATTGTATGGTTACCACTAGATATAGCAAAATTTTAGTTCTTGGGACACCATCAAAGAACCCATCCACTTCTACCTCCTCAACACAGAAGTGGAATATTTCTAAGAAATTTTTAGTATCTTCTAATAAGTATTATAATATTATGTAGCATCTTGATAATATACTAGCATAAATCTCATTAATAGAACTTATCAAAACATCCCCTCTACATCGAGAGATACTTAACCAAGTTTTCAATGATCTCAAACTCCATAATGATCTGGATATTAGTCAATTTTAAGAATTAGTGGGACTTTTATCCCCTTCCCATTATATTACCTTTTGTGCCTAGGGAATTCTTGTAATTGGCCAACATCATAATTATCTATTATTCATTGAATTATCCATATCACATCACCATATTCCCAAGCTACTCATAGATGGAGGCTTAACATTGAATTTATGCAATATGGACTTCTTGAAGAAACTAGAATATTTAGTGGATTTTTTAGGGCCTAACCTAATTATTATCAAGGTGTATGATGATAATGAATGGTCATTTATAAGAACTATCTACCTTCCCATTGCCATAGGTCCCATGTTACACCTAACTCTACTTCATGTTCTTGATGTTGACTTTCCTTATAATATGTCGGTAGGCCATCTATGTATCTATGAAATTTAATCTATACCATCTACCCTACATCAGTGTCTATAATTCCTCCACTTAGGTATGGAAGTCACCATCCATAGAGAAATTGATCATTTTTGTATCTATTAAATGGATCAATTCTCACCATCATATCATTCTCCAAGCACAAATAATTACATCCTAAGTCTAATAGATGCTAAGTATACATCACCTGATTAGCTTATAACTGCATCTGATCTACTACTTGAGATCATTAATTTAAAAATCACATGCATGGGTTTCAAAGAGTATAAATATAAAACTTCTTTGTATGTGACTTACCACTCTCCCCACATAGTTATGGGTCCCTAACAATGCAAAAGGCCAATCCTATTAAGTATAAATTTGGACTAAGAACCTTCTCTAGCATAGGTCTATTTTCCAAATAGTATATGATGAATTAGATGACTTATGGCTAATTGTAGAAGAACAGTCCCTAATATCTCCTAGAAAATGATACCCCATGTTTAAAAAATGTTAAAAAATATGCATTATTAAATAAAAGTATTAGGGAGACACAAAAAAGACAAGATCAAACCCATATCAGTTCAAGAGCATCCATAATATATTGGTTTAGGGTACAAACTATTTGATTATGACCTAAACAATATTATTGTGGATACTACTTCAATACTTGAGCAGTCTCTCTTTGATGAAAAAGTTAAAATGGGTTTAATTTATAATCACTTCTAAGAGCTTACTATCACTAACCTTTTCCCTAACACCACCATTTCCACCATCAAAATCTCCCTCTGTTACCCCTTACTCATTGATTGGTATTAAAATTAGGATACATCTTTTGATACATTTCAAAATGATTAGGCCATTCTAGAATTTTTGGGAGCACAAGATTTTATACCTTCCAGACACCATACAGATGGCTTTTCCATTAACCTTTATAAATAAACATATTTTTTGAAATAAAAACTTCCCCTCAATCAAAGTGAAGAAAAATCAATCTAATGATGAAGAACCACTTCAAGATCTAGATGAATTTTCCCATTCCTCACCAAGATTAGAAGAATATATGGATATAGACATAGAACTCCTATATGGGTTCACTTCAAATATCCCAAATTAGTCATTGTCACCTTATTTAAAAGACTATTCACCCTCTCTTATATATTAGGTGATTGAAGTTAATATTGGGACTAAATAAAATCCAAAAATCATTAAATTGGGGGAAACTCTAACACTTGAAGAGTGATAGATTCTTGCTGAGTAGTCTTATTACTTAAGGATTTCATAGATATTTTTGCATGGTGTTATTTTGACATGTATGAGCTTGACCCCTCCTTATTTTTACTTAATTTGGTGGTACAACCTAATGATAAACCAATTAAGCATAAGTTACATAAAATACACCTTAAAGTATCCCTATTGGTTAAAGAAGAATTACAAAAATTCTTTGAAGTCATATTTATCTAATCAATTGATTATTCTGATTGGATCTCTAATATTATTCTCATGAAAAAACCCCAAGGAGGAATTTAAAATTTCATGGACTTCTGAGACATTAATAAGGCATGTCCAAAAGATGAATTACCTCTTCCAAATATTAACATGATCATGGACTCAACAATAGGCTATGAAATGTTATCTTTCATGTATGGTTTCTTGAGCTATAATCAAAATAAAATTACATTTGAAGATCAACACAAAATAGCTTTCATCACTCTATGGGGGATTATCAATGGGGCATCAAAGTTTTTTCATGACATGGTGCATGACATAGTTTAAGATAATGTGGATGATATCTTGGGGAAGTCCTAAGTCAAGTCAAAACATCATATAGTCCTAAGAAGAGTCTTTAAGCAACTTCAAAAATACAAAGTCATATTAAATCTCAAGAAGTGCATGTTTGATAATACCTCAAGAAATATATTAGGATTTATAGTTTCTATAAAGGGGCATAGAAGTAGACCCAATTAGAGTAAAAGGAATTATGGAAATGCCCCCTCCTCATAATCTAAATTAGCTCAAAAGTATTCAAGGAATGTTGTAATCCATTCGGTGATTTATCTCTCAAATTGCAAACAAATGTCACCCCTTCACCCATTATTAAAGAAGCGGAACACTTTTTATTGGAAAAATGAGTACCAAACATCTTTTAATAATCTCAAATAGTATTTGGCAAACCCACCTATATTATCATCTCTTGTCTTGGGAAGACCCTTGATCTTGTATATTTGAACAACTTGTGTGTAATAGGTGCTCTTTAAGCATAATAAAATGATCAAGGCAAGGGATAAGATATTTATTATCTCAATATCACTCTCATATCCTATAAGATAAATTATACTTCAATTGAGAAGGCATACTTAGTCATGATCTTTGCCTCACAAAAGCTTCAACATTACATGCTTAACAATCAGGTTTAACTCATTCCAAGGTTAATCCTCTAAAGTATTTATTGTCAAAATCAGCCCTCATAGGAAGAATGGCCAAATGGATCATGTTACTTAGTGAATTTGATTTTAAATATGTTAATAAAAAGGCCATTAAGGGAAAGTAATAGTGAAATAACAAGTAGAAATGTATACATAATATTTTCAGCTTTACCAAATACTAATGATTTCTATCTTGTAGGAAGTCATTGAGACTCAATCTCTATGAGTGCACACCTTAAAGGGTACACTGATAAAGGGATGGGTAGACCATTGGTGCTTTATAGGATTATTTT
Source organism: Torreya grandis (assembly GCA_037957365.1). Lineage (NCBI taxonomy): Eukaryota > Viridiplantae > Streptophyta > Pinopsida > Cupressales > Taxaceae > Torreya > Torreya grandis. The sequence goes on along the minus strand of JARHVA010005621.1, from coordinate 674,682 downwards.
CCATTATTTCCAATTATTACTAATCTAACCTGCTCTTGAAAACCATTTCCTAAGCCATTACTCCTATTTTTCACACTCCTTCAGTCATTTCCCACTTTTCATCCCTCTTTTCCTCACTTAATCCCTTTTTGATAGTCTATAATACTAGTTCAATTGGGTCAACCTTTTACTATAGTGTTTAAAATTCATATAGGGTCTAGTTCGGCTCTTGGCTGACCTAGTTTATGACCTAGTGAATTTTTACCCATAACTATACCAAGTCAACTGGGTCAACCCTATCATCCAAAAATCTCAAAATGGGTTTGGATTTAAGTCCACCTATATATACAAGTTCATTTCATCATTATTTATAAAATGATCAATAGATATTATATTCTTATGCTTCTTTATAATCTTCTCTTCCACCATTCTACTTGAGTAGTATTAGCTTAGGGTTTCTACTTGGATAATATAGTCTTGTGGAGAAGTTTTGAATGATTTAGCCTTTATTAGTGATCCTTAAAAACCAAAAAAACCCTAGGTGAATCCCCTTTGGCTAACAGATAGATTGGGTCTCGATGGGTTCATCTTTTAGATAAGTATTCTCTAACTTTGCTCCTCTTTTTATTAGATAGGAGTAGCATAAGTATTGGCTTCAAATAATATTAATCTTCTTCTTTATGTATTAGGTTCTTACTCATACATAGATTAATTGATATTCTCCTATTCATGTTTTATTTTTTACTAACCCCCCCCCCCAAAACATACTTTGTGCCTCAAGCTATAGTGATAACTAGATTAGATTTCTTTTCTTTACTTGTTATTAGTCTAGTGAGATATGAAAAACATAAGGTTTAGTTAGGGTTATTATGTGATTATGCTTTATTGGAGGCTTTGGAACCCTCTGTAGCATGGTTTAAGAGATCCCCTAATTAGGTCTAATGGATCCCCATACTAGTCATGTTACTAATTATCTAATATATCCCCAATCAAAAGCGTAAGATCTATCTTCTCTGAGTTAGGATTGATTTATAGACATGATGCATTTTTTATTGAATATATTATGATGAACCTAACATGAATCTAACCCTTTCAAGTTTTATCCCAAATTTTTCATTATTTTACCATTTTTCTATATTTTTATACTAGGTCAACATTATTGGTATAGTTTCTAACTCCTATTTGTAGGTTTAACACATAGTTGCATCAATACAAATTTGTTTTGTTTGTGTAGTTCTTCATCAAATGCAAGCTACTAGGTTGACTCTATCGACATAGTATAGGTTTTCACTTCTAGATAGGCTAGTAAGTCAACTTTGGCAACATAGTACACTTACAGACTTCTAGAAAACATACTAGATTGACACTATTTGCATAATATTATTCATAGGTTTCAAAAAATAGGGAACTATAGAACTAGGTTGACCAGTCGACATAGTTGGAAAATTTTTCAAGTAAAAATGAAGGAATTTCAATAATTTCATTTATGTTATTCATTATAGTTCTATTTTTCATAATTTTCAATCTTTAAAAGTACCCTTATATAACAAACTAGGTCCACTATGTCAACCTAGTTCTTTATTTTATATTCTATTTGAAAGATGAAGTTGACACTATTGATGTAGTTTTTAATACACCTTTACTTCAATAGTATAGTAGTGATACTATCAATTTTGTTCTATAATTTCTACATACATTGTAATCTAAACTAACACTATACTATGTTTCAAAGTTAGAATTAACACTTATATGCTAGTAATTAGCTCACACTTTGACTTTCAATTGCTTTCATGCTTAGAATAGTTCACATAGTCTGATTATGTGTTTTTTTCAATAGACCATTTAATTTCACTATTTTTCTCTTTCTTGCACACACTACCAAATCACATAATATTAAAATGCATTTAAATATTTGTCTACCCATGGCCTACCTACTTATATTTCATCATCAAGGGGGATGCTGACTTAGTTTTCTAGCCGTGTATAAACATATAATTAATGGTGTATATTGGCAAAGCACCTAACACTCTTATCACTATGATGTGTGAAGTGAGGGGATAAGACCTAATACCAAGCTAGTAACATTGCCAACACAGATCTTTTTTAGCCTAAACATCTTAAAACCATCCATAGTTTAATTTCTAGTTCATTAATTTCATCTAACTTCCTATCACACTTAAAATCATACTCTAATAATCTAACAACATTTAGGATGACCACATAGTTAGCATTAACTTTCCATTTTGATTGTTTGTTATTTGGTCAATTGTATGTTGTATTGTTAAAACTTATATTGGATAACATTTTTGTAAGGTTTTGTGATGTGTGCCTCAATTGGATCATCTTAATTAACCTAAATGATTATATGTCCTTTCATTTCTTGATTTTAAAAGTACTTGTAAATTGTTTTCTTATTTTAGTACACAGTCATTCTATTCGACACAGTCTCTTACAGACTATATATTTCCCCTGTCTACCATACTGAGTTGACCCTATTGACATGATCTTATTTTTGACCCATCAAAATACATTACTATGTTGACCATGTTGACTTTGTATCTTTTTTTTCCTACTTTCTTCCTAGGTTACAGAACTAGGTTGACCCTATCAATTATGTATCCTTGTTTTCTCAAATTTTAGACCCTATTTTTAGTACTAGGTCAATTTAATCGACTCTAGAATTTTCCTACTTTCCTTGTCTATCTGAATTAGTTTTATATTTCTCTTATTTATAATTTTGTTCATTTATCTCAAGTCATCGTGAAGTCACCTATCAAAATATTTTTGGACAACCTGAATCCAATTAGATACTATATAGGATGTTCATTTCTACCTCTCTTTTGTTTCCAAGAGAACCCTCACTCTTGGGGTACCTCTTCCTCTTATTTATCTATGGATTGTAACATGGTGAAAATAACACCTCAAGATGAATTAGGTGGATCTAATCCTTTCTATACCTATCAAGACGATTCCCATCTTTGAACTCTTCAAACTAATGTAGGAACAATTGACACAAGTTTAATCAATAATTCCACTAGTAATCTATCTTCTAATAACTCTCCCTCTAACACCATTTTGGGGAGTTCTCCTAAAAACACCAACCCACCTATTGATATGAATCAAATTTTTTCACAAGTCATAGAACAAATGGACATAATTCATACCTCTAACATGTCTTAAATGATGCAACTACAACATCATTTAATTAATACGGATAATCAACCTTTGACTATTCATCCTCAAGCCAATCCCTATTATATTCCTCCACCTGTTAGAGATGCTTCAATAAATTTTATTTCTCAATAAAATTTTAAAAACAAAATTTTTCAAACTATTCAAAATGAACCTTTATATACCTTCATTATGTCAATGTATATAGTTAACATATCTCCAACTATCAATCACGATGGGACTATAGACCCTACCTCACTTCTCAAAGCCTTTAACAATATTTACAAAGAGTGGATCCAAACTAATACTTTCAACACAACTAAAATCATAGTCAAAACATTCACAAGAGATGTATTGGAATGGTACAACTAACTTGTGAAACATTCCATTTGGCAACTTGAGGATTTAGTCAATCCTTTAGTTAAATAGTTTCAACATAATGATCTTCCCAAAAATTGGCATAGCCACTTCATCAATACTGAGCAATCTCCCACTGAATTAGCTTATGATTTTATCAAATGATGTAAATCTCTAGCTCATAAATCTAACCATAACATGACTAATGATAATTTGTTTAAACTCTTTATCACTGCATTACTCCTTCTATTTAATATAAGGTTCAAACCTTTATTCCCCAAACACTTAATGAAGCTCTTGACCAAGCTAAATTTCAAAAAATTCTCATGAAGTAATTCAAACCTAATCCTAAACTTATTAAAGGATATTTTCAAACATATACTAATTTTATCACTAGCAATACTCCTCAAACCAAACTAGGAATTTCCAAAACTAACATTGCTTCATCTTTTCACACATCACTCACCATGCAAAAAATGAAACACTTTTTATCACCCTCTAAACCTTTTACGTATCCTAAAAATCCTCCTAAGTTGTATGACCCCATTCAATTTTGTTGGTTCCATGTAGACATTGGTCACTCCCATAAATCTTATAGAGGGCTCACTAAATTTTCTATCTCTTATATTCTTGGTGATTCATTTAATCATGAAGCTATGATCAACCTTCATCATCAAGAGTACACCACTGCTTCTAAAAAAATGATAATCTTCCAAAACTTCTACCTTGTATAGCCAAACATTTATTTTACCACTAATAATCAAAAAGTCACCAAGGATGTTTTTGTCATTAATGTCTATTATGACCAATATTACAATAATTCTTAACATGTTAACACTATTAAGGTTAATTATCATTGTAAGTTGGCTCATAAATATCTTGATACCAAACCTAAGAAGCCATCCTTAGAAGAATAACTTCATAAAGTTAATAAAATAAATAATCTTTCTTCATACACCCTTAAGGAACCATGTCTTCCTTTTTAACCCCTAACCACTTATATTCCTTCAAAATCTACCTTACTTCCTAAACATCATGTTGGTTTTTCTTATAAATCTCATTGGAATTTTCTTAAAGAACTTAAATATATGCCTCATAATATTCCACTTATGGATTTAACTAGTATTTACCCTTATCACCACAAATTGCTTATGTAAAACTTACAAAAAATTGAATATCCATCACTTATAGATAAATAAACACCTTCTATTTAACCTCAACCTACTAACTTGCATACCATTGAAACCATCTATCCTTCTTCTAAGCCTTATATTTAATTTCTTAAAGTGGACATGATCAATGATGAATTTTTTTTTGTGTTGATGATCTACCATTATTCATTAAAATAACCATTAATACTACCCTTATTTATAAATTTCTAGTGTACCAAGGCTTTGGTATTAATGTAACATATTTGTGGATTATCTAGTAACTTGGGTTAATAAGGATCATCTCAATCAAATATGCCTCACCTATCATGGTTTTGATAAGACTAATCACAATCCACTTGGTTGTATTTGTATTCCCTTAACCGTCATACCTAAGACTATTATAAGTAAACTTGTGGTCCTTGATTTAACCTTATCCTATAACATACTCCTTGATCGCCCATGGACTCATAGAATGAGGACTATCTATTCTTCCAATAGATAACACATTAAATTATTACATAAAGGGAAATGATATAAGCATGAGGCTAATCCCAACCATTGGAGTATTCAATTTCTTAATCTAAAATCTTACTATCATATTCCTACCATTCCTAAGATCGATATTTCTCCTTTACCTAAGCTCATCAACATTAATATTGATTTACAAGTAAATCGTACTGATTCACATGATGATGAACCTAATGATTTACAACATACTTTAAATATTACCAAGTTACCTCCTTATATCTCAGAGTGTCTTCCTTCTTCTTTATTATCTCATGACTAAATTATTCCTCTCATTGATGAGATTAATAATTTCCCCCTCCATGTAATTCTCAAGATCCTTCTTTACCTAAGTAAGCTTTCACTTTAAATGACTTTGGAATGGCCAAATTATTCAAATACCCTCTCATAATGTCTCCACATACATTTAGTAATATTAGGATTTTACCTTCTAAAATTCCCCTAGAATCTCAAGCATGTATAAATTCTCTAACATATAATGATAATTACAAATAGCCCAAGCTCAATGTCAAAACTTAGATGTTTAACATGATTATAAAACCTTAGCTTAGATCCATGATTTTAACCATGATGTTCATACCATTTTTATGGATCATGAATTAGATCCTGAAGGTCATGTGCCTCCTATTAATTATCCACTTCTTAATACTCCTTAGGTGGTAAAAGAAATCATACCTTCTAAATCTTTAGAAATTCTTGCCTCTTCTCTACTACCTATGAACCCAATCATTTAATCCACCCCTTTGCCCATCATAGAAATAAAAAATACACCAATATGATCTTATCCATGTACATCTCCTAATCCTAGGATTACATTAGATGCTAAGACCACCTATATTCATCGAACACATTCTAAATATGATCACTATGGTAATCAAATTACTGATCTTCAAATAGATGTTGAGTATTATGGTCCTCTTCCCACCTTGCCTAGTGATGAATTTATTATTGAAATACTTCATGTCAGAGAACCTCAAATTTTTTGGTAACATCATAAACTTGGGAATTTCAAAACCAAATCCCCTCACTTCAAAAACTTCACTGCTAGCATTGATCCTAAATCTAATCCAATTTCTTCTTTAAGTAATACACCATACCACTTTGAAAATGACAATGTTATGCTTATAGAATAAATGACTCACATTGAATATGGTACTCCATCATGCCCTAGACTAATTAAGGACATACTTAAAAGCTTGTTTATGAATGTGAGTCTTTTCATGAGAGTCTAATTTAAGAGGATAAGTTTGATGTTCTAAAAATTGAATGATGTCCCATCATCTATAATGTTATGGCCAAGGTGAGGCCACAAATACAATACTTAACAAAATTATTCAAAAAATAATTAGTGAAAACTACTTGGATTGACACCCTCATCTCTATCCTACTCTTTGGACATATCAAACTAATGTACATATTGACACTAGGGAAACATCATTATCTCTATTATATGGGTCTAAGTTACTACTTCCTTTAAAATTAGATCTTCCCTCTCTTAATATATCTATTCATGGTATTATACCCAATGAATAAATTATGTGGAGCTTGACTTCATACCCTTGATCTCCTTGATGAACATCATCTTTTTGATTTATAAAACTATCACCAATGCAAGGCCCATATTGCCAAACAACATAACAAACATGTTAAAATTAACACATCTAATGTTGGTGATGTCATCCTTAAATTAGACTATACCCATGACAAATAAGATAAATATGCCCAAAATTGATGGGGTCTCTATTTAGCTAAAGATATTCTTGGTCCAAGTACTAACCACTTTCAAACTAATAAAGGTCATGTTTTCAAAGAACCCACCAATGCATAATTTCTCAAAAAGTATTTTGCAAATCATTCCCTTCTTTTCATGATTTATATATACTACCTATCTAACACTTTTTGTAGGTCACTTACATGGGTTTCTCCCTTTGCACTAATTCTCTACATTCACAAACCTCAGTCCTTCCTTTTTGGTCTTTTATTTTTCTATTTTAATTCTCATGAGTTGTATTATAAAATTATGGAAATAACCCAATATTCCTCATGATGTAATATAGTCTTCCTTATTTTCATTCTTTTTACAACCATTTTTACACCCCTTGGGTTTCTTTTTTGTAAATTATATTTGTAAGGCCATGGATAGGACCTGTCCTTCCTCAAAAATACCATTTTTTTCATATCCCATTTATTTTTCACGTATTTTTTTGGCATCCTTATGGGTTTATCTTTTATGAGTTGCAATGTAAGAACATGGATAGGACATAGCCTTGCTCTTAATATCACCATCCTATCATTACTTTTATAGAATATGTCTAGAAATGGTTATAAATTATTGATCTTTATTCTCAACTTTAGGTTTTTCTTTTTTTGATATATTGAATTTGTACAACAAACTTTTTCATCATGTTTTCCTCCATTTCCCTCATTCTTATGATAATTAATCACACTTTACTATCATTTTATTCCTTTTTTACCCTTTGTCACAATTTTTTTGATTTGAAGTAATTCAAATTGGTTCATGTTTCATTCCTCTTGAATTACCTTCCTTTCACTCTGCATTGGATAAAACAAGGCCAAAATTAAGATAACACTTTTATTTCACCTAGATTTATGAGACTTTTAGAAACCATGTTCTTTGGATTTCTCTCTCTTAGTAAGCAAGTCCCAATTATTTAAATGAAAGTTATCTTTAACATCCATGTTTGGTTTTACAAATTTTTATGGAGGAGGAATAGAAAAAATCCATAAACAAATTTAAAAGCCAAATCATTTGAAATAAAAGACAATGATATATAAAGGCAACATAAAAATCTCAAAAGTAAACATCACACCCAAATATGTGATTATAAGCACATATCCTATCTCAAATTGAATATCAAACTCCATAGTTGGCCTCATAATAGATCCAAGGTCTATTTCAGTATGGTAGGCTAGTAGATTGGAATAGGAGAATTCAACAAACTCTCTGGTGCTACCTACTTTCTCACGTAAGTACCCAATCTTCATAGTAGACCAATGACTCTATAAGGGGTCCTAAAGAATGGTGATCAAATTTTGAGAAGGTAGGTCCATTTTAATTTTAATAAATATAGAATTCATGAGATGATCTACATAATTCATTTGTTGAACTAAGACTTATGTGGCTAAGAAAAGTTCTCTAGTGTCTTTAAAGTTGTCAGTCCTCTTATTCTAACAAACCTAATTTGAGTGTCTAGACTTTGATAAAGAGTTCCTCTACCTTTATTTTTACTTAAATATCCTTTCCACCCATTTCATTTCCCACTTGAAAGGAAAATTGTGATTCTAAATCTATTTTCCTTCTTCTATGCTTCCTTCTTATTCACATCTTAAAAACATGCTAGCATTACTTTGTTTTAGTTTTATATATTATTGGAGAAAAACCATATTCTTGAGAAATTATATGTTTGAAATTAAAAATTAATCAAGTCCATAAATCAACCTAGATTAGATGGGATAGATCACACCTACACTTCTAATTGGGGGGCATACAATTGTTAAGTGGGAGCATGACCAGTGTGAGGATCTGCTAGACTTGATTAGGGGATTAGTTATCACAACTATTAGTTAAGGTGTTATAAGTGGTATCAGACCATGGTTTTATAGATCATGGTGAAAATTAGGAGCTTGGTGAATTTAGGAAAAGGCTAGGTGAAAAGATAATTCACATGAAATTAAAACTAGGTGGTATAAGGTATGCCCTATCAAATAAAGTTTGATTGGTCGAAGTCTAATGTTAAAAAGTTTGAAAATTTATTAAATTATTTAATTTTTCATATATTTTTGCATTGATTAATGTCAATTTAAAATGAAATAAGATTATACATTGGTTTTGTATGACCATATAATTGGTCTATCCTTTCATGCTCCTTGGGATTGATTTCAAACTCTTTTTTTAGCATTTCAGATTGAATTTTTAGCCTTCAAAAGTTATAAAATTCTCAAATATACTCAAAATTGAATTTGTATATCCTTTTTGGAACCAAAAACCCTCTACATATATTTTTTATGGCTTCCATTGTATTTCCAACCATTATAAGCAATGTTTGATATAAAAATACATGTTAATGATCTTAAAACCCTTGTTTAACTCCTCTAGAATCAAATCTTAATTGCTTTGTGAGTTTCATGCCCCAAATACATACTTTTACAACCTTTCCAATTCCTTTCTAATCCAAATTTTCATTAAATAGAAAAAATCCTTCAAAATTAGTCTCAAACAAGGTTTTCACTGCACTTGTATTACATGTACAAAATTGTATAGCCAAGGAGAGAGAGAATAGTTTTAAAAATTATTTGTAGGTTTAGCCATGGCATTTATAGGTATATATGGCACTAGAATATTTATATTGCTTTTTTTATCTTTTTCTAAAGTTGGAATAGTTTATTAAAAGTTTGAGCCTCAAATGGGTCCACTAGGTAAAAAAGCTTACCTAGATAATTAAGCAAGGGAAAAATTGGATTTATTTAGATTCATGTAAAAAAATTATTTCCCTCACAAAAAAAATCAGATATAAATACAAGTTTTTATGCTTAATGACTTGAAAATTTTCTTAGAGTAATTGGTTAAGCTTATTTTGTGAAGAGCTTGAAAGGAGGAGGTTAAGGGTTCAAATCCATTCTTTTTGGAAGAATTTGTTTTTTGTAATATACTTTTAAAAAAAAGAATATTCCCTTTTTAATTCTTTTTTGTATGCTTTGAAAGTTTTTAATTGCATACATATTGTATAAATTTATTTTCAAACTCAAAAAAGGGGAGTTAAATTATATTTCTTTTACACTGTTGTGGTCAAATAAGGGTGTACTTGGCGAAATAAGGTTGTATTTTAGAAAAATAAGGTTGTATTTTTTTTTTTTGGTGTGGTTAAGTGAAAAACCCATCAAAATATCCTTTTTTCTCTACATAGAGGTTAAGTGCAAAACCCTACAGAAGCAGTGTTTTGTGTAATGTGTTATCTGTGAAGTGTGCTGTATGTGGTGTTTCTTCAATTTGTTGCATTCTCTTTTGCATTAAGTCACACTTGTTTTTTCTTGTCATACTTACATTTATTTCAATATTCCAAAGACTCAAAATTTACTTTCAGATAGTGATAGATTAATAATTTCAAATTATTTAGATTGGAAATGTTTGATGTAAGCTTCATTAGTATTTAATGAGTTATGGGATATTTTTAAGAATGAAAATCCCACATTGCTAACAAAATAGGCTAAACTTGATGCATTCAATTTGCATGATTCTAAGGCCTTAAAACTAATAAAATGTTTTTGTACTTTGGATACTTATATTCATATTGAAAATTCTCCTCATAGTTACACTGCATGGAAAACATTATCTAATTTGTATGATAAGAAACCTAAACAAAAGAAGATAGACATTCGTATGCATTTGTTTACTTTGTCATTAGAGGATGATGGGGACATGAGGGAATACATGTCTAAGTTGAATAACATTGTTATTAAGTAAACTAAGGTTGGGTTTTAAAAATTAGATGATGATCTCATAGTCATTACTGCATTGAAAGGACTACCTAGGTCCTATAAGAACTTTGTAGAAATGTTACATGTCTATGAAAAGATCACATACATCACTTTTGACAAGATATATGAGTTTCTCATCAAAAATGACCTCACTCTACCCAATAAAACTAAGGAAGCCCATGTTTTAGAGTATAATCCTATTTCATGTTCATCTAGTCATCAAAACAATAAAGGGCATAGTTATAGAGGGGGTCAAAGTTACAGAGGAGGTAGATATAAAAATAGAGGTAGGCATTATTAAAATCAACAAAAATCTAGCCATTATCATTCAATTCAAACAAGTAATCGAGGATGTGGTCATAACTCTTATAGGGGTATAATTGAAGGTAGATAAGACATTCAATGTCATAGATGTGGGAAATTTGGTCACATTGCCTCTTAGTATATGATTCATTTTGACAAAATCTAGAGGCCACAAAAAGTGACTAAATCTAACTCTACTCAATATGCTAATCATGGATGATTCTAGTAATGTTTCCCATGAATTTGCATTCACTACTTTGGGGAACATTAATTATATGGAATATGAGGCTAGAGATGAGCTCATGGATGTATGGGTTTTAGACACAAGAGCAACTAAAAAAATGACATTTAGGTTAGACTTCTTGTGTAACTTTAAAGAAGCTTCTCTCTCTCTATTTGTCTTGGTAGATAAGTCCATGCAAACTCTACTAGGAATTAGATATATTTGGATTCTTCTTCCTAATGGATCCATAAAATACCTAAGGATGTTTGGTATGTTCCCACATTGAAAAAACATCTTCCTTCCTTGGTAACTATTCAAAATAAAGGTTATCAAATTGTGCTTGAAAATCTCATTTACATTAATTCAATGAAGGATGGTTACAAAACCATGTATACAAGATATGAAGATGGAAACTTGGTTAGATTTCACTATAAAGTCCTTCCTCCCACTGTATAACTTGTGGTAGTTGTTGACACATGTATAGGTACTATGTCTACACAATGGTTAGGGCATCTTTGTTATGGACATTTGAATATTCACTCTTTAGCGGACTTGTAGAGATATGGTATGGTGAGTGGATTGCCACTTTTTAAAAAGATAGTATTCTTTATGAATCATGTGTTTTGGTCAAACAAAATTGGGAAATTTTCCCTAAGATTTCTTCATGGAGAGCTAACAAATGTTTACAATTAGTTCACAGTGATGTATGTGACATGAAAAGTCATCCATTGGTTGGTGTAGATATTTTGTGATATTTATTGATGAATTTTCTAAGATGACTTGGGTGTTATTTATGAAAAATAAATCGAATATTTTCACTAAGTTTGTTTATTGGTTATACTTAGTCAAAAAATAAATAGGTTCACATTTGACCACTCTTCATTTAGACAATGGTGGTGACTATATTTCAAATGAGTTTTTAGATTATTGTCAAGAACATGGTATTCATTGACAGTCTAATAATTCTTACACTCCACAACAAAATGGAGTATCTAAGTGAATGAATGAATAGAACTTTAGAGGGCACAACACATGCTATGTTTCACTATAAACTGTGATCTAAGAATTTGACTCAAGAGAGGATGGTTAGTATCATGTTAGTTTCAAAATGAAAACAAAATGAAAGAAACACACTAAATAGCATAACATCTCTAGGCCTAGACAATAGGGAGAGATTACCTAACAAACATGAATAAAACACAAAACTAGAATGCAGAAGAAAACCTCTTTTACCTTCTTTGGATGCTCCAAAATTCTTGTTGTAGTGGTTTATGCTCATTAATCCTTCATCAAAGGAGGCTTGGCTATCTCTTCTTCTCTTTGGCACCTTTGTGGCTTAGGCTTGGTTTAGATTGGAATCAGTTTGTCATGGTAACACTAATTTCAATGTCTCCTTGAAGATATTTGTGCATTATAAATTTTCACAAAATATCTTTGAAATGACATTCATGGCCTCTCTATTTATAGATTTTTGAGAATGTCTAGAATCAACTTGAATCATCCATCTTGAGATTGAGATGTGTGGTTGAGGATTAATTTAATTTTTGTAATTAAGTTTATAATTATCCTCATAATGGAATTGGAAGAAGGGGAATTGAAGAGGTATTGAGGGCATCATGGAAGGCATTGATGAGGCATAGAAGGCATGAATCTTGATATTTGTGGCATTTATGGCCTAAGGATGTCTTCCCAAGAAATGAGCTCACCTGATGATGTAAATATTCAATATTCATTTTCAAAACAAATTATTCAATAAGTTTCCATGGAATTTTTTATTAGGCTCTAATTTAGTTTAATTAGCTCTTAAACATGTTTAAGCACTTTGTGCACAAATTACTCAAATTGATCAGATTGCCTTGTTACCAGTCCAAAATTTGATTGGATTGGAATTGGAAGGCAATGTTAAATGAGTTGGATCCATTATCCCATTTAGGATGTTACCAAAAAAATAATAAATACATGTGTCTTTTTCAAGATATTTTATAGGAAAAAGCAATCTAGAGCACTGAGGTGCAAAATTGGAATTTTGACTCAAAATGGTCTAATCAAAGTTAGCTGGCCCATAAATTGCATTTCCCCATTTAGGGATACCCTAGCCAAAATTGGCACTTGAATATGTTATTTTTACATATTTTAGTGTGCTTTAGTGTTTTTAGTCCAAATTGTGTATTTTAGGTAGAAATTGGTCAAAACCCTGGTTAAAAATCATTGGTTTCCAAATTTAAGTGTCTACAGTTTGACCTTATTTGGGAAAATGTTGCAAACTGTAGGTAATGAAATGTCTTCTCAAATAATGAGAGATGGCATGTATTCAAAAAATAAGATGATTTTTGAATAACAAAGCTCCAAATGGTTTTTAGGAAGCCTATGATGATGCCCCCTCGAGGGAGTGGCTGTTACATTTATTGATAGATAGTCCCTTAAAAAGAAATAAAAGGAAAGGTGGAATCAGCACACAGTTCAGATTAATCCAAATGATTAAATTCATTTATGCATTGATGTAAAAATGATGTTGATTTTCCCAAAACTAATTATAATCAAGAATAAAAAACAAAATAATGATTTTCCCATAGGTGGTTATAATCATGAAGATGACCTGGATTGGATAAAACTAATGGTGCCCCAATTAGAGATGATTAAAAATCATAACTCAAGGATATAACTTTTAATCAAGATTAGACATGAGTGGGTGAAAAGTGATGAAAGAGATGGATATAATAATAATATTTATCATTAGAAATGATTCAGTTGTACCTATTAATGAGGAAATGTTCATCTTTATTATTAATTATACAACTAGAATGGCTAATGGGTTAATTTGATCAAGGGTGGGATAGAAGGGTTTACATGGTGTTAAGGAGAAACTTTTATGGCTCCATTTATTGTACACCTTCTTGAAGCTAATTTTTTCTATAGCATGTGATGGTAGACATCATGATAGAACACCATGAAGACTTGGCTAAAATATGCATAAGGACTGGCTCTTGATCTAATAAACACTCAAAAACAATGCACCAATGATAAAAAAACATGATGAAAATGTTGACATATGAGTATGGATGAACTCAAGAATAATCTACTTGAGGAATCACCTAATGAATGCATATAGATCGAGTCAAGGCAATAGTGCTGAAAATAAATAAACAGGCAAGCAAACAAACATAAAAATAAACAACCTAAAATAAAAAAACAAACAGAAAGCCTAAAAATAAAAGAAAAAGAAAGCATCCTAATAATGATCATGCCCTAGTAAGGTGGATCTAGGATAGTTAACTAGGCTTAGAAAGGATAAATATTTTTAGATTTTGAAATGTTATGAATATTTTTAGAATTTTGAGGTATCTTAACTTGTTAGAGAATGAAAAAATACTTTATCATGAAATGATGATAGCATTTGGCTTAGGTTTATCACAAAATGGTGAAGCGTATGTAAAGGGGGATGGAGGTGAACTCAACATGAATTGACCATGACCCACATAATCCTAAAATGACCTCAAATCATGGTATTTCTATCCACCCAAAAGGTGAGGAATAACCAAATAGGTCCCAACAAGTTCTCAAATCTAGCAAATGGCCAACCAATTGAAAATAGTAATGGCAAGGTGATGTGGCAATGCATGATAAACAAGTGTTTCCCCTAGTTTTCCCATAGGTGATTATAACTATGATATAATGACATAAGTCAATGATACTAATTTTCCCATAGGTAGTTATAATTCATAGCAAGATTGGTGAAACACTAATTTTCCCATAGGTGGTTATAATTAGGATCACATAAATAAACTTGATAGGATGAAAGATATCTTGCTAGATCAATTATGACACTACTTTCATATACTATCATTATAAACATATATTTGATTGAATGTTGAGACCTAATTAGAATCCTCCAATAAAAGGTGTTGGAAGAACCAAAGTAACCAAGATCAAAACAAGATTGGGTAGGATGAGTAAAAATTGACTTTGGTCTAGATAGGAATGGAATGATAGGAAGGTATGGTTTTTCTAAGGATAATGATGGTTTTTGATACATTATATAAAATGATAAGAAGGTTGACCCCAAGTCTGGGGTGAATGGATGGGATCTATAACAATGGTAAATGGATTGCAACAATGGCAATGACAATGTGAAATGATATGGTACATGTTTTTGGCCTGGGTGTGGTAAATGACATATAATTCTATTTTTCCTATTGAGATGGGGATTCATGTCCTAATAAAAAAATGATAAAAATAGAATACTTAATCATGTTAATTATTATCCCACACATTATCTGAATAACTACTTTGTTAAGAACTCAATGCAGTTCTAGTTGTCAAGAATGCTTTTATGATCTTCATTAGTCATTGATTTTGATTCCTTCAAACATCAAGATAAGGTATCTTTGTAGCCCTTACAAAGGAAAGTGTGGATATGGATGGTAAAAAATGATAAATAATGGATGACAAGTTTGATTATGAAATGGAATGGTCATTGATAATAGAAAGGGTAATGGTGGGGAAATAAATGAAGATCAGGACTTTTAGTCACATGTAATGTTTCAAATGTTGGATTTAACATAAATTTAGTTGTGCTAGGGCTAAAGACTTGTTATTTTGATAGGACCATCATAATTTTCTATTATTTGATCTTTAGAGTAGATAACATCTGATTAGACTATAGATTGGAAGCTTTTTTGATTTTATCTTCATCAAGCAATGAAGAACTTTTGTGCTCATTTATTGGTCCCTCAAAGAGGTTTTCACCAATGAAGTTGTCTTGATTATCCCATAGTTCCTTTGAGAAGGTTTCACTAATGAACATTGGCTTTTGACTTTGATTATCTTCTAGTGCTTCTAAAAAGTTTCACTAGAAGATGTTGAGTTCTAACATTCATTGTCCCCTAGCACCTCTAAAAATATTTCACTAGCATAATGTTATTTTTCTATATGAATGTAGTCTTGGCCTCCTTTCTCTTCTTCAACTATTATGTTGCCATGGATATAGTTTTAAAAAGTGTGATTCTGTCGATCCCTATCGACACTTGTGGGATATTGAATGACAATGATATGGATATTTTGGTTGATGGTAATGGCATGTGAAATGGTAATGGAATGGGGAGAGGCTACACAATCCTCATAGAAGATACTAGAATAGATTGTGTTGAAGCTGATGTAATCATCCTCAAAAATTGGAGAAGGATCACAAATGTATTCAAATTGACTTGCAAGGCATGCATAACCAATTTTGTAACAACCACAAACATATTCTTCTTTTAAATCTAATTCTAACTCAAGGGACTTTAAATTTGATGTTGAGACTAATGTTGATTTAGATTTTGATGGTAAATCTAATGTCATTTCAATAATATAACTCAACTCTAACTCTGATTCTTCATCTCATGGGTACTCTTACAATGATGTCTTATTGAATATTTGGTTTTCGACAACTAGCATCCTGTGATGGCATAATGGGCTCCACAAAAACTAGTTTGTCAAAATGAGACTCCTCTAGGATGGGAAATAGGTCAAGAGACAACTCCTCATAGACTATCTTGTCAATAAGAGGATTTTTTTAAAAAAGTACATGGTCAAGGTAATGATTTGCCCAAAGGTGGTTATAATCATTAAGAAGTGATTCAACAAAGACTGGCTCATTAGTTTGATAATCTTCGATAGCTAGTATAGGATCAATAGGTGATTCATCACAGGATACTTATCACAAGTGGTTGGTGCAAAAAAAACATCTTGAATTGGTTGGTTGTCTAGGATTTAGTTTCTAATGAGTTGGAAGATATTAGTTTTGAACATAACTTGATCTTTGAATGATTGGATCTGTTGAGGTTTGGATGGGATTGGTACTATATGAGGAATGAATTGTGGTTGGATAATCATAGGGCATTGGGGAGCATGATTGCTTAGATGAGCTAAATGATGAAGTCTTAAGATGGTAACAATAGGGCATTGTGGGGGTTGATTTCTCACACAAACTAAAGGACTAGGTCCTAAAACGATGAAGGGACATTGTAAAGATTGATTTCTCACATAAGCCAAAGGATGAGATATTAGTATAGAAATGGTTGGGCATTGTGGATCTTGATTTCTCACACAAACCAAAGGATGAGGTCTTGTTATGGGAATGGTGTAACATTGTGGTCCTAGAATAAAAATGGTATGATGTGGTGGAGCCTAATTACTTGAAAAAGCCAAAGCATCTAAGTCTTCCTCATAAACCATATCATAAGTTGGATTGTATGGGACTCCATCATAAAAATAGCAATACAAATCTATGTAAATGATGAAAGATATGAAACAAAAGGGCGTAGAGTTCTAAATAATCTATAAAACTATGTCTAAAGGACAAATGGTTTAAGCTTAGTCTAACTTGGTCAAAACATGGAGATGTATCTCTAATGTGGTCTAAAAGTGGAGTTGTATCTCCAAAATTATTTATGCTAAAACTTAGCATAAAATATCCTAACATAAAATGTCTAATGTCAAATGTCATGCATAAAAGGTTAAGTGTTTAAATAAAAATTAACATGTAAAAGGTCTAGGTCAAAGTGTTCCAAATAAGGTTTAAACTAGGAAAGGAAAAAGTTTAATTGTTAGGTCTTTTGTCTAAATGTAGAGTCAAAAGCTAGGCTCAAAAAAATAGGCATATGCTAGGACTTTTTGATAAATGGCATTAAAATATAGACTTGAAATAAAGGCTAATGTGATTTGATTTAATCTAACAAGTTTGGAAACAACTTTGACATAAACCTAGCATACATAATTAAACATAAACATGGTTAGTTGGCATAAAGCATAATATAAAAGGCTCTTTGAGAAATGTTGTGTTCTCCCACATAAAGGAACAAATAATGCTAAGGATAGGATTTAAACAAGCAAACCATCAATAGTTTTTAAATTTATCTAATCAATAAACCAAAGTTATGCAACCCAAAAGAGAAAAATCTATGTATCATCCCCATCAATTGAGGCTTAAATAGAAATAAATCAATTTTTGGATCCAAACTTAACAAGGTTAATTAAAAATTCAACTCTAAAAACTACGTTTTAACCAAACAAACTAGACAAGATTAGACAACATGATGCCATAACACAGGTCCAAATGGTAGACATGACATGGTTTGAAACAAATGGTTTTTGATACAAGGTAAACTAGTGTTAAAACAAATTGAGCAGCCTAATGGTGTAATCATACTTGAATGATGTGATTTATGCTATGTTTCAAAAACCCAAATGGCAAAATAGTTTTGACATGATTTGGGCAGCATAACACTACCTTCTTCAACTCAAATGACACACACACAAAGAAGTTTAGAAAAAAATTCAAGGCATAAGTGTGGTGTAAAATGGCTAGCATAATGTCTCTTTAAACAAAAGAGTGACATATAATCAAATTGATTTGGACATGGTTTATAAACAAAAAACAATTTTTAGTCTCAAAATCACCAAGTAAGATAAATGACCAAAATACACTAAGTATAATCATATAAATCCTAACAAGGGTATGGCAATGTGGGGTTGACTAAACTATCTATTTTGAATGTTTCTAGGGGAATCAATTGCACAATGACTTTCATATTAAACAATGCAAAATACAAGCATGAAAATTAGGAGACCATGGTATTGGATAGTTGTAAAAAGGTCTAGTCATTTTTATAACCACTACATCCTATTATTCGCTCAATGTAGTGTGATATCCAAATGTAGATATGTCCCATGTTAAACTCTAAAAGAGTAAGTGAAGTCGATGCCAGGAGATGAAACCCTAGGTCAAATCTTCCCTAAAGAATGTGTAGGAGGTAATGTCATCCACCTCACAAGCTAAGATGTAATGAAATGAAAGACATAAAATGAAAGGCAATAGGGTCATTTTCAAGGTCACCCAAACATTAACAAGTTTTTTGGGAGTGCTTTAGATGACATTCTTTCTAAGCCTTGGACTAGGATTTTTGCAATAGGAATGGTGATTTTAATTCCAAGGGTTCCCTAAAATGGAAAAATGAAAGAACATGCATGCAAAACCCCTCTTTGCTAAACAAAATTAGCTCAAATAATTATTGAAGACAAAAAACTTTTAGAAACATGAGTTCATTTTTAAGCACCAAATTTCTAAGATTGGGTGGTGTTCATTTGACCCCTTGGTCTTAGTTGTAAATTTGAAAACTAATGCTAAAAACATACTTAAGCACCTTAAATTTTAATTTAAGCACCAAAAATAATGTTCCTAATTCATTTTAAGCATGAAAAAGGTGATCTAAGCATGTTTTTAGCAAATGTCAAGCTTGGCCCTGCAACAAAAACATTAGCATGTATTTTATCCTTGAAGCTACTTTGAGATTGAAATAATGAACTTCAAAAAAAGATATCTCAAGTTTTTGTTTTAAGAAAAACATAGTGACTGATGTCAATTATATAACCGATGATGTTTACACTAGCTAACTAATGACGATTATCATATGTGATCTAAGAATTTGACTCAAGAGAGGATGGTTAGTATCATGTTATTTTCAAAATGAAAAGAAAATGAAAGAAACACACTAACTAGCATAACATCTCTAGGCCTAGACACTAGGGAAATCTTAGTTAACAAACATGAATAAAACACACAACTAGAATTCAAAAGAAACCCTCTTTTACCTTATTTGGATGCTCTAAAATTCTTGTTGTAGTGGCTTGCTCAGTTTGTGCTCATGAAGTCTTCATCAAAGGGGGCTTGGCTATCTCCTCTTCTCTTTAGTACCTTTTTGGTTTTATCTTGGCTTGGAATCAATTTGACATGGTAACACTAATAACGATGTATTCTTGAAGATATTTATGCATTATAACTTTGCACCAAAATAGTTTCAAAATAATGTTCATGGCCTCTCTATTTATACATTTTTGAGAATGTCTAGAATCAACCTGAACCACCCATCCTAAGATTGAGATGTGTGGTTAAGGATTAATTTAATTTTTGGAATTAAGTTTATAATTATCCTCATCATGACATTAGAATAAGGGGAATTAAAGAGGCATGGAGAGTATCATGGAAGGCATTCATGAGGCATGGAGGGCATGAATCTTGATATGTGTGGTATTTATGGCCTAGGGATATCTCCCTAAGAAATGAGGTCACCTAATGATGCAGATATTCAATATTCATTTCCAAAACAAATTATTTAACAAGTTTGTATGGAATTCTTGATTAGGCTCTAATTTGGTTTAATAGCTCTTAAGCATGTTTAAGCACTTTGTGCACAAATTACTCAAATTGATCAAAATGCCTTGTTACTAGTCCAAAATTTGATTGGATTGGAATTAAAAGGTAATGTCAGATACATTGGATCCATTATCCCATTTAAGATGTTACTAATAATAAATAATGAAGACATGTGTCTTGTGTAAGAGATTTGATAGGAAAGAGCAATTCAGAGCACCTAGGTACAAAATCGGTATTTTGACTTGAAATTATTTGATTAAATTTAGCTAGCTCATAAATTACATTATCTCATTTAGGGATACCCTAGCTAAAATCATCACTTTAATATTTCAGATTTACATCTTTTAGTGTTCTTTAGTGTTTTTAGGCCAAATTGTGTATTTTAGGTGTAAATTGATCAAAAGCCTAGTTGAAGGTCATTGGTGGCTAGATTTAGGTGTCTACATAAACAACTTGATGATAATTTTTGGGTAAAAGCCATTGGTACTATAGTGTATTTGATAAAAATGTCCCCCACAACTTCACTTTTGGGACAAACTCCATATGAGGCATGGTATGGGTTTAAACCAAAAGTTAAACATTTGAAAGTATTTGGATGCCTTTGTTTTACCTTAGTTCCCACTAAACATATAACTAAGTTAAAACCATAAATTCAAAAATGCATCTTTCTTCGATATTATAAAAATAAAAATGGGTTTCATTTGCTTACATAGGATATAGGCAAATTCATTGTGAGTCAGGGTGTAATATTTGATGAGCTTGGGACTATAAACATTATAAATATTGATTCATAACTTGACAAGTTAGAAAGGAAAAATGCAAAATGAGATAAGGGTGTGAATAATGGGGAAAATTCTTAACGGTTATGGTGTGAGACTCAAATCCCTTCACTTTCCTCTCCTTCATCTACTAGTTGACAAGTTGATGACTTAGAAATTGTTGATAATTCTCTATGTCTTCCTTCGAATGGTGCACATGATGAGAATTCTAGTGTTCCTAATTTGAATAATTTGACTAAGTATCCAAAATGGGTTCAAAACACTATTTTTGACTTGAAAGCATATGAATTTAGTCTAACAAGTCCTAGGAGTTCTCAAAAGTATGTAAACTATGAACTGTTTGTTACCACTTCTTCCACTAAGCCAACTAATTTTGAGGTGGCATCTACTGAACATGTTTGGAAATAGGCAATGCAATGTGAGTATGATGCAATACTCAACAATAATACTTGAGGTTTATTTGATCCTCCTCCACATGTTTAACCCATAGGATGAAAATGGGTTTATAAGACTAAGTATAAATTAGATGGCTTCATTGATAAGCATAAGGCAAGACTTGTTGTGAAAGGCTATGTGCAACAAGAAGGTATTGACTATGAGGAAACATTTTCACCAACTACCAAATGTCACACTAATCATATGGTACTTTCCTTAGCCACATAAAATGGTTGGAAAATCCATCAAATGGATGTTAAAAGTGCCTTTTTGAATGGTTATTTATAGGAAGAAGTATACATTAAAGAACCTTAGGGTTTTAAACGAGTGGGTGTAGAACATAAAATTTGTAAATTGATAAAAGATTTATATGGACTCAAATAGGCACCTAAGGCTTGGTATGAGAAAATGGATTCATACTTTAAATCCATTAGTTTTCAATGTAGTGAATCTAATGATACTCTCTATTTTAGAGTGTAGGCTATGAAATTGGTGATTCTTTTTCTCTATATTGATGACTTGTTCATCATAGACAATGATGAAAACCATAACAATTATGTGAAGAAGGAATTCAAAGATGGGTTTGATATGATAGATCTTGGACTTCTTCACTACTATCTAGGCATAGAGGTAACTCAGAAAGAGCATTGTATTTTTTTCATAAACTAATTATATTTATGAGTTATTAGATAGGTTTGGCATGAGTGATTGTAAACCTACCCTCACTCCCATGGAAAGTAACTTAAAATTGTCTAAGGCTAATGAAAGTGCCTTTTTTTATGGCAAAAAATATAGATAATTGGTGGGTTGTTTAATATATTTTATGACTACTAGGCTCGATATATCATTTTTAGTTGGAATTTTGTCTAGGTTTATTCATGAGCCTAGATAAATTCATTGACATACATCAAAAAGACTAATTTGTTACCTTCAAGGGATGAAAACATATGGCCTTGAGTACCACTTCAACAATAAATTCAAACTTGTTGGGTATTGTCATGTAGATTTTGGCAAATGTGTGGATGACAGATTGTCCACAACAATATACACTATTCATATGGGATTAACTACCATTGCTTGGTGTTGTAAAAAGTAGGATATAGTGGTAAATTAATCAACAAAATTATAGTATATTTTAGCATGTGATTCATATAGAGAAATTATTTACTTGTGGCACATTCTTTAAGATCTATAAATTTATCAGATTACTCCTACACAGTTATACATTGATAATAAAAGTGTAATAAAGATGTCTAAGAATCTAGTATTTCATACCAAAATAAAACATATGGATGTCAAATATCTTTATCTATGAATGTTGGTGGTGAAAAATCTCTTGATCTGATATATTGCCCAAATATTGATCAAATAGTTGATATTTTCAAGAAAACCTTGATAGGATCAAATTTGAAAAGTCTAGAAAAATTATTGGTATGTGTCCAAAGCCCGAACTTTGGATCATAGGGGGTTTTTTAGGACTTATTAAAAGTCTTAAATTAGATTAGGATTTTGTTGTGTTAGAATAATTTAATAAATGTAAATGGGACATGCATCTTTTATAAAGAAACCCCCATAAATAAATTAGATTAACTTTTATTTAGTTAGTATTTATGTTTGAATTAATTACAAATGTAAACTACCTCTCAGGTGGAATTATCATAGGTGTTGGTTAATAGGTTAGTTTGGTTTTACCGATAAGAGGTAAAAACCTATAAATAAATGTTTTTTCATGTATATGGGCTCAAATAGGCACCTAGGGCTTGGTATGAGAAATGGATTCATACTTTCGCTAATAACACCTTAACCAATTAGGTTCACTCTTGTGCCCACTGAGTATAGGTCCATAAGTATTTTATTAATCACCAAAAATCAAGTACATAGAAAGGGTTCCTTTACTCCATTAACCCTTTTACATGAAAAAATATTTGTTTATATGTTTTCACCTCATACTGGTAAAACCAACTAACCTATTAAGCAACTCTTATGGGAATTCCACCTGAGAGGTAGTTAACATTATTAAAAACTACCCAAATAAAAGTTAATCTAATTTATTTATGGGGGTGTTCTTATAAAATATGCATGCCCCATTTACAACTATTATATTTTTCTAACACAACAAAATCCTAAGCTAAGTTAAGACTTTGGATAAGTCCTAACAATAACACACCATGTGAGGTATGGCTCCAAAGTCTAACATAATCACATAACAGCCCTAAAAGAGTCCTATGATTTAATATTTTAGTAATATAATAGTAAGAAAATTAAATCTAATCTAGTGTGCACAAAAACTTGTGGCACAAAGTGGGGGTTAGAAACAAAATAAATAAACAATTAAATTAAACATATATAAAATACATATACTCACATCAATGTATACATAATACTAATACATGGAAGAGAAGAATACATATGCTCTATATATATACTCTTATAAAGGAGGAATAAAGTTAGGAATGTTTACCTTTGAAGATGAACCCATCTAACCTCAATCTCCCCCTTGTCCAAAGTGCTTCGCAAGATATTATCGTGGTATGTAAGGATAACTAAGATAAATCAGCTCTAGGATACATAACCTATCCAAGCATCCAAAAGACTTGTCCATAAGATGAGATTGGAAATCTAAATAAATTATTGAACCCTAAAGCTTTATTCCCCAAGTAGAATGGTTAATAGGTAAATGTTCATTCATATTTCTTTGTTTAACTCTTCACTCTTATCAAATGGTGGTAAATAACCTTGTATATATAATGGTTTATTACCTTAAAAAAATTTAGGAATGTCAATTGTGCTAGGTCAACCTAGTCGACCTAACATATTTTTGGGAATAACTCTCTAGGTCTGTGCTAAGTCATCCAAGAGGCCAACAAACCAAAAGAGAGAAAAAATCCTTAAACTATACTAGATCAACTTGGTCAACCTAGTATAGTTGATAAGTCACAAGGGTGCTAAGGCAAGAAATGAATGGTAAAACATATAAAATGATGGGAATGGATATAAAAAATAATAATAAGCTTGGGTTAATGGTTTCAATAAGGCTAGAGTGTGGATGGCAAATGGCAAAAAGAATGGCAATCTTATTAAGCACCAATGGTATGCCCACCCCTTTCTTGATGCACCCCTTAAGGAATGCACTTAGAGAGATTGAGACTCAATAGGTTCTTGTAAGATACAAAGTGTTAACAATCAATAAAAGTTTGAAAATATTAGGTGTATACACATGCCCCAATCCAAGCTCATCACATGTCATGTAAGTGCAATACAAGATGGTGTTTCAAAAGAAAACATGATAACAAACAATGTTGATGCTAAGTATAGTGCAGTAAACACCAAATAAGATAAATGAAAAAACTATATTGAGAAACACATACCATAACTTACCTTAGTTTCTTAGATAAATAAGTAGACTATAAGAAATGTAAAGGTGTCTAATGTAGAGTAAACTAGGAAAACTTAAGGAAGTTCATGCAAAAAAAAAAGCTAAAAATTGATATTTTAAAATGATATACATGTGATAGTGGAAAATAATATCTACTCCATCATTATTCTAATGAAATTTATGGTTTGGAAAATGGATGAGTAAAAACAAAGATAGACACAAAGCAAGAAATCTGCCTAAAAATAAATGAAAGAATTTGAGTTTTGAAAAGTGTTTTTAAATAGGGAAAAAGAGAACTCAATTTACATTTTGAATTGGGAAAGATAGGAAATAAATATTTGAGACAAAACAAGGCTAGGATGGTGAGGGAATGATAGGCTAGATGAGGACATCCAGAGGTAGAAATAGGTGAACTATAGGTATGCAACTATGGATCTCAAACAATTTTTTGAATTTTGTATTGAACTAAGTGAATTTTTGATAAAATTTGTTTTTAAGTATTTATAGATGTCAAAATTGAACAAAATTAGATTCTAAGGGTATAAAATAGGAAGACAGGAAATGAGTTGGAAGGATTTACGAAGAAATTGAGAAAAATAAACATTTTGGGTAAAATGTATTGCGTTATCTCATAAAACATTCTAGGTCAATCAAGTTGACCTATTATGTTGAAACAGGGTAAAATCCATATGGTCAACCCAATAGGTATGGGTTGACCTAGTATAATTTGTAGGCTAAAAAGCTGGAATGGAGTGAAAAACTAGTCCATAAGGGCTAGAATGAAAACTTAGAACTAAAAAGGAGAAAATAAGAGGGTTAAATTGGAATTTGAAGTTAATTATGACAAGAATAGGGAAATTTTGGTCAAGCTAGGTTGACTAGAGAACCAAAATAAGCATGAAAAAATATGCAAAAAGTTGAAAGAGGGCTAGAAAGCCCTAAAATGACCAAAGGAGGGCAAGAGGGACCAAGAAAGATAATATAGGATAAAATGAATAATGTAATAGAAATTAGGCTTGTTTTTCATTAGAATTATAAAAACTGATGTATAAAGAATGCATTATGCTTGTACATGACATGGAGGAACTAATACATCCTTTGATGTTTCTTGGTTTTAGAGACAGCCATGATTCTAGATGTTGGTGGATGTGTCTTAGTTGTCTATATTTGTTAGAGATATTGACATATGGAGATTGAGCTAGACTAGTAACCATAGGTCTAGGAAGTATAGCTAAGATGTGTATGATCCCCCTAACACTAGCTTATTAGTTATGTTCCTAGGATGTTGGGAATGGTTGACTAACACCTTCAGATGGGAGGTGGATGGGGATGTGATAGAGGTGGGTACCACACTAGAGGATGTACATATTATCTTTGGGTTACCCATATTAGGAACACTAATGACCATAGGGATACTAGATAGCTCAAAGGAAAGGAGAGCCTTAACCATGTGGGCTATAGGCTCAGAGATGATATTAAGAGGATGGAGAGTTAGTATGGATGATGTGTATATATCATAGACTCCAGACCTTTAAAAGGTAGTGATAGGCCTTTTATAAAGTGAGTGATCTATCATAAGTTAGGTGGAAAGGTACAGTTATTCATGGTAACCTTGAGTAGGATTATGATAGAGGAGTAAATATTATATGATCTAGGTTTTGTCATTTGGGTCCAACTCATACATGATTTATTTGAGATGTTGGTTAAAGGGTAGAAGACTATGGGACTGGTCATATTACTGATAGCATAGATATATGAGAGATTTCCCATTTATTAATTAGATGGGTTATCCCATGTAGTTGATGATAGGTTACCTTGAGTGAAGAGATGATGGGAGGACCAGGTAGTATGAGTCATGCCCTACATGTTACTGCTATAGTCGGTGAGATGTGTAGACATCATGTGATATCCATATGGGCACATAATAGCTACATAGGTGAGCTGGTACATAGTTTTACCAACACTAGAGAGGAGAGAGATGATTGGTCATTATATGTGGTGAAAAGAGCCACATCTAATGGCATGGGTGCTAAGATAGATAGGTATACCTCATCTAGAGACACCAATACTGATGCTTGACTACTGGGCTCAACATATGAGGGATACATGAGGGAAGAGGGAAATTAGACCAATGATAGTGAGGTTGACACCGAGTCTATATTGGGATTAACCATGGACTGGTTGGGCATGATGAATGGTAGAGGAGGAGGTAGAGGATGTAAAAATACTAGATGTACCACTACCAGTCCTATAGAAAGATGAGCAACAATGATCAAGGACATGGTGGTGATGGAGATAAGAAAGAGTGGAGACTATAGACATCCTAGATGATCCCTTAAATGATCCATATGAGATGATAGAGATACCACTTAGATGGCGGTTAAGACAAACATGATCTATGATACCTAGGTTGAAGCTGAAGAGGTGACTGATTGAAGAGGTACTAGAAGGCCATGTAAATAGGGAGACTTTACTAGGTGATCATGTTGATGATGATATCATAGGAGCCAAGTCACATATAGGTATGAAAATGTTTGAATTATTTCTTAAGTTTGTATTTGGTAGTAGGATAGATATTATGAGATATGGCAGTGCTCTAATACCCATATAGTGTGATTTTACAAGTATATTTGAGGAGGTGGATATATGGGGGTCCCTAATGAGGGGATCATTCCATGACATCCTAAATGAGACTCTACAACCATATAACCCTATGATACTATAATATTCAAGTCTACCATCTACCCTAGCTTAGGTGAGCTAGTTTAAATTAGTTAGCAAAGTAATGAGGATAATATAGGTGTAGAGGGAGAGGGTGCAACCACCAGTAAAGGTGGGTATATGTGAGAGATATGCCTAGAATTCTTTGGTATATAAGAGAGATACACATCTAGATATACTGAGATAGATGAAATAGGAATATATAATGATGTAGGCTCAGCTGACATAGGCATATACAGTGACCTAGGTTGAGTTGGTGTAGGCACAAGTGCAGATAACATGCCTACAAGGATAGGTAGAAGGTTTGAGATCTCAGACTACATTATTATAGTGTACCATTTTGGTAGATTTTGACCAAGGCCTTAGTAGGTAGTGTGGCTAAGCCACAAGATAGACATGATGGAGCTTAGCTCTCATGTTGAGGCTTTGTATATGGTTGTAGATGTTGTATCAAACTCATGGTGTGTGTGTGTGTGTGTGTGTGTGTGTGTGTGTGTGTGTGTGTGTGTGTATATATATATATATATATATATATATATATATATATATATATATATATATATATATATATGATGTATCATTTTGGCTTAATAAAATTGGTTGTGTATGTTGTCCTTATGATGTTTGTGTTTTTTCATTATGGTTAAGGTTGTGGATGATTTGGATATATTCTTTCTAGCACATGTATTTAGCTTTATCGTATATTTTATCGGAAATATATGTGGTTTGGTTTATTTTATAGGATTATGGAGTACACATGCATGGTTAAAAATAAATAGGATAAAAAGGACTTATAAAAATATAATGAATCAAAGAAATGTACTACACATTAGTTCAAGTTAGGAAATGTGTAATAACAAAAAATGACTAAGTATAAAAATCCAAGGGAATGGCAAACAATATGGTAAAAGGGAATTTGTTTTTAAACCAATGTAAAAAATATTTTTTCACCAAATTAAAACAAGTAAAATCATACTAAATATGTTATAGAGGATTATAAATCAAGTTAGTCAAACATTAGTCCATAAATCATGAAAAATGCAAAAATGACTAACTAATTAAGCCTATCTATTCCTATGGGAATTAAAAAGGATAGAAAGAAATAAATGAAATAAATCAACATCATATTACCTTCCCAAATGGATTCACCAAACCCATGTGGCTCAAAATCATGTTCTCCCATGATCAAGCATCCTTGTCTTTGTCAACAAAGGTGGTAAACTCCTCCAATGTCTCAAGAACACTGCATCAAACCTAGGCTCATGATTCCAAATCACTAAACTAACTTATCAATGAAGATTGAAAACAAAATAAATGATCAAATGCAAAATATTGTGGAAATAATTTGACATTATGACTTTGCAATATTAAAGCTTGAAAATGATGTTCATGGCCTCTGTATTTATAGATTTTCAAGTTATAATCAACCTGAACCATCCATCTTGAGATGAAGATGTGTTGTTAAGGATTAATTCAATATTTGTAATTAAATCCATAATTATCTTCATCATGACCTTATAATAAGGGGCATTGAAGAGGCATGTGAGGAATTAACTAGGCATGGGTGACCTATAAACTTGATATTTATGGCATTCATGGCCTAGGGATGTCTTCCCAAGAAATGATGTCCCTTGATGATGTAGTTAATAGA
Organism: Torreya grandis; assembly: GCA_037957365.1. Lineage (NCBI taxonomy): Eukaryota > Viridiplantae > Streptophyta > Pinopsida > Cupressales > Taxaceae > Torreya > Torreya grandis. The sequence continues at coordinate 645,322 of JARHVA010005621.1, read as the reverse complement.
AATCAATTTCCAAAAAGAAATATTCAACAACTCTCATGGAAAATCCACTTAAGCTCTTGATTTTGATTAATTAACCTTAAACAAGGTTAATCAACATTTATGCAATTATTTGAAAATTTGTTCTCAATTAATCAAAATGGTCAGAAAGTCATATTATTGAGTTATAATTTGACTCAAGAAGAATTGGAAGGAAATTTCAAATGCATTGGATCTATATTCCCATTTAGGATGTTTTCAACACCAAATAACAAATGTACGTGACATGTAACAATGAATTAAAAGAAAATAGTGATCTAAAGCACTAAATAGCAAAATTGTCATTTTGACTCAAAATGATCTGATCAAAGTTAGTTATCCCATAAAATGCATTTACCTATTTAGGTATACTTTGACCTAAATTGTCACTTGTAAGTGACAAGTTCAAACCATTTAGGGTGTTTTATGGATTTTGACCCAAAATATGTGTTTGAGTGCAGTTCAAGTAAGATTGACAATTTCAACACAAATGGTGTTAGGAATTAGATGTCTACATTTTACCCTTATTTGAGAAGGCATAGCAAGATATTTATGTGAATCAATGTCTTTTCAAAGAAAAGAGTTTTCAAGAAGAAATTGGAACAGACCCATGATGCCCCCTCAAGAGGACATACTAGGATGAAAGAGAAAGATGGACTCGTGAAAAAGAGAAAAAAGGTGAGAGGTTAACCCATGGAATAAATCATATCTAGATAAGTTAATACTTGCACACATGATTACCATCAATGATCAAACTACAATTAGGAGTATATAGGCCCCAAAAATGGGGGGAATGGGAAAGACACAATCAACAAATGTAAGGGATACACTTTAAATGTACCCAATTTAAGAGTACAAGTTGAATGCTTATGGCATTGATTCATCTCAAGACAAGTTACACACTAAAATATTGACATCATGGGCTTTAATGTAGAGACATTGGAAATAGACGAAAAGGGAGAACATTCTACTTTAGGAAGGGAAGCACCACTAAAATGGGGTCTCTAAAGAGAAGATAATAAAAAGTGCCTCAGTATAGTAGATTTAATCATGATAAAATAGTTTTTCCCTAGTAAGGTGAATTTTGATCATTGATAAAGAATAAATAATGATTTGCCCCTATAGAGCTGATTTGATTCAAACATTATTTAGATGTTATGCCCCAACATGGGCAATTGGCAAGAAAAAATATCTCAAGGATATAATAAAAAAGATAGGTTAAAGTGACCAGGCACAAATGTACATTTGATGGTGTGATGTCTTAGAAAGTCATATAAAACCAAGTATATGAGAGTGCACAAAGTGATGAGAGATGAAAAGAAGAATGGAAATAGTGGAGCTAACCTTAATAGAAATTTAGTGCTACCTACATAGTTCCATGGACTCATGTTCCAACATAAACTTCAAGCTAATGTAGTTCACCCAAGTTTGGGAGAGAATAGAATGAAGAATGATGAAAAATGACCAAGAATTGATTAGACTCATAATGTATGCAAAGAGATGCACATCTAAGTATAGAGTTAAGTGTTAAAATTCATGTTACCTAGATGCCTAATTCCATATCATGAGATTGGGTTTTATAAAGTGTTCTTGAGAATCATTCATTAAAGTTGATGTTGATATAAAGACTTTGAGACCTGAGCAAAAAGTGCTTTCTATAGCAAAATAAATTATGCATCATAATTATAAATAACTTAGAATGACATAAGATTCTAATTTTAATGAGCCAGTTCAAATGTAAATACCTATAACTAAGGATAATGGTAAAATAATGACCAAAACTAGAGTTATAGTGATTTACATTTAAAAACAACAAATAAAATCAAAGAGAAAGATAAACATAAACATACATGAACCTATCTTGAAATGAAGAAATGATCTATGAAGACTTAAGTAGGAACAAAAATGTTTAAAAAAAAAGGTAAGAACATCTTAATGACATGAGACCAAGATATAAATAATCAAGATCCATGTTGACCATCAAGGAATTCTTGAACACAAAAGAGAAAAATAAAAATCAAATAGAAAAATAAGACAACAACAATAATCAAATAAACAAAATGGTCCAAGAACAACATAATAACATAGGATCAAGATATAAACAATTGAGATCTATGTGAATCATCAAGATGTTTTAAACAAAAAAGAGACAATAAAAAACAAATAAGGAAACCAAAGACCAAGATGAGAAAATAAGTAATAAAAAGAGAAAAGGAGAATAAATAAAAGGAGGGTTGAAAATCACAACAAAACACCAAGAAAAGAAAACAAAACACCAAAAGAATGCAAATAAACATATACAAATAAAAACCACGTTAGTGCAGTTTAAAGATAAATAAATGTTCATGCATGTGTAGTAGAGGCATTACTTTCCACCACACAATAACAAAGAATAATGACATGACAATTGTTCCCTAATTAAACAGTAAAAATGATAGAAGAAATGGGGGAAGAGAATAAAATAAATGGGTTAGCTGAGCTGACTCCAGATGTATAAGACAAGTGGATGTTACCTACATAGTTACATGGATGCATATTCCAACATGAACTTTAGGCCAAATGTAGTTCTCCCAGGAAATGGGATAGAAGAAAAATGATGATTAGAAAAACATGATTTATAGAAAAAATGGAAGATACAACAAACAAATGAGAATGGTCTGGAAAATAAGAAGTTGATGAGATGAGAAAGAGTGGCCTTGTAAAATGCTAAGTGCATGGGACAAGATGAAATGAACTAATGTTTTTGTGCTTTCAAAATGGAAAGAGTGTGGGATAAGATGAAATGAATTGGTGTTTCTATGCTTGGAAAATATCAAGAGTGTAACATGGTCAAATGAGAATGTACAAATATATAGAAGCATGAGATAATGTTTTTGTTCTTTTGTGGATCATGTTCTGATGTTTTTGGTATTTTCAAAGTATTTCTATTATTTTTGTTATTTTTGGGATAAAATATGCACAAGGTGAGACCATCTAGTTGAAGAGATGCATGTCTTGAGAGTAGAGGTTCTAATAAGATAGCTAAGCGAACTACAATGCCTATACTCACAAATCAGTGAGAATGAGGATCTTGATAAAATAATAAAGAACAACAAATGTGATATAGAATAATGTACAACCTAAAGTAAAAAATAAGTATCTACATTCACCTATCTATAACAATGTAGCAATGGTTAAGAACTGAGAAGATGTTTATATTCATTTGTTTGAAGATACATAATATTGTCCTAGTTGAACTACTTTGTAGAATTGCTATCGAGGATGTTCATAATATTCATGAGACATAATCAAGATTATAATTGGTGAAAGGATAAAAAGTGTTTAAGATTATAAATTTCCCTAGACATAACAAAAAATGTGCTTCTCAAAGAGATAAATCCATAATGGGATGAAAAATGTGTTCAAAGTACCAAGGATTCAAAGCATTTACTATATGGAATCATTCAAAGTGGACTAGGGTAGTATAAAATACATTAAAGGTAAGATAAAAGGGTGGGATAAAATTATGTCAATAGAAGTTGCCCCCAAGTCAGGGGTCTTGTAGATAATTGTTCATGTATCAAACATTTTAAGGTGTATGATGTTCATGGGCTCTGAAATTTCTTCACCATTAGGTTTAGCCAGTTGATATGCTCCTAATCCATAATTTTTTGTGAGAATATATGGTCATAACCAATTAGGCTAAAACTTGTCTTTCTTTTTGGGTTCAACATTCTTATTCTTCTCATTCTCTTTCAAAAATAAGTCACCAATCTCAGATTCTCAAGGGAGAATGAGTTAGTTGTAGCATCTCCACAATCTATTTTGATAGGCCTACAAGTTTTCTTTGGTAGCTAAATGCTTACCATACAGAAACTAGAGTTCATGCAGTCATGAGGCTCTTAGTTTTCATTATCTTCAATGTGCTCTAGTGATATTCTTAATGATGGGATCTCTATCTTGATTGGGATGATAGCTTCAGTGCCAAAAATAAGGGATTATGAAGTAACACCAATTAGGGAGCAATGATTGGTTTTATAAGCCCAAAGGGTAGGAGAGAGTTACAAGTGCCAATTATGGCTAGCATCATAGATAGTCTTCTTTAAGATAGCTAGAATAGTTTTATTTGATACATCATCTTGTTCATTACCTTATAGGTTATATGGAGTGGATTTATTTTGCTTGATCTTTAATTTTGCACAAAGATATTTCACATCTTTGTTCACAAAATATCCACCATTATTGGATATAATATAAGTTAGGATACCATATTGATAGATGATAGGGTAATAAATGAAATTGGCTATTTTTTGTCAAAAACATAAGTGAGAAGAATGGCCTCAATATACTTGGTAAAGTACTCAATTGTAGTCAAAATGTGCTTATGGACATCTAAAGATGTTGGGTTAATTTTTCCAATGAGATTGAGACCCCATGTTGAGAATGGTCATGGTGTTATGATCAACTGGAATGGTAAGGAAGGTGCATGTATCAAGTTGCCACAATGCTAATAAGGAACACACTTCTTTACATAATTACAAGAATTTGTCTCTATTTTGGGCCAATAATAGCCTATTATAAGTTTTTTTTACTACGACTACACCATTGATATGGGCCCCACACATTCCGTCATGAACCTCCTTTAGGGCCATCTTGGATTCTCTCAAAGATAAACAATGAAGAATCCTTCCATCATAGCCATTACGATAAAGTATTTTTTTAGGAGAATATAACATGTTACGTGATGAAGGAATAATTTTTGTTGGTTATTGGAAAGGTTGATAGGAAATACATGACTATGGAAATAGTTATAAAAATCTTGGTACCATGGTAGCTCAGGTGAGGGATTAGGATCAACAATAGTGAATATCCTCTCTAAATCTAATAGAATATGTGTTAGCTGAAGAAGATTTTTAATCAAGAAATGATACGCTTTCGCACTATCATACATTTGAATCATGGAACCAATTGTTTCCATGGCATTGGTAAATATATTGTTGACTCATAGAACTTTCTCAAACTATAAAGATTTAAAATGTGTTTTGAGGTTATCAACAATTTGCTTATAAGGAACAAGCCTATCATCCTTTGTTTGATAATAGTCAATTTTTTGATTTATATTTAGCTATAAATCTCCATAAACCTTTAAGCTTTGAATATCCCACTATATAACAAGATGGTTCCCTACAACCAATGCCTCATATTCAGCCATATTATTTGTATAATGAGATTGTATATGGAATGCTTTGGGGATCAAAATACCCCTATGGTGTGATCAACAATATGCTAGTTCTAGACCCTCCAGATGTGAATGTTCCATCAAAATAGAGCATCCACTATTTAGGTTCTTGTGATGCTTGTTCTATCATCATGATAGAATTATCTAGAAGGTCAAAGTTGATAGGTTGAGTGGCCTTAATAGGAGCTTCTACAAGTTGGTTAGAAAGAACTTGTCCTTTGATTACCTTTTGATTTTGGTACTCAATATCAAACTACCTAAGGAGCATAATCCATTTATCCATGCATCCTTGAAGAGCTACTTTAGATAAGAGGAACTTGAGAGGATCTACCTTGGTAATAACAATAGTTTTGTTATTTAGCATATTATGTCACAATTTATGAGTGGAAAATACTATAGCTAAACATACCTTCTCAGTAGGAATATAATTATGTTCATAGGCTACCAATGAGTAGCTTAACTAATAAATAGTGTGTTCCTTACCATGATCATCATGTTGAGCCAAAAGTTCCCCCAGTGCATGTTTCGTGGCTGATATAAAAATAAGTAGTGGCTTTCCTTATGTTGGAGGTCGTAAGATGGGTGGATTGGGCAAGTATGTTTTAAGCTTTGAAAATGCTATCTAACAATCTTCATCCCACTAAAATGTTACCCCTTTCTTTAAGAGGTGGGTAAATGGGTGGCACTTATTTACCAATTGAGAAATAAACCTATGTATAGACTAGATCTTTCCATGTAGACCTCACAACTATTTAAGATTATTTGGTGGAGGCTTTTACATAATAGCATTAGCTTTTATAGGGTCTACTTTGATCCCTCATTGTGATACAATGAACCCTAGAAATTTTCCTGATGTGACTCCAAAGAAACATTTCTTAGGATTTAAGTGGACTTTATATTCATTAAACCTCTCAAATATTCTTCATAGAATGTCAAGATGTCTAACTATTTTTCTTGATTTTGCTAGTATATCATAGACATAGTCCTCGACAATGTCATGCATTATTTTATGGAAAATGAAAGTCAATACATGTTGATATGTGGCTCCAGCATTCTTCAAACTAGATGGCATGACTTTGTAACAAAATGTCCCACATAGAGTGGTGAATGTGGTATTATGTTGATCTTTAGGGGCTATCTTGATCTGATTGTAACAAAAAAATCCATCCATTAAGGATAACATCTCATAAATAGCAGTTGAGTCAATGATCTATTGATGTTGGGTAGAGGAAAATCATCTTTCGAGCATATTTTATTGATATCATGGAGATTAATACAAATATGTATACCTGGGGTCTTTTTACTCACTCATACTATGTTGGAAACCCATTCAAAGTAGTCTAATGGTCTGATAAAATTGGCTCCCAATAACTTTTCCCACTCAGCCTTAAATAAAAGGGCAATGCATGGATGCATCTTTCTTAATTTTTACTTGACTAGTTTAGCACCAAGATAAACAACAAGATGATGCACAACTAAATATAGGTCCAAGCTTGGCATGTCAGAATATGCCCATGCAAAGATGTCTATATAATCCTTAAGAATGGATATAATATGTTCACATTCTATTTTAGTATGGGAAGCTCCAAGATAAATAATTTTGGGATCCTCATGGCTTCCCAAATTCACTTCTATTATGTTAGCTATAAGGAGTGTTGATCCATCATCTATAATTGTAGGCAATGTATGGTCGTGATCATTTTCCTCTACTATATCTTCTTATTATTCTTCCCAAAGTTCTAGATAATATAAAGAATTAGAATATACCTTATCAAGTGAAGGCTAATTGGTAAAAAGCTTTGGAAACTCAAGAGCAAGATGTTTAAATATTTGATGTTGTTATGAAGAGATTCTTATACTAGGAATGGAACTTGGGCTAGATGGGCACTCTACATCCTAAAGGGATGAGAAAAATTTCCCATATAGGAGTGCCTTAAATAGGTTTTCACTCAAAGGCTTGTCTTTTTCTTTACTTTTTCCTTGATCGATAAGTGCCTCAAAGAGGTTTTCACTTGAAGATATTGGTGTTTTTCTTTCTTATGACCAAGAAAGTTTAATTTCTCTCCAAAGTAGGTAGAAGGATCCAATTAAAAATAAAAACCATTCTTATGATCACTAATGGGGAATGCATCACGTATACCCATGTATTCTGCAATTGATTATTCATTTTGAAACTCATCGAGGCATATGACCAAATTTTGTTGATCCCAATCTATGAGTTTAGGATCGCAAAGCCATAGGTTATAGTGAGGGTTTGCTTTAAGATGGGAAGTGCTAATGGTAAATATATAATGTATTTCTTCAGGAATGGAAGCACCACTAGGATGAGTTTTTTATTTAGGATGGGAAGCTCCATTAGGCATTATGGTCAATATGGCATTTGAATCAAACAAATTTGAGTCAACAAGCTCATCAAAAAGTCTATAATGGGATGTTGTGTCACTGCTAGGAGTCTCATTACTAATCACTTTAGAAGAGTCACTATAAAATGTCATGAGGTCATCCTCTAGTGGTTTAAATCTAAGACCATGATTCCAATTGATAACTCTAACTAATAAAGGTTCTAAAATTCCTTACGCATATAGGCCAAGGCCTTTCCCTGTATACTCAAGATGATCCATTATCCTATTAGGGATGGGATACTTTGGATTCTAAAAAAAAATTAATAAGGCCTTTAGAATATAACTAATATCCCTCAATAAAAACCTCTCAATCTTTCTTTAGTATAATTGCATGTACAAAAACCATAGGAGATTTTGATTATTTCTTCTTTGGTTGCCAAATTTGATTGGGTGTACTAAGAGTCTAGGAAGTTTTAGGCTTACCAAATATTTTAGGGGATTTTGGTAATTTAAAATATGGAGGACATCCTTCAGATGGTACATTGAAATGCCTATGTCTTTAATAATATCCTGCTTATCCAGAGTTATAGGAAATGGATCAACCAAAGTGGAGGCTAGATCACTAGGGTCTATATAATTAGATGGAGATGGATGAGAAATGATGGCTTTGTTATACTTTGAAATTAATTTAGAACTTGGGTAATAGTTATAATTATGAAACTCTACTTTAATATGTTTGTAGTATTGATATGGCTACTAGTTAGTGGGAATAATAACCTTGATCCCATGATGGGGAAACTTAAGGCATTGGTGTAGAGTAGATGAAACTACCTGTACTTCATGGGTCTAAGGATTACCAAGAAGTATGTTATAAGGAATCTTAATATCCACAATATGGAATAATTTGTGATGAGAAATAGACCCAACCATGATTGGTAACAAAATTTTACTAGATGACTCCCTCTTAGTGTTGTTATAAGCCTTGATTATAATAGTTTTTGGTTGAATGTCTCTATCCATATAACCCAATCATCATACCAATTTAAGAGATATGATATTTAGCACTTAACCATTATCTACAAGAACATTTGATCTTGTGATCCATAATAATTATCTCAATGTATAGTGGGTTATTGTGGTTTGGGTTGAGGGTGGACATATCTTTTTGATCAAATGTGATTTGCCAAAATGAAGACAAGTGTCCAACTAGCTTATTAAACTGATCAAGATTTATATCATTAGGCACAATAGACTCTTGAAAAAGTTTGTTGAAGATGGTTCCATGGACATCAGATGTCTATAAGATTTCTATTATGGAAATTTGTGGTGTTTTATCTAATTAATCTGTTAGACTATAAGGCCTTTAAATTGTGGATTGAACTATTTTAGTCTTTTTTGGGGTAGTATTTGGCTTTGGAACTATTGTCATAATGTTTACATTAGGTTTTATGGAAGAAGTGGGTGAAGGGCCCTAGATGGTAACTCAAGCATTTCATTGTGACTGCACAACCTAGAGGTGGAAAGGAGTTATTATAATTAAAGGATCAAGCCAAAGGGACTTAGATGGTGACTCATGGGTGACTAACTATATTTCTACAATTTTGGGTCAACAAGGAGCCTTTATAATTAGCAGAAAGGTGTTATTGTTTAGGATTAGTAACCTATGTAAATGAAGTCACAACATGATGATGCAAACCTGACATGGTATTACTAGGGGTGAAGGGTGTTGACCCTATAATGATGGGTCCAATGTTGTGAGGAACATGAGATTGGCCATACAATTTTATAGTAACAATGGAAATATGGGCTACAAAAATGTGTCCCATAGTATTATTATAGTTTTAAGGTTCATTATTATAATACACATTGTTAGTATAGGAATTATGATCTTGATTATGCTCATTATGATTCTAAACTTGTTACTGGTTCTGATTCTACCTCTGTCCTTGATTGTGACCATTTTGATTATTTCTTGGTGGTGGTGGATTGTGTTAAGGAAAGGGGTCTTTATAGATTCCCATATCCTAAATTATGTCTTGATTAGGGGCCAACTTAATTTCTACTTCACCACTTTCAATAAAATCCTTAATAATATGTCATAATTAAACACAATAATATGCATCGTGACTTGTAACATGATTAAAGTTACACCATTCATTCTCTTTGTACAAAATATTATTTTTGTTGATTTTGAGTGAATGGCCTTGATGCTGGCCATATAATTAAATTAGCTACAATGAGATTTTGTAACACTATTTCAATTGATTATCCTAACTTACTAAAGACTCTAAAATTGTTATGAAATGTCCTTCATGGAGGTTGTCTCTGCAAAGTAGGTAGTGTATTTGGGGGAGTTAATTATACATTTAAAGGAGGTATAGCGTGTACCATTTGTACATGTCTTGTTTCAGTCATCCCATTTCTAACCATGTTCTTATTTTTTATAAATCCTTTAGGCTTATCCTATATAACTATTTGAACTAGTGATTTAGTCTGATTGGATGCTTAACCTTGCACAAAAATCTTAACAAGGCCCTTAGCAATAAGAGCCTTCTTGATTTACACTCCTTTGTCAATAATTTATTCAAATGAGTTAGCACAAGATAATCATATATTTTACATAACTTCAAGATGTAAATTATATGCAAAGATATCAGCCAACTATTCATCTATCAAGTTATGTTGAAAGTGGCCTACCAATGCTCTCCACCTTTGTAGATATGCCATGAAACTCTCACCATCATGCTACTTAGATTTGTGTAAGTCAACAATGGTCAATTCATATTCTATGTTATACGATAAATGGTTAATAAACTTTGCTGATAAGTTGTTCCAATCTATAATTGATCCCTTTGGTAGTTTAAGTATCCAATCAAGAGCTTGTCCCACTAAATTTCATGGAAATAGTCACAGTAAGTACTCACTACTATAAGAAACCTCTTGACACAAGATAAATAATGACTATATGTGTTCTCATGGATCTACTTTTCCTTTATACTTGTCAAATTTGGGTGCCTCAAAATGAGGTAGAAAGGGGTTTTGTAGAATAGATAAATTAAATCGATATAGGCATATCTCATCAAATTTATAATTTTTGACTCTATTATTTATCTCCAATATTTGAAAATTTTCCTTCATATAATTCCATTATTGCATGTTTGGTACATTTGTGGATTGAATAAGATGTTATTGGGGTGGAATGTGCCCCTAGTTTCATTGCTATTAGGGTGGAATGTGCCCTTGGTTTTGTTTCTATTTGGATCGAATGTGCCCATAGTTTTGTGTGGATATATAAGGAGTGTATACCTTTCGATCCATGACTTGGTTTTGATTTACTCCTTGAGTTGAGAATATAGGCCATTGATTCTTGGATTGTAAAACATTCCCTGAATTTGGTTGTTTTATACTTTGTTGATTTTGGAAATTTATATATTTATTTACCAATTTTTTTTGGTTTAAAATAACTGGACAAATTTTCTTTAGGGATTTCCTCAATTCAAACTAAATGTTTAGGTTTTTGATTTTTTAAAGTAACAAGAGATTCTTAATGATTGAAGAATGTATGTTCCATGTCAAATGGAACAATTTGTAAGGTCTCTTGTGACTTTAACTGTTCATTTAGATTACCTTGATCCACTATGGTAATGTCCTCATCCAATATTTGTTGCATACTTTCAATCACATTTCCTTGTTCATTCGAATCATCATTGTGAATTAAAGTGGAAAATAGGGAGTCAGTTAATTCTGAAACATGTTGATTTGCATATGGTGGACTTATTATCTTGATCATAGCTAGAAGATCTAAATTTGTGGGTTTTGACTCTATTTGTATTTCTTTTCCTTTGGTAGAGGAAGAAGGTATGTCTATTCATGCAAAATCTTTCTCTTACCATCATTTTTCTCCTTCTCTAACTAAGGTATGTGATTTTTCTATAGGAAAGTTAGAAGGTAATCTAGCACCTAATTCTATTAATCTAAGAAGGGCTTCATCTTGATCTTCTTAGGGTTGATATTCATTGTAATAATGTTTAGATCTTACTATTATAGGGATATCATAAAAAAAACAATAGGGTTATCTTGACCATCATAAAATTGCTCATCTTCGTAACTAAGGTCATAAGAGGCCCCACTATGATTGAACCTTTGAGTCATGTCTAAAAAGAGTTGTTCTACATGTTTGAATAACTTTGGATAAATTCTTGGGAACCAAACAAAGTATGATTTGGCTCTCTTTTAAACAAATAACTAAGGTACCAATGAGACTATAATGGAGGGTGGTTTGAAACCACACACAATTTAGAATATTTGGTTCACATGTTTACTGAACCTTTGGTAAGGTTGAAATCATATAGATCCAAAGAGGGTAAGGTAACTCAAAGACCCAAGTTGAAAATTAGTACATAAAATATTAGATCTTTGTGATACACTTGTATTATAAAATTTAGTTTCAACTTTGACAAGTTAACCCTAGAAGTTTAGAGGAAATCTCTCTAGATTAAAAAAAAGACAAAATGGACTAAGCAACTCAGGATATTAAAACATACATGAATCACTAAGTATAAATCTAGGACCAAATAGGTAGCACAATGTCTCCACATGATTCTAGTAGGATAACATATGTTATAAGACTCAAAGCATGAGTGATATATAAGATGACTTGAGTCCATGAAGATTACTATGATTTTGAGTCTTAATAAATGACCTTAAATCCAAATGGAAAACTAAACCCAAGTTAAAACAAGTTCACTACACAAATACAGAACCCACTTTGACACACCAAACCTTATAACTCAAAGTTTCAATTTCAAATGTTGATTATAAATGACGGATTTAAATAAATTAGGTAAAATATATAGACTCAATTGGGAAACATGATTGTACCAAACTGGATGACAAGAAACAAAGCTTTTGATAAAAATTTGAATAAGGAAAAGGTGAATTTTCCATTTGGACAGTGTAATGCCTCCCTTACTCAATAAAATTGAGGACAATGTGTTTTGGTTAAGTTCATTTAGTTAACAAGTAGTTTTACACATAAATCAAGACCAAGTAAGCTAATGAAAAAAAAAATGTCTTATATCTAAACTAATATGGTATGGCAAGGTGGGGTCTACTAAACTAGCAAGGTTTAAATCATTCTAGGGGAATCAATTACAAAATAACTTTTACATCAAATAATACAAAAGATAATCATGGAAATTGGGTGACCATGGTATTGGCTAGTTATAAAAAGGTCTAGTAATTTTTACAACCACTACATCCTATTGTTCACTTAGTGTAGTATGATGTCGAAATGTAGATATGTCCCATGTGTATCTCCAAATAGGATCCAAATGAAGTCAATGCTAGGAGATAAAACCCTAGGTCAAATCTTCCCTAAAGAACTCATAGGAGGTAATGACATCCCCCTCATAATCCAAGATGCAATGAAATGAATGACATAAAAAGAAAGACTTGAGGGTCATTTTTAAGGTCACCCAAACTTTGATGAGTGTTTAGAGAGTGCTTTAGAAGACATTTTTTCTAAGCCTTCGACTAGGCTATTTGTAATAAGAATGGCACATTTGTTTCAAAAGGTTCCCTAAAGGGGACAAATGGAAGAACATACACACAACACCCCTCTTTTTGTCAAACAAAAATTAGATCAAGAAACTATTGAAGACAAAAAGCTTGGAAAGATGAGTTCATTTTTAATCCCAAATGAAAATGAGGTGGTGCTCATTTGACCCCTTAGTCTTAGTTATAACTTTGAAAACTAATGCTAAAAACTTACTTAAGCACCTAAATGTTACTTTAAACACCAAAATAATGCTCCTAATTAATTTTTAAGCATCGAAAAGGTTATCTAAACATGTTTTTTAGAAAATGTCAATCTTGGTCCTATAACAAAAATGTTAGCATGTCCTTTAGCCTTAAAGCTATTTTAGGTTTGAAACAATGAACTTCAAAAAAAAAACTCTCAAGTTTGTGTTTTAATAAAAACATAGTGACCAACATCAGTTATATAATTGATGATGGTTACACTTGCTAATCAATGTTAGTTATCTAACCAATATCATTTATACTAATAATGATCGATGATATCTATCTAACTGATATACGTTTTACTAATCAACATCAGTTACTGTGTAAACATATGATAAAGAAAAATAGCGAAACAAAGTTAGAAAATCAAATTACAATAGTTCTAATGATCCAAATAAAGATTTTAAAGCTTCATAATGATCTTCTTCATGTGTGGGATGTGTCTAGTCCCACCGAGCATGCCAAAATGTAGAGAGGATTACAAATCAAGTTAGTCAAACATTAATCCATAAATCATGAAAAATACATAAAGAACTAACTAACTAAGCTTATATATTCTTATGAGAATTACAAAGGATAGGAAGAAACAAATGAAAGAAAGTAACATCATATTCCCTTATCAAATGGATTAACCATACCCATATGGCTCAAAATCATGTTTTCCCTTGATCAAGCATCCTTTTATTTGTCAACAAAGATGACAAACTCCTCCAATGTCTCAAGAATACTCCATAAAACCTAGGCTCATCATTCCAAATCACTAAAATAGCCTATTAATGAAGCTTACAAATAAAATAAATGATCAAATGGAAAGGATTGTGGAAATAATTTAACATTATAACTTTTCAATATTGAAACTTGAAATGATGTTCATGGCCTCTCTATTTATATATTTTCATGAATGATCAGAATCAACCTGAACCATCCATCTTGAGATGAAGATGTGTGGTTGAGGATTAATTCAATATTTGGAATTAAACCCATAATTATATTCATCATAACCTTGGAAGAATGGGAATTGAAGAGGCATGGGATGTATTAACTAGGTATGGGTGACCCATAATCCTGATATTTGTGACATTTATGGCCTAGAGATATCTTCCCAAGAAATGATGTCCCCTGATGATGTAGTTAATAAAAATCAATTTCCAAAAATAAATATTTAACAACTCTCATGGAAAATTACAACATTGGAAAATAGAAGGATAAGAATGATAAATCAAGGATGTAAGTAATAGGATGGAAAAGATGATAATTTGTGAAGAATGCCAGGTCCTATCCACAGTCTTATAAAGAAACTCACAAATGAAAACCAATGGGGAGTGATCAATAAGTAATATAATATTTCCCAAGAGGAAATAAGAGGGAAAGGGAATGAAAAATGGAGTGTAAAAATCAATACTTAGGCATCTTATGAGAATACCTTAGGAGGTAAGAGGTATACTAAGGACATGAAAAGACACTAAGGGACTAGTGGTCATTTATGTATAAATGAAACCCACTTTCTATAGACACAAAGATTTGTAGGAAAATAGGTATGATACTAAGATCAAATCATGATGGTATATTGGTATAAGGAAAATTATAATGTACCTACCTTCCCATGATGCATTCCCCACTCCTCAAGACCCCGTACAGATCTGTTGGTCTACTACAAATATTGGGTACTTGCATGAGAAAGTAGGTAGCACTAAAATATTTTTTATTCTCCTCTTCTAATCTACTAGCTTGACATACCCCAAAGGACTTTGTATTTTATATACCATGAGTTTGATACAACATCATATATATATATATATATATATATATATATATACACACATATATACATACATACATACATACATACATACATATATACATATATATATATACATACATATATACATATATATATACATACATATATACATATATATACATATATACATACATACATATATATATATATATATATATATGTATGTATGTATATATATGTATATGTGTGTGTGTGTGTGTGTGTGTGTGTGTATAGACATACATACATACATACATACATACCATGAGTTTGATACAACATCATATGTATATATATCAAAAGAAAGTTAAAAGACAAATCTTTTAGTGTGATTACACTTTTAATAATATTCAATATTTTTGCCTTTTAATATCATTGCCTTTTGTTTAATTGATTTGGATTTTAACTTTATTTGGAAAGGTTTTTTAAAATTCCTCCTCCATATATATCTATAATGACCAATCATGAGAAAGATAATGATACACACAAGTGAGTTGTAGGCTAATGCTAAATAAATCTAAGTGACCCAAGACAAAATACTGACTAGAGCACTTAGGTTTGACAATGAACTGAGCATGTGATCCCAAGTCTCAACTGTGTATATTCTTAGTTTAAAAAAAGGAAGAAGGGAGAAAAGGAGATCTAATGGAGGACCACTAATAAGAAATATTAATGAGAAATATTTCTTATGAACTGATCACATGGTAATAAGAGATAGTAATCAAAGGGAAGAGGGTAGATATAACCAAGTAACCATGACAACTATCTATGAAAAATAAATATAAGAAAGTGAACAATCATGAAGATATAAGGGAAGAGTTTTGAGAAAAAATCTAAAGGAAAATAAAGCAATGATAACGTAAAAATAACAATGATAAGAGAAAAAAAAAGTATGTGCAAAATACAAAATGATAACATAAGCTAACTATAATACAACAAGGAGAAACATAAGATAAGAAAGAATTTGACACAATGTCAAATGATATAATAAATATATAAATAATATTGGAGCACATGTCCAATACAAAGATAAATAATAAATCACCATATATATGCTCATACATATTTGTAAATCTATCCACACACATTATACAATGCATTAGATAAGTCTCTATGAAGCTGTAATCAAATTACTGCTAAGGTCTCATCAATCTTTAGTGAATACTGGGAAAATACTTCTCTTCCAATATCCTTAATTGAAAAAGTAGGAATTCTTGAAGGATCATGTTGACAAGGAAAGTTAGGCAAAGATTGTTCAAGAGAATGCATGGAAACATGATCTACAGGGGAAGGAATCACAAGTGGACAAGGATCCATAGGTGAAGGACTCATAGGTAGAAGAAGTTCCATAGGTGAGGAAGGGTCCATAGGTGAAGGAATATAAAGTGGTGAAAGGACCATATGAGGTGATGGAACCACTAGAGGTGGAGACATGGGAGAAGAAAGAGGAGCCTTCTTTGGGAATGATCTATGGGAGGAATCGTAGAAGGTCCAAGGATGGATATAAGATGATCTCTAAAATGTTGTTAAAGAATCCATAAATGATTAGTGTGATGTAAGCCACATAAGTTCCATAGACAATATACCTCTCCATACTTAGGTAAATAGTTAAAAAGTACCTTCAGGGGAGGTATGGCTTTGTCTAATGATGGGGAAGAAGAATGCAACGTATCAAGATATTGTTATAATTTATGATAATGGGTAGAAGAGTTATTATCTATCCTATGGAAGAAATATATATGCTTGTGATTGGTTTTATGAACACTCATGGAATGAGGTTAAATAGGAGTGTAACTAGCTAAAGAGGACTCATTGATCCATTTGGTAGGCAAAGGAGCCGTCTTAGGTAGTGAAATCAAACCATCATCAATTGAGGGTGAGGATGGGAAAGGAGTGAAACTATGATAAATAGGAGGATCACTAGGAGGAGATGAAGGAAAAGGATCACCAACAATAGGAGAGGAAATAGGCTTAACTAAAGTAGAAAAGATAATATGCTTAACTATAGTTGGTCTTACTAAAGGAGGGGTAGAAGGTCTAAGGAGGATTACCCTAGGTGTGGTAAAGTGATAAGGTAAAATCATAACATGATCTAATAGCATGACCCTAAGTAAATCTTTGGAAACTATAGGTATCAATACCATCTCTACCATACAATAAAGAGGAAAAATGCAAAAATAAATATCTATAAAAGAAATAGAGTGACAAGATGCACAAAAAGAATAAAGAAAAAAATAGTGGTAATAATTAATCTTGACATCATGGGCTTGGATAAGGTTATTTAAAATAATATCATATAAATAATATCCATCATCATAATCTAGAGTATGAAGATTAATGACATAGGTTGAGATGACCTTGTTATTGGAGGAAACTTGGTGAATAGAGTGTCTAGTCTTGGTTAATACTACGTGAATGTCATCACAAGGAATTTTGAAAGAATGAGGTTACAAGGAAGTAGGAAGTTATGAGGTGAGATGAGGTGAGAGATTATAATTTTTTACCTTTAATTTAATGTCATTAGGCTCATCATCATTAGAGTCTAAGAGGTTGGGAAGAATTTTACCAATCAGCTTAGGATGCCCATTGTAGCCTTTGGTTGAGTTGATAGGAAAGTTGAGGTGATGTGACTTATGGAATAGAATGATAGGAAAAGGTTCAAGAGTAGGCATATTAAAGACACCATGATCTTAGAATTTTTAAAATTATAAGGGTTAGTGTCTCCTTGAATCTTTTAAATGGCTCCATTGTGAGCAAATTTTATGCAATTACAAGTAGAAGATGTAATGGATCGCATAAAATTAGTACACAGCCTACCAAGAAAAATGTTATATGAAAGGGGAAAGCTAAAAAACATCACCTTCACACAAATGTTGATAGGTGGGATGGTAATGGGAAGCCACACACACCCTAAAGGAGGAATTTTCCTTTTATCATAGCCTTAGCATGTGCTACATGTAGAATTGAGATTACATTTAGAATACCCAAGGGTTTTAATGAAATCAAGGGAAGCAACACAAGTGTTAGAACCCTCATCCATCAAGGCTCACTTGACTTGGATATCACCTATTTGGATTCTAATAAATAATGGAGGATCATCTATGTAAAGGAGAATCTCATATAGAATCATAGATGCAATAAGAAATCATAATTAAAGAGAAGTGTCAAGAGTTTCATCAATGTTAATGGACATCTCTTCACATTGCTATAAGATACTATCTTTAGATCCAGATAAAGTAGCCTCCCATCTTGCTATAGGAGGGTAAGGGATATTCATCTTGAATAAGAGTTTCATGAGGCATTTTTTATGATGTGTAGATGTCCTTATGAGTTCAAGCAAATGGATTTGGGATAGAAGATTAGTAAGCTCCACAATGGGAACCCATTCATCTTAATCTATAAGGAGATTGTTAGATATAGGTGTGTAATGATTAAGAAGTTCTTTAGAAGGTAGATCCAAATAGCATTGAAACTTATGTTGATAAGAATGAGAAGGTTGAGAAGAAGGTTGTAAATTATTTGGTGGTGAAGAAGTAGTTGGTTTAGATTGATCTAGAAATTTGGAAGAAGTGTTAGTATAAATTAGATTGTCATTAATATTAGAATATGATGGGAGAGAAGTAGAAATAGTATGAGATGTGTCATCTAAGGGATAATCATAAATTAGATCGTTAAAAGAAATAATATCTTATTGCCCTAACTCATTTAAATGAGTTGGATAATAATCTTGGATAAAATGATATGTCTTATGGGAAGGAGTGTGGATAGGTTGTGAATAAATGAAAGCCACCACTCTTTATATATTGGTCATGCTAACCACATTCTCTTCAGAATGTGGTTCAACAAGATTTTATACGTTATAGGTGGAGTAAGTGTGCTTGTCTTGAATTTCTTGGATTGGTTGATGATTAGGCAAGGGGTCTTTATAAATAGCTAAATGAGCATTTACATGATTTAAGGCTTGAGTTTTATCATGTGATTTATAGTATTTAAAATAAATCTCATAAGCTTGTTGACATTTACAAATAATGGAATCGTGATCAAAACTTGGGATAAGAAAAAAGTCCATGGCTAAATTATGAAGCTATCTACAAGTCTCATGAGAGTGACCCTAGCTAGCATGAAATCAACAAAACTTATTGGGGACATAAAATGACTTCATGGGTCATGTAGGGTCAAGATCTTGAGGAGAGGCCTAATAATACATTTAAGTAATTCATTCAAGGATAAGTTTTATAGACATTAATGTTTCTTGTTAAGAAATGAGGATTAGTGAATTGTTGAGAGGGAGTTGGTTCTGAAGAAGTGGTAGGAATGACAACTTGAACATTATGAATGGTGTCATATGAATTGATAATACCATCATTGGTAACATTGTGGATTCTATTCTTTGATAATAGGTGAGGGCCCATAGAATGTTGGGGTGACTTGAATTGATGTATGTGGAAATAGTATGTTTTAGCTTAATAGATAGCCTCCTCTAAGGTACGTGGAGAAAGGGTATGGAATCAATATTATGTTTTAGGAAAAAAATCATTTGTAAAGAGATGAAAGAGATTGTCATCCACCATGTTATGTTCACATTTGTTTGACAAAGTCTTCCATCACTTAACAAAGGATTTGGTAGTTTCATTTTTATTTTCTTTTCAATTTATGAAATGGGCCAAAGTGTTCTCAAGAAGATCACTAGTTTGAAACTATTAAACTAAAACATTTACTAACTCCTCCAAAATAGTGATAGAGTGTGTTCTAAGTTGATTATACCAATCCAAGACATAACCTATGAGGGTTTTGGCTAAGATTTTGGTAGAAAAAAAGGTATTTAACTTGACACAATCCTTGTAAATATTTATAAATATTTTGAGGTGAAGGGTAGGATCAGTTGATCCATTGTAATAAATTGTAGGTGTTATACCTCTAATGTCAACATTATAAATCGGGTGGTAAGAGGTTCATTTTTATAATTATTGATGGCTTTTGTTAATTAATGGAGGTTGAGGAATGAGATTACCTTGAGAATATTGAAGAGGAGGAGGAGGAACACTTTGGTTATGTGTGCTCCAAACCATTGGTTGAGGATTGGATTGAATATTAATAAGGTGGTTTTGCATTCACATCATTTGATTTGTATTATGAGCTTGAAATGTGTTCATTTAATTAATAGTTTTTAATAATAGTTGATGATTTTGATTAGTGTTATTAGAGTAAGTGGTATTGATGTTTGTGTTGGTATTAGTGGCTTGAGTACCACTATTAGTGTTAATATGAGCTTGAGAAGAACTATGAGAATTTGAGGCACTAGTGGCAAATTTTCTTGTGAAGCAAAATATGGACCAGTAAATGGTTGAGAAGAATAATCACTAGAAGCATAAGTGTCTTGGGTAGAAAATTATGGACTAGTGTAAGAATTAAGGATAGTGGATCTTATAAGAGGTCCACTAGATGTATAACTTGCCATTCTAGGTGAGATACTAGGCATAGAGGTAGAAGAAGTTAAAGAAGAATATTTCATAGCATAATAAGGAGTCAAGATCAAAGAAAAAGGTTGAGAAGTAAAGAAATCAGTACCCCTAAATCTAGTTTAGAAAGTGGGAGTAGGAGAATGAGGTTCTTCAACTTGATAGCTAATCACGAGGTTATAGATGGTGAAAAGATCCTTACTTTTATGTTGAGGTTATTCCATGATAAATAAAAGCATTTCAAGAGTATAATATAACTCAAACTTATCTTCTAAGAGAATAGGAAGGCTTTCCTACAAAGAGGTATGAGGAGGGGTCCTATAGTCTATCATGTGGGTTGCAATATGAAAATTACTAGTTTTTTATGAAATAATCCCTACATTTTATATGGGAGAACATATTAGGATTGATGCATCACATCATTTTTGTTAACTAAAATTAAGATTTATCACTGAATAAAAAGTCTGTGATGAAAAAAAAGAGGAAAGATGAGAAAGCAAAGGATCATAAAGTGACTAATAATAGTACTAGGTTGACTTGGTTGACCTAGTGCAAAACATAGACTATAAAATTGTACTATGTCCACAGTATCAATCCAATTCAATGGATAGTGACTAAAAAAGGTAAAGGTGTTATAAACAACACTAGGTTGAATAGGTTGACCTAACACAATGTACAGGGGTTGAAAAAGATACTAGGTTGATAGGGTCAACCTAACATAACATACAGGTAATAAATGAAAGATGATAACAAGCCATAAAATAAAGCAAGATAATTTTAAGTAATGTAAGAAAGTTGTAAGTACTAAAAGGAAAACAAACAATCAATTGAATTGACACTAACCAATCTAATTGATGCACACAAAGCAAAATATTGCACTAATATTGGCTAATGCAATCTTTTGCACACATAATTGATCAAAGAGCAAGAAAACAACTTGAAAGTAAATCTAGCTACTTGGTCAATCTATAATGTTGATTAGATTATTAATAATGATTTTAAGTGTAAATTGAGATTGGCTAAAACTAAGGTACTAAATAGCAATCTAAGGATAGTTTTAAGTAAGTTTAGGATGAAAGGGACTATAGTGGCAATGATACATGCTTGGTATTGGGGCCTACCCCCTCACTTCATACACCATAGTGATAAGGGTGTCGAGTGCTTAGCCAAAATATATCATTAACCATGCTTTATACTTGATCGAAAGATCAAGTCAGCTTCTCCCTTAGTGATGAAATAAAAGTAGGTTGGCTTGGGTAGTCAAATGTTTCAATTATTTTTTATGTTTATGTGGTTTGGTTGCATGTGTAAAATTATATAAATAGTGTAAATAAATGATTAATGGAAATTGAAAACCACCTAATTAGACTATGTGAGTTATTCTAAGCATGTAAATAGCTAAAATGAAAGATGTGATTAACAATATATGGATAATTCCAACTTTAAAACAAGGAATAATTGAGAAAATATATGGATAGGTTGACAAGGTCAAACCTTTACTATGGAAGCAAAGACTGAAAATGAACTATGTCAATCAGGTCAACCTAGTTATTTCAAAACACACAAAACACAAAACTAGGTTCATAGGGTCGACCTACTTGACTATGCAGGGGAAATTTTAAAGATTATAAAATATGAAAGGAAAGTATAGAAATAGAGAGATAAAAAGAATTATAAACTCACTTGAGTGGTTTAGAGATAAAAATAGAGAATATTATTGATCAAAAAACTTGTAAAAAAGTTGCCAAAAACCTACAAATTAGGTTGAACTAGTCAACCAAGTAATACAAAAACATGCTAAAAAAGTGTTGAAAATGTACTAGGTCAACTTAGTCAGCCTAGTTGACTAAACAAGAAGTCTAAATATTGGAAAAAACTAAACTGAGTCAAGCTAGTTGATCTAATTATCTTAACAAAATATTGCAAGTTCTAAAACCTATACTAGCTCAAGCTAGTCGAGCTAGTTACCTATTCCTACAAACTTACATGTAAAGATAAATAAACTAGGTCGATAAGGTTGATCCAACATAGTAAATATATGATAAAAATAATGATTAATAGAAAAAAAATAAGTGAGAAATTTGGCAAGGGTTTGATTCACTTCAGGTTCACTAGAATGTATGTAATAAAAAATGCATCATATATATAAATCAATCCTAGATCAGATTGGATAGAGCATACCTACACATCCAATTAGGGGGGCATAAATTTTTTATGTGGGAGCATAAATAATGTGAGGATCTTCTAGACTCGATTAGGGAATAACTTGTCATGACACACTATGTGAGGTAGGGTTCCAAAGCCAATAGTCTAGCACAATCATACAACATCCCTAAAAGAGTCCTATGATTTAATATTTCACTAATCTAATAATAATAAAAGTAAATATAATCTATTCTATCCCAAATCTTGTGGCACAAAGTGGGGGCCAGAAATAAAATAAATTGAAAACCAAACTAAACATGTATAGAATACATATACTCATGCCAATGTATATGAAATCCTAATATATGGAAGGGAAGAATACATATGCTCTATCTATATATTCTTATAAAGGAGGAATAAAGTTAGGAATACTTACCTTTGAAGACAAACTCATTGAGCCTTAATCTCCCCCTTGGATAAGGTACATTTCAAGAGATTGTCATGGTATGTAAGGATAACTAAGATAAATTAGCTCTAGGGTACACAACCTATCCAAGTATCCAAAATAATTATCCATAAGATAAGATCAGAGCTCCAAAAAATGTATTGAACCATAAATCATTATTCCCCAAGTATAATGGTCAATAGATATATGTTTGTTCACACTTCTTCTCTTAATTATTTGATCTTATCAAATGGTGGTAAATGACCTTGTATATATAGTGGTATCTTACCCTAAATTTTTTTGAAAATGTCGGTTATGCTAGGTTGACTTGGTTAACCTAACAAATTTTTGGGGATAATTCTCTAGGTCTATGTTAGGTTGGCCAAGAGGCCAACAAACCAAAAGAGAGAAAATGCCCCTAAACTATACTAGGTCGACCTAGCACAACTGACATTTCAAAAGGGTATTAATGCAAGAAATGAAAGATAAAACATATAAAATAATGGGAATAGATATAAATAAGAATAATCAGCTTGGGTTTAATGGTTTCAAGATGATAGAGTGTGCATGAAAAGTGGAAAAAGGAATGACAATCTTACAAAGCACTGATGGTATACCCACCCCTTTCCCAATGCACCCCTTAATGCATACACTTAGAGAGATTGAGACTTGATATGTTTCAACAAGATAAAAAGTGTTAGTAATCAATAAAAGTTTGAAAATATTATGTGTATACACTATGGATTACTTTCTTCACACCATGGATCTACACTTATAGTCATGTTTTGTTTTGTTTTGCCATTTATCATTGTTGTACCACCCCTTTTTTGGACTCCTGAGTCCATTTCTACTTTCATGTACTTTTTATTATTATTGAGTGAAGTTGGCTTTTTACTCCTCACTCACCATTGTTGTTTTCCATTTTATACACCTTTTTACATTGATGATTGAGTAAGGATTATCACTTCTCATTTTTCAATGTTGTTTTACCATTTTTTTGCTTGCCCATCTTTGTTTAAGTAAGGATTATTACTGCTTTTACATTGATGTTTGATTACCATCTTTTTGACATATATCCTTGTTTTGATTTGGTGAGTTTTCCTTTCTTAATTAAGGTTTAATTTTATGAGTTTTTTGGTCTTTAGTAGCCTTAGATTTTTGGTTACCTAATTTACTCTAAATTCTGATTTCGTCATTTACTTTAACATATCACTTATCACCCTATCTTTACAAATTTTCAAGTACATCCCATCCTCATAACACTAGTTATCTTAGCTTTCCTATTTTTATTTAGTTTTTATCTTTAGTTTTGTATTCTTGGGTTTGTAAAAATTAGTCTTTGTGCCTTCCATAATCAAAACTACAAACACAACAGATAAACATCCAATGATAAAGGTACTTCAATGTATGCATCACATTTTCTTTTTAGTTATTTTCCTTTCTATCATGTACTTTCAATCACTTTTACATTAAAATACAACTTTTTAAGCCTCAGCATTATGTGTTAATATGTTCTTTATTGAATCACCATCCCTTGTTTCACCCGAGTTACATGTGATGAGCTTCAAATAGGGCATATTTATACATAAAATATTTTCAACTTTATCAAATATTGATGTATTTTATCTTGCAAGAACCCATAAAAACTCAATTTCTCTAAGTGCATGACTTAAAGGGTGCACTAATAAAGGGATAGGTAGACCATTGGTTTTTCATAAGATTTTTCTCCCTTATTTCCACTTATTACCAATCCAACTAGCTCTTGAAAACCATTCCCTAAGCTATTACTCCTCTTTTACACATTCCTCTACTATTTTCCCACTTTCCATCCCTATTTTCCTCATCTTAAGCCCCTTTAGATAGTTTTGTAGCACTAGGTCAATAGGATTGACCCTGGACTATTGTAGATAAATTTCATTTAGGGTCTAGTTTGGCTCTTTGCCAACCTAACCCGTGACCTAGTGAATTATTTCCATAATTGTACTAGGTCGACCCTATAGGAATTTTTTTTGAAAGGGGTTTAGGGAGTCAACCCTATTGGAATTTTTTTTTGAAATGGATTTAGGTTTAGATCCACCTATATATACAAGTTAATTTCATCATTATTTATGTAATGATCAAGAGTTATTATTTTCCTATGCTTCTTTACAATATGCTCTTCCATCATTTTCCTTGAAGAGTCTTATATTAGGGTTTCTACTTGGAGAATATATTCTTATGGAGAAGTTTTTTATTCTTTGGCCTTTCATAATGATCTGTAAAAACCACAAAAACCTCTTGCAAAGTACATTTGCCTAAGGGATAGATTGAGTCTTGACTAGTTAATATTTTAGGTAAGTATTCTCTAACTTTGCTCCTTTTTCAGTAGATATAAATAGCATAAGTTTTGGCTTCAAATAATATTAATATTATTATTAATGTATTAGGGCCTTACTCATACATAGATTAATTGATATTCTCCTATGCATTTTTTAGTATGTACTTACCCCCCTCCACTTTGTGTCACAAGATTTGGTGAGCACTAGATTAGATTTGTTTTCTTTACTTGTTATTAGTTTAGTGTGATATGAAAAACATAGGGCCTAGTTAGGGTTGTTCCATGATTTTGATTGAGTGGAGGATTTGGAACCCTAACTATCATGGTTTATTATGTAATATATCCCCTAATTGGGTTTATTGGATCCCCATATTAGTCATGTTTTTGATTATTTAATGTATCCCTAATGGAAAGTGTAAGTAGGATCTATCATCTCTGAGTTAGGATTGATTTATAGACATGATGAATTTTTGATTTTATATTATAATCACCTCTTTAATAAATTAATACCATAATCATGACCTTACTAGACAATTCTATGATGAATACTTCAAAATCTAGTTGCTAGAAGTTATATTTTAATGGCTCATTTACTACACATGGATCAGGGGCAGACATCCTCCTCATCACCCCACAAGGTGACCTTATTCCCAAATTTTTCTACCTCACTTTCCCATGAACCAAAAGAAATTCATAATATTAGGCCTTAACCATTGTCATTCACCTATCCATCCAATGTAATATCTATCATTTACAAGTATTTGGTGATTCACAACTTATAATCAAGCAAACAAACAATGATGTCTAGACAAAGAATGAAAAATTACTCTTATAAAAAAACTGGTTAATCAATTAATGAAATTTTTTCAAACTATCATGTTCAATAAATTTCCATGAGGGACTCAATTTACACTATTGTATCTCTTATTTATCTCCCTAAAGATCTCTTATATGGTAACTTTCTAATATAACATTTGATTCTCCTAACACATTAGTCCATGGTTCTGTTACAAATTTGTGTAATTTTTTATCCCAATCTTCCCTAGCACTAGACATCTATATGTACCTCTATTGGAATTATATACTAAAATTGGGGGTGAATTAGTTTCATAATAATATATATTCAATTTCATTCATCATTCCAAGAGGAATACATTCATATAAAGATAAAATCATACATAAACAACCACATGAACATATCACAAAAGAACAAAAGAGATACATGGGAAAACCTCTTTGGGGATAGAACCCACTAAAACATGAATATGTAATATATTAATATAATTTCAAGATACAAAATTTAGTGAAGCACCAACTTCAGAAGGAGCTCCAACCCCTACCTAGTTAAGCACCCACTCAACTAGTCTTCTACAAACTCTATCTTATAAGGAGGCTAAAAACCCCTAGGTAAATTATCACCAAAAAAGTAACCTATAATATTTAATAATATTATAACACCTATTTATAATTTTCAACTAATTAGTACCTCCTTTTTTTTCTCTCTTTAATATTCAATATCACTCAACCAGTCTTTTGGGCTTAATCATTCAACATGCCTCTTCTAAGATCATTAAGTCTATTGACTTGGCCATCCACCTCAAAAAACTATTTTATATAAATATGTATACTCCTATTCTCTATCTAATGGTAATAAATTAATTTATCCTTATATTTCAAAGGCTCTCTCCTTCGCTTAAGTCCTTTATTTTCTAACTCACTCAAATAGGCTAATTAGGCTTTACTTTTATACTTAATTCTTGATATCACCCATCTTAGCCAGCCAAAATCCTTATAATTATTTATTTAACCTTTAAATAAGTCCTCATACACTTTTAACATAATAAATAAACACCACACAAGTTTTTCATATTTCATACGAACCAAAACCCTATTAGGCCTAATAGAGACCTAAAGGAATTAAGCCTTCTCTAAGGCACATGTTACACTCAAACCCATTGGACCACATTTTGCCTTTAAAAATGCTCAAAAAACTTTTAATATAACCATAATATACCCTTATATCATACACATAGGTCCACACCACATGGAATTCAAATTCATCACTCGAATCATGCCAATAGGTTTACTCGCTATTAACCCTTCACACACCCATAAAATTTGCCTAATCAAAACTGAAGAATGTAGTTAACTTTATAAAACATTAAAATAAAAAAAATTAATTAATATATCCTAGATTACCTAAATCCCATGACCCTATCCATTTGAAATCACTAAACAGGCCAATAGGCCTCAAATAAACTCTTACAAAATGACCACTTAAAATGGTCAAACATAGTCAAAGTATAATTAGGAACTCTTGACTCTCTAAACTATTTTGAGAATTTTTAATGAATTTTATTTAATTTAAATTATACTTAGGTTTATTAATAACATCTTAATATTCATTTTATTCTTGAACTCAAGTAAGAGGACTTCAAACTCATCACTCCCATATGATTACTCAAACTGCCTATAGCCTCCAAAAACACCATCATGTAGAAGTTTTTGTTTAGAACTTGAAAGTAAATTTTAATGAATTATTATCCACATAAATAGATACTATATGAATTATATATCATCACAAATTACATATATCACTTTTTATAATATTAATCATTAATCTTATAGACCAATCTCTCAGCCTTCTCTTACATATGCATACATAGTTTGATAAGCTAATTTGGATTTCAAGTCTCAACAACTAAAAGTGACTCAAAACATTTCATTAATATTATGTAGATAATTTATTTCCTATAACACAACACCATTACCATTATATACATCAATTAATTACATAGATATTTCAACTTACAATTCTCACTTGCATACACAGAGTTACCAACCTGTCTTAAGAACCAATCATGGAAACATGAAATTATAAAAAAATAAAAAGTATCATAATGATATTAAAATAAATTAAAAATTCATAAAAACTTTTTATATCACCTTATAAGACAAAAATCATATTATCTAATGACAATTTTTCTCTTGCAAACCATTCTCATTGTCTTGGGTTTCATTATCTTGTCTCATACATATAAGTTCCTTTAAGATAATCTTCTAGCTTATATGTGAGAACCATCACCAATTATAAACCAAGGTATAAATAGGTATATGTCTTAAAAAAATACCCAAAATAAATTTATTCATCCCTATTCATCATAATTTCATCCATAAACACATTCTCACACTTGCTTAATTTCTCTCACTATTTTCACCATTACCCCATTATAGTGATAGGTCATCCCGAGTGACTAAAATGATTGAAAAATAGGTTTAAAATTTTAAAAATATCATAATACACATAAATATAAAGTACTTACCTTCAACCTCCAATCACTTTCATGCATTGAGCTGGCCAACTCTGTCTGTAGCATCAAATTCTTCAAAAACAAGCAATTTTTTGTAGCTTCTACTCACTGCCTTGACACACTACTACCACTTAGAGATGTTTGGAGGAGTAATAAACATTATAAAAAATAAAAAAAATATTTTACAATCATTTTTTGTCTTTTTACAACTAATTTTATCCAATTGGGTCATTAGGAGGGTTTTGAGAGGGGTTTGCACCAGTATACTCTTAACATTTATTCATACAACTTTATCCCTCAAATGCCAAACTAATGGATAGGAATCATTTTTAGGAACCTTTTACATCTCTCCAAAAAGGTTCATATTCCAATTCAACTATCACACATTATAATTATAATCTAAAATTCCTTGTCGGGCTTGGAAACCTTCAATTTGCATGCACAAGAGACCTATAAATATGTTTTCTTGATTTTTCTTTCTCCTTAGGACCTGAAACTTATTAGAGGTACAATCATTTAGATGGGGGGAGGTGAATCAGTGAAGCTATATATTTCAATTTCAATTAAAATATTTTAAAATTATTAAATAATTAACATATATTAACTTGATCAAACAACATTAACAAGAGAGCTCATACATTTAATGCATACACAAGATCAAAGACACAACACATAGTTTCTTGTGGGAAACCTTGTTTGGTAATAAAACCCACTCTCAATCTTGAAAATTATTGGAATAATTTTCCTATAGTGTATTAAATACCAAATAATATTCAATTCCTTTTGACCCAAAACCTTGATCATGTCTTTTTGACCAAATGACTTTAGTGAAACACATGTTTCACAAGGAGCAACTACCCCTAAAGAAGATCAAGTCCTTTAGACCCTCCTATGAAATGAACACCTCCAACTTATAAATAATTTATTCAATACCTGATGATGTATATTTTATTTTCTAACCCCTTCACAAAATCCCTCTATATGTCATATAGGCATGCCATAATCTCTCTCTTTCTGCACTCAAACTACCATCATATGCACACTTATACCTCTTCATGTATCCTCAAACTATAATAGAACTATTATTAAAAGATAAATATGACCTAAAATTCATAAAAATAGTCAAAAAACTATTCTATTCATAAAATCATCCAATAGGCATACTATATATCCTATCTTATTCACTTCAATGCATACTCCTCTCTCACAAGCCTTGCACAAATCTAGAAACCATTTCCTTTGGTTTCACTATATATAGAGACTTTATGATAAATAACTTATTTTTCAATCATTAGGCATGACTTAACCCTTAATTCATCTCTCACATCAATACATGACTCAAAAAATATTCATAGATCAGCCATAAGATCTATAGGTCACCCTTAAGTAGCTACACCTTTCAATTAGGCCCTTGTAGATCTTATAGGTTTCATGGAGACCTATTCACCCTTTTTTCACTTCATCAAGAAAAATAAGAACATAAGAAAACTTTATAACTCATTTACACATGACACATGATCTATAGGTCCCTTTTAAGTATCGACACCCATCATATCATTTTTCTTCTGACCCTAATTAGCTCAGACACCTCTGTACACATAGCGATTATGAATGAAAATACAATTGAATTCTAAGCCCTTTTTTATATTTAATATGATTGGTCAAACATTCATAATACACATATATGGTCTTTATGTAATAAAAAACATAATCAAATAGCTAATTTATGATGAAACATCAAAACAACATCAACACAATCTCAATTAACCTTCTCAAGTCACTTATAGAGCATACATGAACACATAGTCAAATTTAAACCTTCATAAATTTGAATGTACACACTTTAATATCTTAAAATATATATTTTTATATTTAACTTATATTCCTATATAAATTATCTTTTACACCATGAGTAAATTCTGATTGTATAAAAATATATGGCCCAAAAACTAGACACTAGTCTTTCCTTTATTAAATTCAAATATTTGAATTCAAACTATCACAGTTAGATTTTAGTCACTTAAAACACATCTCATTTCATAAAATATTAGATTAAATAAAAACCATAAATATTATTCAAACTTTAACTCATATTTTACCACTACCCAAATGTTAAACTTTGAACAGTTGACCTCATCTCATGCAATCTTGCAATCTTGACCACATATGCACCGTTGATCTTATTGTAAGGAACTCAGTTTTTAACAATGCTAAAAATCTATCACTTTGATCACATCAAATCAATACACAATTGATATCTATTTTTAGGAAAACCTACTCACTTTTATATCTTATAATAAGCCTAACTTTACCTTATCTTTATGTTAAACTTTGAACACCTATCCTCATCTCATTACTTCTAACACCTTGGAATAAACATGCTCAGTTGATCCTTTTATAAGGATCTATATCATTAAATTCATTAACCAACAAACACTTTTACTCATTTAAATCAACATGCACCATATATACTCAATTTATGAACACCCATGATCCATTATATATGCATATGGTCTTGATATTTAACATCATGTAAAATAGACTATGGGGACCATTGCTATCTGCCTGGAAGGCCAACTTTACAAAGTCATATCTTTTACCTTGCTCACTTGAATGTTATAAAATTTGAACAATATGTTATTATTTCAAAAATTAATCTAACCATGTATTAATAAACTCCTAAAATGTTCATGTGTGAAATATATAGTTCCATTAATTTTCTCACTCAAATTGTTCTACCACAGAGCCAACTATGTCTACAACTATCTAGAAGGGCAACTTTGCACATGCATATCTTTAGATTCACTTCATTTCATGACCTAGAATTTATCACATATCAAATACGCACAAAAATTAATAAAAAAAATATGATCAAATTATCCTAACACCTCTACATCTGAAAAATATGACTAAATCAAAATGCCTACTCAACTTTTATTACCACACACAAATTTGGCTAAGTATGAAAAAACACTTTCAAACTCCCTAGGAGCCCAAATTTACACTTCGATATAATACGTTGAGATTAATTTCATGATATAAAATTTATCACATAGTAATTATGAATAAATATGATGAAAACCATATGAAAAACTCCTTCTGACTCATCCACATGTGGTAATGATGATTTCGTCAAACTACCTACTCAAATTTTTTGCCACTAGACCCAAAATGTCTAGATGAAAACAATGACCAAATAGATGGAATCCAATCATTCACACAAGAACTTAATTCATCCTTGACCTATAATTAGACTTATTTAAAAATATTAATAATTCATACTCATCCTTAATCATCTCTAAATAATCAAACTCTGAAGATCAACCAAGCATACTAGGACACTATCAATGCACTTCATACACTCACCTAGAAACCTATATGACATCAACATGAAATCATTAAAATATATATGTTAATCTTCCCTTATTTCATTGATGTCAACACCCATCATAAAATAATATACAACTCACCTTCCTTCTCTCTCTTTAAGCACTCTAAAAAATAGGAACTTTCCCCCCTTTGACACAATGACAAAGTGGGCACCAAATGATACTGAGGACCTAAAAATACCATCAAAAGGATAGTACCACCTTAAAATGATAATATAAACTCCCCTTACCTTGATCCTACCTCTTCTTTCATTGATAACATCCTCTTGTAATATGCCAATACTCTTCTTTAACAAGAATTGCAAGTAATGAGAAAAGGACACACAAAATACTAAAATATGATGGAACTAACCAAGAGACATTTGAGTCTGAATCCCCCTAATATTTATAAGTATTTTCACCTCCTAATCATCTTCAAATCTCCACACACCATGAATAATCACCACATAGGCTTACTAGCCTTATTTCTCAAGCCACCTCTAGAGCAATGCTCAAGAACTTGTTACTCCCCCTTAGCCAAAAGACATTCTAATGATTCATAGAGAAATAAATGACACACAAACTTTGTCTTACATACTAAAATGTAGATTTTGACAATGGTTTTCATAATATCTACAAGTTGCTCTTTTGTAGGCACATACTCCAACTTAAGACTTTGATTACTCACTTGTTCTCTCAAGAAATGATATATAATAAGAATGTGCTTAGTTTCTAAGTGCATAATATTATTATTTGAGATACTAATTTCATTAGTGTTTTCAAACTACATAGGACAAGGTCCATTTTGTCTTACCTTATAATCTTTAAAATTTTCTTTCATTCGCATGACTTATGTGTAACAAGATGCAGCTGCTATATACTCAGCTTCTGTAGTTGATAGATACACTAAGGCTTGATTCTTGGTTAGAAAAGACACTAATAATTGCCCCATGAAGAATACCCCACCACTGGTACTCCTATCATTGACACATACTTCCCAATCTACATCAGTATATGATTTCAAAATGAATTCCTTACTCCTAAGATACCATAAAACATACTCTATGGTGTCTTTCAGATACCTCAAGATCCTTTTGTCTACTTTCAAGTGAGATTATCTTGGATCATCTTTAAACCTTCCTAAAATACCAACTTATTTCATGATATCAGGCCTAGAATTAGTAGAGTACAAAAGACTTCAAATCATGGATTTATACAAATTTTGATCAACTTTTGGTGAGTCATATAGTTTGCTTAGCTTACATCCTATGATCATTGGAGTACCAATTATTTTAAAATCCATCATGTTAAACTTCCTTATCATATCCTTGATGTATTTAGCTTGTGAAATGAATATACCTACATCAAGTTGATTAATATGAAATCATCAAAAGAAATAAATTTATCCCAACATTAACATTTCAAACTTAGTTCTCATAGTATCTACAAACTCTCTACTCATAATATCATTGTCAGATCCAAAAACTATGTCATCAACATATACAACCACTATAAATTGATGATTTCCTTATGTCTTAATATATAAATTACTATTAACTACCTACATTTTAAAACCTTGACTCAAAATATACTAATATAACCTATCATACCATGCTTTAGGAGCTTATTTATGACCATAAAGATCCTTCTTTAATTTACATACAAAATACTGATTATTTGACATGAAGTATCTTTTAGGTAACTCAATGTAGACTTCTTCTTATAATTTTCCATTCAAGAATGTTTATTTCACATCCATTTGGTATACCTTAAAACCTTTGAAACATGTATATGCTAAGAAGAGTCTAATTTCTTCCATTATTGCTACATGAGCAAAAGTTTCATCAAAATCTATTCTTTCAACCTAAACATATCCTTTACACACCAATCTAGATTTGTTCCTTGTGACTTACCCTTTCTCATTCATATTGTTTTTGAAAACCCATGTGGTACCTATTACATTTTTATCTTTTGGCCTAGGAACTAAATCCCATGTTCAATTTTTTATAATTTGATCAGGTTCTTCATCTATTGCATCAATCCAAATTTCATCTTTGATAGTTTCCATGAATTTTTTGGGTCTAATCATGGACAATAGAACTGAGTCTTATTGATTCTGATTAATCAAAAATTTCCTTCTAGTTTGGAATCTTGCACTAACATTTCCAATTACTTGAGAGATTAGATGATATTTTTTAATTCTTCTAGATGAAACTTCAGAGTCTTGTCTTTCTTCCTCCTCTTCATCTTTGTCATTTATTTGAATACATAACTCATCATTTTTTTCAATAGAATTCTGAATTGAGTCACTTACCTATAATTTTGACTTCTTGACTCTACTTGTCTCATCTACCCTTACATTTGAGATTTCAAAAATATTTTGAAGTCTATTGTTGAAGCACATATAAGTAGTAGTAATAGAAGAGTAACCTAAGAATATTCCCTCATCAAACCTTGAATAAAATTTTCCAATATTTTCTTCATCTCTTTTGATCAAGAACTTGCTCCCAACCACTCTAAAATGTTTAACATAGCTTCTCTATTATTCCATAAATCATAAGGAGTCTTATCATCATTTACTCTAATTTTACACTTATTTAGGATGCAAATTGAAGTGTTGGATTCCTCTTCCCAATAACCATTTGATAGTTTGGAATATTGAAGCATGGTTCTACTCATCTCTTAAACATGCCTATTCTTCCTTTCAACAACACCATTCTATTATGGTGTTCTAATAGTACAATATTATCTCCTTATCCATTATTTTTACAAAAATCATCAAATTCATGAGACTAAAACTCACCTCCTTTGTCTAATCTTACACACTTGATCTTTGACCCTTTATCATTTTCTACAAGTGATTTGAATGCCATAAATTTTTCAAAAGCTTCTGATTGTTGTTTAAGAAAAATATCCAAGTCATACTAGTAAAATCTCAATGACAAGCATGAAGTAACTATTACCTTGAATACTTTGGGTTCTCACAGGTCCACATAGATCAGTGTGGATGAACTCTAATGTATTTTTAGTGGATAATTCCTTAGATTTGTATCTTCTTTTGGTTTTCTCCCCATGATGACATGCATTTCAAAGAGAAAGAGGAATATTAGAAATCTTGGGCATATGCCTTACCAACCCTTTTGAATTGGTCTTTACCATATTATCAAAATTTATATGTCCAGGCCTTATATGCCAAAGCTAGCTTTCTTCCATTTGAATCATGAAGCATTCTTATTTTTTGGATTTATGGAATACATACATGTTATCCATTTTATAAATATTTTTAACTAATTTTCTAGCCTTTCTTACTTCACATACATCATCATGAAGAGTTACAACATTTTTCTAGTTACACATTTGGCTCACACTTAAAAGATTATGTTTCAAACCTTATAAATATAATACATTCTCAATCCTAGTATGACCATTATCCAAACTCATAGTACCTTTTCCAATTATGTTAGCATATTTTTTGTCACCAAATCTCACTAAACTAGGGTTGGTCTTCTTAAGAGAGATAAACTTGCTCTTTTTTCTTGTCATATGATTTGAGAATCCACTATCTATAAACCATCTATTATTCCCATCTTATTGAGTATACAAGGTAGCTTGAACAAACATTGACTCTTATTTTGGTGGGCCACTTGAATTCCACTTCTTTTCTTCTTCAATCTTAGACTTAGTCTTCTTAAACCATTTGATGGTGTCAATGACTTGTATATCCTTTTTATAAAAATCTCTTTTATAGTTTCTATCTATATGACCTCATTGATTATAATTGTAGAATATAAGATTCCTTTTGATCTCTAGAGAGAAAGCACAATCCCTATATCTATGACCAAATTAATTATAGGAGAAGCATTACCCATTGATGACATCATTCAAATTTGACCTTCCTTTCTTTTGATCATTATATCTCCATGAATTTTCATTCTTGACCCTTTTGGTGGAGCTTAAGTCCCTTTTGTCCTTAGATAAGAGCACATCTAATTAATTCATAACTTTATTTTCTAATTTTTCCTCCCTATGGTTGAGACCTTTAATCATCATGACTTATATATTCTTGACTATTTTTTCTAGATATTTCACTTGCATCTTCACATCATTCATGCTTGATTTGACATCTAATAAAACACAAAATAGTTTGTCTTGAAGACAAGACATAGCCTCTTTATCAAACATTGTACCTTTGATCACCTTTAAGTGGTTAAATTTGTAATAAATACCTACTCTAATACCAATTGTTAGAGGTATAATCACTGAGAGTGGGCTTGAATTAGTAAGCCTAGCTATTTCAATTTTAATTCTAATCCTTCCAAACTATTAAACAATTATTATATATCAACTTGATCAATCAACATTAACAAGAGATCTCATTCAATCAATGCAAACATAAAATCAAACACACAACACATAGTTTCCTATGGGAAACCCTCTTAGGGAATAAAACCCAGTCTCAATCCTATAAACACTTAGACTACTTGTCCTATAAGGTATTAAAAACCAAATACTAGTCAAGCCCTTTTCACCCAAAACCTTGATCAGGTATTTTTGATAAAAAGCCTTTAGTGAAACACCTATTTCACAAAAAATAAACTACCCATAACGAAGATCAAGTCCTTTATAAACTCATATGAAATGAACACCTCCACCTTAGAACTAATGTCTTCAACACCTGATGATGGATCTCTAATTTTAAAAACTCCTTCTCTATCTCATATAGGCCTCTCACATGGGCATGCCACAATCTCTCTCCTTCTTCACTCAAACTACCCTCATAAACACACTCAAACTTATTTATATATCCTCAAACTACAATAAAACTATTCTAACATCATAAATATGACCTACAGGCTATACACATAGTCAATAAACTATTATATTCATCAACTCATCCAATAGGTACACTACCTATCCTCTCTTCTTCACTTCAATGCATACTCCTCTCTAACAATCCTTACACAAATATAGAAATCATATCCTTTGGTTTCATTATATATAGAGTCTATATGATAAATAACTTCTTGGCCAACTATTATTCATGCCTTAACCCTTAAGGCATATCTCACATCAATACACAACTCAAAATAATCTTCATATGTTGACCATAGCATATATGGGTCACCCTTAATTAGATACACCTTTAAATTAGGTCCTTGTAGCTCTTATGGGTCTCATGAAGACATATTAACCAATTTATCACTTCATAGATAAAATTAAGAACATGAGAACACTTTCCAAATCATGGACCCATGCAACATGATCTATAGATCCCTTTTAAGTGATGATATCCATCATAACATTCTTTGTTAAGAACCTCTATTAACTAGTACATATAAATACTAAATATATTAATAAAAGATTCCTTTTTGGCAGGAAGTAATAATTCCATAATCGCTTGCCACTTTGAGGTGGATACCTCCTTAGATCAATGCTCAATTATAATCCTTCTTCTTTGATGCATTATAATGGGTTATGCCCTCTTATTTATACTATTCTAATCTACCCAACTCCTTATTCTTATGCATGTGGTATTAAACTAATATTCATTACTATTCACTATTATACTATTTATGCTACTAATCTACCCTTTCATAGGTATATTACATTCTTTTGCTAGCCCCCAATTAGCTCAAACACCTCTCTATAGACATAATAATTATGGATGAAAATATAATCAAATTTTAACCCTTTATTCATATTTCATATGATTGGTAAAACCTTAATAATGCACATAGATGGTACTTATGGAGTCTCCAACATACACCAATAGATAAGTCATCATGAAACATTGAAACAAAATCAACATAAGCTCAATTAACCTTCTCAGGTCACTTACATAGCATACATTAACACATAGTTAACTTTGAACCTTCATATGTTTCCACATAGTTAACTTTGAACATACTTTTAGATCTTAAAATATATATTTCCATATGTACCTTGGAGTCTTCTATAAATTGTATTTTTACACCATGATCAAATTCTGCCTATATCAAAAGATATGGCCTGAAAAATAAACACTGGTCTTTCCTTTGTTAGATTCAAACATCTGAATTTAAATAGTGACAATTAAACTTCAGTCACTTAAAATGTATCTCATGACCTTACATCCTAGATTAAATACACATAGTTGATCTTATTTGAACTTTAAATCAGAGTGAACCACTACCTAAATGTTAAACTTTCAATATTTTACCTCATCTCATGTAATCTTATAATATTGACCACATACGCACCATCGATATTATTATAAGGAACTCAATTTTTAACAATGGTAAACAACTATCACTTTGATCACATCTACTCAATACACATTATTAATCCCTATTTATATGAATAGCCACTCATCATTATATCTTATAATAATCTTGAACTTTACCTTAGCTTTACATTAAATGTTAAAAAGTTGTCCTCGTCTCACTCTTTTTTGACACCTTGGAACAAACACGCTCTATTGATCCTTTTGTAATGAGATAAATATTTAACTTCATTAACCAATAAACACTTTAACTCATTTGACTCAACATGTACCATAGATATTCACTATATGGTCACTTATGATCCATTAGATCTTGATCTGGTCCTAATCTTTAACATCATGCAAAATAGACTAAGTATGGGGACCATTGCTATCTGCCCAGAAGGAAAAATTTGCATAGTCATATATTTTATCTCACTCACTCACTTGTTTTAAAATTTGAAAAATATGTTACTATTTAAAATAGGAATCCAAAAATGTATTAAGTATATCTTTAAACCTTAAAACATGAAAGATATAATGCCATTAATCTTCTCACTCATATTTTTCTACCATAGAGCTAACTATTTCAATAACTATGTGGAAGGCCAACTTTACACATGCATATCTTTTTATGTACATCATCACATAACCTGAAATTTAACACATATCAACTAGGAACAAAAATAAACAAACCCATATGATAAAATTATATAGATACTATCACACATGTGAAATATGACTACATCAAAATTCCTACTCAACTTTTCTTGCCACAAGCAAATTGGGCTATGGGAAAACACTGTCAAATTCCCTAGGAGCCCAACTTTGCACTACATATATTATATTGTGCTTCATCACATGAATCAAAATTTAGTACATAGAAACTAGGAAAAAATTTGATCACAAAAATATGACCAAATCCCCCTGAGTCATCCACACATGGCAATGGTGACATCATCAAACTATTTACTCTAATTTTTTACCACTAGACCCAAAATGTATAGATGAAAACAATGATCAACTAGATGAAATCCACTCATGCACATAGTAACTTAATGAATCATTAAACTCTAATATGACCTCTTTCAAAAGTTAAATACTTTAGAATCATCGCTAATCATATCTAAATATCCAAACTCTGAAGATCAACCAAGAATGCTTCAACCATACTAGGATAAACATATTTCACACTTTGTCATTGTCACTTAGACTATCAAGGTACTTCATCTACTCACATGGATACCTAAATGACATCACCATGACATAATATATAACTCTTTAGAAAAAATATATCAGTACCTTTGAATCAACCTATCAAACCTTATTCCATGCTCACATGTGCTTTGTCATATTGGAAACTCAAATTGACTTCACATTTAGACCTCACTAGGTCTCTTTGCATACTAGGTCTAGGACTACTAGTTATATTTTGACCTTTGAAAATACTTGAAAAGTTATTATTATACTCTCAAAACCACATCCACATCTCAAATTCACTCATACCATCCTCTCAATATACCATCCATTTTCACATAGGTCTCACACTTCTCATTTTAACCAACTACCAAGCCTATGTCTTCATACTATGTCTCTCATGCAAGGGTTATGACTCAAAACCTGACCTTGGAGATCTTATAAAGGATTATTTTCCTTATACACATGTTTACATAGTGTCTAAAATCCTATAACATGATTTATCACTAATTTTATCTACTTCATGCTCATACATATCAATATCATGCCTTTACAAGATATGTTTATGCTTAATAACAAGTCTAAACACATAGGTCTAGTAGGTACCATACCTTATTGAGATCTTGTTACTACATGTATATTCTCAAAAAAAATTTGGAACATCAATGAAATTTATCTACATTTTTAAATTAATGACAACCTTAATTCCATAAACACATTAATGGGACATACCTCAACAATATCCCCCTTTGTCATTGATGGCAAACACTCAAACACAACAAACTAATCTCATTTTTACAAGATTATTCTCACATTAAAGTATTTCTCCCCCTTTTAAATTAATGACAAAGGTAATATACACTTCTCATACAGTCATATCCACACAGTCCATTTATTCTAGGACTTGATTATTTTACTGAACAAGTAAACTTCCTCTTTATTCATGCATGTTTCTCATCAAGTTTCTCAAATAAACCTAATTATATTCCCATACATCCATGATCCATCTAAATAATGTCATCTTAAACTACATATCAAATTCTTACAATAAACACATAACATATTTTCTTACCTTAATAAACCTCCATAGGTCAATACCGTATTCAAGTCATTTCATCATATCATCCTTGCCATATTCTACTTACTAGGTCTATGAGACCTTGTCTTCAACAACATATATTTATTGATACATTATTGTATTAATTTCTGAATAAAACTCAATATTTATGCCATAAAAATTATTTAAAAAATCTATCATAAAACCTTCATGATCAATGATTTCTATATGATAATGACTCAAAGGATCAATTTTAACACATATTATCAAGACTATTTGACAAAACTTAGAGCACTTGTTAACTTCAAATAACTATTATCTTCTTTATGAAATAATTGGTTTTTAATATCACTTATTATAAAATAAAAATACCTTGAATCTCATGATCAATAAATCTCAATCCTTAAATAACATTAGCCTTGTAGACCAATCTTCAACTCTTACATAACTTGGTCTATCTTTGCTACCTGGGCATTATCTTTGCACTCAAACATGCATAAAATAAGATAACTATACTAGGAAATATCTAAAAAAGTATATCTAACACTCCAATGATCTCTCATATGTAAACTAAGATACATTTTCATCATTGCACATCCTCATCAAGTTTAGTGGACACAAATGTTTTTGAAACCCTCATACCTCTTATTCTCTTGAGTCTTTGAACTATACAATCACAACTGAGATCAAAATGGTATTTTACAACATAAAAATGAGATTAAATACCTTAATGTCATGATTAAGTACTTATATTATTCATACAATTGACCAACATATCCATGACTTTAATCAAGTTATTCATGTTTGTTAAAAATAGAGACCTTTGATCACAATCTTCTTTTAATGAGATTCTCATACACATAGGCACATTTTCAAAACTTCCTCAAAGCATGGAACAAATTATAATGATGTTAAAACATCATATTATTCTTATAAATTCAAATTAATGTCAATAAATAATTTATAAATTTAATTTAGTCCTCCCAAGTTTCCTAAGTAACAACACAGTCAATAAACTTTGACTTTAATTCACAATAACTTCACTTGTATAGATTTTCAAATCAAAATATCATCTAGGTAATTATAACCATAGATTATATTAAATATTTTTATTTTAAACCATATTAGTTTTACCTATTTCATGACTTATATTATTTATTCTTTGCTCTTAGGTCCTTATTTCATTCACAATCAGTTTGAATTTTTTAATTCCAATGGTTATTTCCTGGTCATACCTCCATGATTTCAAATGTATATCTAGATTATATTAACAAGAATATAAAATTTTATTCAATAAATACGATCATTAATAAAATAATAACCTCAACATAACATATAATTCACCCTCAAATCATTCTCTATGACCATAATGGCATTGGTCATATATACCATTTTATAACTCTCTTAACCAACAATTCTGAGTCTTGAATCTTAAACCTCACCATGAACTCAAAAATACATTATAATAATGTAATAAAATAAATTAAACCTTGAAACCAAATTAAAAAAATATGCTAAGCCCAACAAGACATAATAGAGTTAATATCATTATGAGAACACACCTTAGGGTTTGAAGACACTAGAAGATTTAAATCCCTCATCTCAATGTCCTATGAGTCTTAAGCTCATTTATCACCTTTTAGGTAAAAAATTATCAATTAAAATAATTATATAGGAATTAAATGACCTAAATAATACATTTATTCACTTATATTAATCACCTTAATAGAGCAAAAGGACTATGCAACTCAAACAAGTCACACATGTCTACTAATCACAAAGACCTTAAGAATACAATCACTTTCATTGAGTTTCTCAAGATTAGACCTCTATGGTCTCAATAATAAATTTAATATATTTTAATAATGAATTATTTAACATGATAAAATGATAAAATTACCTTCTTATATCATTACATACTTAGATACATTGTGCAAATAGGAAATTTCATAATCAAGGCACAATCAACCATATTCTCTTCTTAGTCCTAAAACATCTTCATGTCATGCTTGAGGAATGATTACCAATTAAAAAAAAAATTATTTATTTTATGTCTCAATAGAATTTAAATCCTAATATTATTATCAAATTTTATATCATGGATCAAATGATCACTACTTTCTATTATTCTAGCTGACTAACTAAACCATGTTGAAATACATTGAGCTATAGCTTTCTCTCAACATGTCTTCAGAGTCCTTATAGATTATAAATAATGGGTTTGATATTTGAATTAGATTATATATATTCCTTATTATATTACAAATGGCATCTTTCACATTATTTCAGCTCTCTAGACAACTTTGCAAGCATCATCACTAAAAATAAGATGAACATTATCATCATCATATGTTATGCTACTTAGGATCACATGTAGGATATCAAACCTCCTTCAAAGGTCAAATTATGATACCAATTATTGGAATTAGATAATAATATGGGGGTTAATAATTTTCATAATAATATATATTCAATTCCATTCATCATTACAAGAAGCATTCATTCACATAAAGATCAAAGCATACATAAAAAACCACATGAGCATCTCAAAAGATAACACAAGAGATATGTGGGAAACCCTATTTGGGGATAAAACCAACTAAACCAATCACGTGGAAAAAAATATTATAATTTCAATATACAAAATTTATTGAATCACCAACTTGACAAGGAGCTCCAACCCGTACCTGGTTAAGCACCCACTCAACTAGTCTTATGCAAGTTATATCTTGTAAGGAGGATCCAACCCCCTAGGTAACTTATAACCAACCAAGTAAAATATTATATATTATTATACTATAAAACCTATTAATAATATTAAAATAATGATGAAATCATTTTTTTTCAATCTTTACTCTTTAATCTCACTTAACCAGCCTTCTAGGCTTACTTGCTTAACATGCATATTCTAGGCTCACTAACTCCATTGACCTAGTCATCCACCTGAAACAAATATATTATATAGAAATGGATGATAATATTCTCCATTTTATGGTCCTAAATTACCTTCTCCTCCTCCATCAAAATTTCTCTCCTTTGCTTAAGTCCTCTCTTCTCTAGCTCGCTCAAATAGGCCAATTAGGCCTTACTTTTATACTCAACGCTTAATCTCACCCATCTTGGTCAGACAAGATCCTTAACATGATTTTTTTA
Organism: Torreya grandis; assembly: GCA_037957365.1. NCBI lineage: Eukaryota > Viridiplantae > Streptophyta > Pinopsida > Cupressales > Taxaceae > Torreya > Torreya grandis. Next base: position 601,469 of record JARHVA010005621.1, on the reverse strand, counting down.
CCATTTAAATATGTCCTCATATATTTTTAACATAAGAAACAAACACCACATAAGTTTTTCATCTTTCATAGTGACCAAAAACCTATTAGGCCTAATAGAGACCTAAAGGAATTAGGCCTTATCTAAGGCACACATTACACTCAGAACCATTAGACAAAATTTTTCCTTTAAAAAAACTTTAAAAAAATTTAATATCACTTTAATATGTCACTTATATCATAAAAATATGTTCAAACCATCTTGAATTCAAATTCATCACTTGAATCATGTTAATAGGCTTACTCGCCATCAAAATTTAAGCACATATTTAAATTTATAAAAAAATAAAATAAAAAAATTAATAAATATATCCTCCATGACCTAAAAAAATCACCATATCCATTTTAATTCACTAAACAGGCCAACAAGCCACACAACTAACACTTACAAAATGACCACTCAAAATGGTCAAACATAGTCAAAGTACAATTAAGAATTCTTGACACTCAAAAATATTTTTAGAAATTAAAATTAATATTATTGAATTAAAATTATACTTATTTATATTACTAAAATCTTAATATTCATTGTATTCTTCAACTCAGGCTAGAGGACTTCAAACTCATCACTCCCAGATGACTACTCAAACTACGTGTAGCCTCCAAAAACATAGTCATGTAAAAGTTATTGTTTATCAATTTATAGGAAATTTTAATGAATTATTATCCAATTAATTATATCATATATAAATTATATACAATCATCAATTTCATAGATCACTTTTTATAATATTAACCAATGGTCTTACAGAGCCATCTCTCAGCTTTCTCTTACACTATGCATATACATTCTGATAAGCCAATTTGGATTGCAAGTTCAACACATAAAAGTTAATAAAAACATTTAATTAATATTTTTTACATAATTTATGTCCTAAAAAACAACACAATGATCATTATATGCATTAGTTAAGTACATATATCTTTCAACTTACCATTTTTAATTACATACACATAGTTGTCAAACTACCTTAAGAACTAGTCATGGAAACATGACATTATAACACATTATAATGTATCATAATGATATTAAAATACATTTAAAAATTAATAAAAAATTATTATATAACCATCTAACACAAAAATCATATGATCAAATGGAAATTTTGTTCCTACAGACCATTCTCATTGTCTTGGTTTCACTATCTTGTCTCATATAGATAAGTCACTTTGAGATAATCTTATAGATTATATGTAAACATAATAAAAATTTATAAACAAATGTAACAATAGGTATAGGTCTTAAAAAAATATCCAAAACAAATGGATTAATCCCTAGTCACTTGAAATTCATCCCTAAACATATTCTCACACTTGCCTAGTGTTTCTCACTATTTTCACCATTACTCCATTTTAGTGATAGGTCATATTTAATGAAAAAATGGTTGAAATAGAATATTTAAATTTAAAAAAATTAATAATTTAAATTTATAAAAATTATTTACCTTCAACCTCCAACCACTTTCATACATTGACTTGGTAAACTTTTCCTGTAGCATCAAATTATTTAGAAATAAGTAGTTTTCTATATCTTTTGCTCATTACCCTAACACAAAATTTCCACTTGGAGAGTTATATATGATTAATCTACATTATATAAACATAAAATAATATTTTAAAATCCATTTTTGTCCTTTTACAAAAAAATTTATCCAATCAAGTCATTAGGAGGGTTTTGAACTAGTTTACACTCTTAATGTTTGTTCATATAGCTTTGTCCCTCAAATGTAAAAATAATTCATTTAATTCATTCCTAGGAAAATTTTAAATCTCTCCAACAATTACTATATTCCCATTAAACTATCACACATTCTAATGAGAATCTAAACTTCCTTCTTTGGCTTGGAAACCTTCAATTTGTATGCACATGAGACCTACAAACATGTTTTCTTGTTTTCTTGATTTTTATTTCTCCTTAGGAGATAAATATTTGTCAACAAATTTAAATAAACCTTTAAAACCTTATTATATTCTCATATGTAATTTTTCATCCTGGAAACTCAAATTTACTCCTCATTTAGACCTCACTTGCATACTAGGTCTAAGATTGCTAGTTACATTTTAACCTTTAAAAATACTTAAAGACTTCTTATTATACTCTCAAAACCTCATAAACATATTAAATGAACCCATACCATTCTCTTAATCTTCCATACATGTTTACATAGGTCTCACACATCTCATCTTAACCAACTACCAAGCCTATGTCTTCATATTAGGTCTCTCATGCAAGGGTTATGTCTCAATACCTAACCTTAGAGATATTATAAAGGATTATTTGATTTATACACATTTTGATATAGTTTACAACATCATATAACATTATTTATCACTAATTTTATTTACTTTATACTCATACATATCAATATCATTCCTTTACAACCTATGTTCATGCTTAAGAACAAGTATAAACACATAAGTCTACCAGGTACCATACCTTATGGATATCTTCTTGATATATGTATCTTCTCAAAAATACCTCTAAAACATCAATGAACTTAAACTACCTTTTGACATCAATGATAACATTAATTTCATATGTCATAAACACATCAATGGAACATACCTCAACAACCTCCATGATACCATCCTACCCCCTAACCTTAATCACCATAAAATAAAGTCTTCATTCATTGTACCTACCATTAAATAATCCTTGATAGCATGGTCTATTGCATAGGCTATGACAAGACTTTGTTAAGATTCCTAACCATAAAAGATGCTTCTCACATGATCAAGGAATTCCATGATGGTATGTGTGGTGGTCACATTAGTGAAATGGCCTTGGCGAAGAAATTGCTCTAGATTGGATATTATTTACCTACCATGGAGTAGGACTCCTACTAATACATGTAAAAATGCATCGCTTATCAAAAGCATATAAATATTATTCATGTACCCACACAATAATTACATATCATAATGAGTCCATGGTTTTTCTCCATATGGGTCCTTGATTTGATCAACAAGATAAATCCTACATCCTCTAAGGGTCACAAGTTTATCATCACAATAATGAAGTATTTCACTAAATGGGTAGAAGAAATGTCACTCACTTATACTATAGGCCTTCAGATTTATAAATTCATCCTCAATAAAATCATTTTCCATTTTATAATATATGCTAACGTCATCTTTTATAATGAAAAAAATCATTAAAAAAAATAAGTTAAGACCTTATGTCAGAGGTATCACATCAAGCATCACTGGCCTAGAATAAAGGTGCACATCACTTAACTAACACTGATACCTCATATAATGGCCAATAGTACTAGGCCTCATGGTTCAATCTCAAAATTCCCTTCATCACCTCCTCCATTCCATGCCCACTAATCACCAAGTTTGCCTCATCTTTGGCCCTGTTGGCCAGCTCTACCTCTCTTGTCAATATTCAATTCTACACTTGTATCTACATAATCTATCCCTAGAAGCTTATAATTTATGCATCTATGATTTGAATTTGGATTTATAAGGTAAGTATTTTTGCCTATAATCTCATAATTTGGCCTAAGCTTGGGCTATCTGCCCATTCCCCTATGATATATAGGCCTATAAAGTTGTGACTTGCCTCTACAACCTAGTCACCCATGTTTGTGCTTAGGCCAACTGCCCAACTCTTTATGATATCATAGTATATAGATGAGCTTATAATTGGTACCTTTCCTAAGTAATACCAATAATATCTAATAGATAAGCCTAAATATTAGTCTAAAACCAAGCCAATAAGGATATCTCACTCTCTAATAATGGCTACCATAAAGGCCCTGAAGCATCTCCACCACCACTCCCCTAGCTTAAGCACCAGCCTAAACCTACGTCTATACCTGATGTCTAATTTTCACCTATATTTGTGATTAGGTCCAATTACCTCATACCTATATTTATATCATTGTACAATCCCCATCCCATCCATTCACATCCATAGCAACCCTATCATGTTCATCCTTACCATCCTGAGTGGGTGTCTTTCTCATCCACCTCTATAACCTGCTTATGCCTAAATCAATCTCCTAACCACACCTTACAATACCAAAACCATTGTATGAGTCAATCTCATTATAATATGTGGTCTTCATCATTATGTGTATGCTATAGTAAACTCTAGATCACAAATTAGCATCTAAAAATCCTAGGGCACTAAGGTAATACTCTCTTAATCCATCTGAGTTTGGGATCTATCTATTGATCTACCCTAATGGGGCCACTCCCACTCACTCTTATAAAATATGTACTCCTCTCTAGTCATATACTATATAAATTTAAACTTCCTTTGCACCTTGTTAGGCCTATATGTCTCTATCACAAGATCCCTATGACTTGTCAAAAATCACTTAGTCAACATATACTAAGTAACTACTGCCTCATTGTCCTAGCCAAGTTGTAAGCCCCTATAAGGCATCTATCTAATATGCCCAAGATAAAGATTGTCAAATGTATCTCAATAGAAGCACATCTCCATCGCATGACCCTATTGTATACCTAGTAGAATATAACAACCAAATACAATAGGCTAGTGAGCTTGCCTCATTGTTAAAGTACCCAATGGTCACTAGATCCTAATATTTTCTAATCTCTCATCCTATAATAGCATAGATGGTACCAATATAGTTACTCCCCTATAAGCTCCTAGGTGTATCTCTCTATAAAGATGTGCTAATACCACAAGTCCCCGAGAAAATAATCTAAAATACTAAACCATGTCTGCTAAAACATCCCCCAAGCCTAGATAGAACCACTACTTGCTCTTATCTAGCAAAAGTATGATGCTAACAAGAGACATGACTACCAAAGTTAGCCTATAAATAGTACCCTCACATAAACACCTATCAATATCAATACATTGATCATGTACACCCACCCAAAAACCCATAACTAGTCTCTATAGTGTCATAATAAGAGCATGTGACCTCCAAAATATCTTGTCACCAAGCATTATCAAGTGGAAGATCTGGTAAACATCCTATAATTTCACTATCATTTCATTGATGAAAAAGTGGAATTTTCTGGTCTCAGAATGATAGTGCTCTACCAATGCTATGATAAAGGCCTGATTGATCTATATCACTAGAATTATTTCCACATCATGTAGCCTAATCAACTCTAACACTCCATACTTAGTCTCTATCAACAAGTATATCTCATTTACTACTACATAATGCCATGATCGAGATGCCATCACTCTTAAATTATCTTACTCTAGTCACCATCAACATATCACTACATCTATCAAAAACCACCTCTCCTACCCATCACAAATCACCTAAATTACCCCCATCCCCCTTAAGCCCAATACATCCTATTTTCATTAGTATGACCTCACCCTATACTATCCCAACACATCCCTAATCCTAGTTACATTGTAGACATTCCCATCACTCACCTGTCTTCATTTCCTATTCCCTAACTCCATAACCCTAACTATCCCCCATCCTATCATCTCTAAACAATTAAACCCTCTTCCCAAATCACATCCTATATAACTGACCGTAATTAACCTAAATAACCCCCTAAACATCATCTAACTAAACTCATCTCTTAACTTATCCCCATATCCCACTAAAATTATCTAACTCACCTACAACCTTAACCTATCCCCTACCTTATCTAACTTCCCTAATTACCCCTCACGCTACCTAATCCATCTCTCCCATTTTCACTAACATTCTCTTATCCCATCACTTAATCATTTTTCCCTATACTAACAAAATCACTAATTGTAACCCTATCCTAAGTGGTGATTTTGGAAAAATCATTATTCATGAACTATGATTTTATATAACCCCATTGATGTGTAAAATCACAATTCCCTAACCTATGGTCTTATGAAACCATGAATCTATAGTTGTGGTATTGAAATACCATAGAATTGGGGTATTATAATACCATAAGTTTCCTTACAAGGCCGTAATTCATGATGATAATGTTGTGATTGAGGTCACTACTAAGCAATAGTGACTTGGATAGTGTTTTTTCCTATAATAAATAAAAAAAAATGATCAAAAATTAACAAATTCATCAAGATAAGGGATTAGTACTCATAGGTGGTCTAGCCTCTAACACCCTCTGGAACTCTTGCACTCATTCACCATGATGGGAAGCTTGGGGAAGCCAGTCCATGATTTTAGCTCAGAGCTCAATTTCATAAAAGAAGAAAACACCCAAATGACCTTATTTTTACTATTTCATCCTATTTCACCTCCCCTCCCCAACCCCCCCATAAACTCATGACAATCTTTTGATAACAAATTCTACATTCAATCCCATCAAATTATCCAAATTTCCCAATTATTCAACTCTAACTATTTATCTCATCATCTAGGGCAGGGGTTTTCCATCTCCCCATTATCCACTCTTGATCCCAAATCAGAACTACATCAGCTTGAGGTCTTTTAGGACTATGTGTAGATTCAATTACAATAAATGATTAGTCAAGCCTTAGTCCAAAAAATCAAATAAGAATGCATAGAGAGCTAATTAAATCAAGCCAATCTATTCATATAAGGTTTTACTAATAGAAATAGGATACAAATGAAAGAAATTAAACAATTACCTTCACAATTGATTCCATTGCTCAAAAGTGGCTAAAACAAATGCTCTCCCCTTGATCAAGCATGCTTGTTTTCATGAACAATGGTGGCAAAACTCCTCCAATGTCTCAAGAACACTCCATAAAACCTAGGATCATTATATTAAAAATATCTAATTAACTATCAAATAAATATAATACAAATATGAATAATACAATAATCAAAACACAAATTAGTTTTTAAGATATTTTAGCATTATAACATTACAATAATTATGCTTAAAAATGATGTTCATGGCCTCTCTATTTATATATTTTTGAGATTGATCAGATTAAATTATGACCATCCATCTTGAGATAAAAATATGTGGCCAAGAATCCATTCAATTTTTAAAGATAAAATCAATAAATGTCCTCATAATGATTTGGGAATAAGGGGTATTAATGAGGCATGGAAGGCCATGATTAAGATATTTTATGCATTTATGGCCTAAGGATGACTTTCCAAAAAATGATGTCATTAGGTGATGTAGTTAACACAGATCAATTTATAAAAATAAATATTCAATAACATCCAAGGAAAATCCACATAATCTCTTGATTTGGATTAATTAGCTTTAAACAAGATTAATCAACATTTGTGCAATTATTTGGAAATCAGCCCTCAATTAATCAAAATGGTTAGAAAGTCATATTACTAGGTCATAATTTGATTCCAGAAGAATTGAAAGGTGATGTTAGTTGAGTTGGAACCATATTCCCATTTAGGATGTTTCCAACACAAAATAATAAAAGAACATGAGGTGTACTAGTGAAATAGAAGAAAAAGAGTGATCTAGAGCATAAAAAGGTGAAATAATCATTTTGACTCAAAATGAATTTATAAAATTTAGGAATCACATAAAATGCATTTCTCCATTTAGAGATATTTTGGCCTAAACCATCACTTGTAAATAACAAGTTTGAACCATTTGGGGTGTTTTAGTGATTTTGACGTAAAATATACATTTGAGTGTAATTTGAGTATGATTGGCAATTTGAACAGAAATGGTGTTAGGAAATGGATGTCTACATTTTGTCCTTGTTTATGAAGGCATAATGAGACATTTAGGTGAAGTAACATCTTTTCAAAGAAAGGAGTTGTCAAGAAGAAATTGGAAATTACCCATGATGCCCCCTCAATAGGACATACCAGGACAAAAGAGAAGGATGGACTCTTGAAAAGAGAGGGACCATGAGAGATTAACCCATGGAATAGATCACATCCAAATGGGCTAATGTTTGTAAGCATGGTTAACATCAATGATCAAAATATAATTAGAGGTATAATGGGCCCCGAAGATTGGGGGGAATAGGAGGGATACAATCCAAACATGTAAGGGACACACTTGAAACACACCAAATTTGAAAGTGCAAGCTATGCACTTATTGTATTTATCAATTTCGAGACAATTTTCACACTAAAACATTGCCATCATGGGAAAACGTGTGGAGATCTTAGAATTAGAGGAAAAGGATAATGTGGTCTCCATAAAGATGATAATAAGACATGCCATAGTAGGGATAATATTGATCATTGATAAATAATAAATAATGGTTTACCCATGTAGGACTCATTTGATTTGTATAATAGGCTCAAATTTAGTGCCCTAACATGGGTTAATTAGAAAGCAATTAGCTCAATAATATAACCCAAAACATAGGTTAAAGTGAGAAAGTGAAAACATAGATGCAATGGTATAATGGCTTGAGGAATCCACAAAAAAATAGGTATATAAGAATGTACAAAGTGATGAGAGAGATGAAAAGAAGAATGAATATGGCTGAGCGGACTCTAGATGTACAAGACAAGTGGACATTGCCTACATAGTTCCATGGATGCATGTTCCAACATGAACTTCAAGCCAAGAATGAGGGATGAATGAAAAATGACCAAAGAATGATTAGACTCATAATTTATGTGAAGAGATGCATGTCTAAGTAGAGATCCAAAGTGCTAAAATGCATGTTACCTAGATGTCTATTTTTCCAATCATGAGCCTAGATTATGCATAGTGATCTTGAGAACTATTCATCAGAGCTTTGTTGAAGTTTAAGAATTTGACACTAGAGCACAATGTTCTTGCTATATAAAAATAAAGTAGGCATCATAAGTATGAAGAACTTATAATGACATGGCATTTTAGATGCAAAGAGTCGGTTCAAATGTGAATGCCTATAACTAAGGATAATGGTAAACAATGACCAAAGCCAAAGTTACAACTATTTACATTTAAATAAAAGATAAAAATAAAGAAAAAGATAAATATAAATGAACCTAATTTTAAATTAAGATATGAATAATCAAGACTTAAGGAGGAATATTAATGTTTAAAACCAAAATAAAATAGCTTAATAACATGAGATCAAGATATAAATAATCAAGATCCATGTGGACAATCAAGATGTTCTTGAAAACAAAGAAGAAAACAAAAAACATATAGGGAAGCACAAGACCAAGGTGAGACAATAAGCAATAAAAAGAGAAAAGGAGAAGAAATTAATGGATAGGTGTGAAAGCACAACAAAACACCAAGAAAATATTAAAAAATAATAAAAAATAAATAAAATAAACACCAATAAAACTTTAATAAACACACACAAAAAAAACCAAATTAGTGCAGTTTAAAACAAATAATTGTTCATGCACATGTGGTAGAGGTGTTACTTTCCACCACAACATAAAAAATAGGAACAACGACAAAATAAATGGGGGAAGAAAAGAAAAGGAAGGGGTTGGCTAAGCTAACTCCATATGTAGAAGATAAGTGGATGTTGCCTACATAGTTCCATAAATGCATGTTCCAACATGAATTTCAGGCCATATTTAGTTCTCCCAATAAGTGGGATAGAAGACATGATGATGACCAAAATATATGATTAATATTTGTATAATAAAATAGAGGACTTAAACAAATGAGATTGGTCTTGTAAAATGACAAGTTGGTGAGATGAAGGAGAATGATCTTGCAAAATGAAAAGTGTGTGGACTTAATTTCCTTACAAAACATAAAGAGAATGATATATTCAGACAAGATGACTTACACATCAGAAATTAAATAGGATATAATGCTTGTGAAATAACAAGAGTATGAGGATTAGAATGTATAGAAGTGTAAGACAATGTTCTTAATCTTTTGAGAATTATTTTATAATGATTTTTTGTATTTTTTGGGATAAAATATGTACAAAGGGGGAACAAAATAGTCAAGGATATTCTCTTTCAAGAGTATAAGCTCCAATAAATAACTAAGCTAGCTACAACGACACATGCTCATAAATCAACAAGAGTGAGGATCCTAAAAAGATAGTAACAATGTTCACCAAAGAGTAGAAAATGTAATATAAATAGTGTGTAGTGTGAAATTAATCTAAATAACCATTTGGTAGGCAAATACTAAGTTGAGAAGATGTTCTTGTTCAATTTCCTATAGAATAAGCTATAAAATAATATTCTAGCTAAACTGATTGTAGAACTAGCATTGAAGGTGTTCATAATGTTGATGAGATATAATTAGGATTGTAAGCAATCAAGGGACAAAAGTGTTCAGGGTACAACAAGCCCAAGACCTAAAAAATGATAGGGTTCTAAAAGATGGGATGAGGGAAAAATTCTTGAAAAATGGTAATAGAATGGAAAAGGGGGGACCAAGCTGACCTCAATAAAAATTGAGCACTGCATGCATAGTCTTGAAGGACCTCAAGTCAATATAGTCCAAAAAATGTGGTAAATGGAACATAATGGTATAATATGCCCAAAAAGGGTCTATATGATTTTTCCTACGAGATGAGGCATGGTAATGGCAAATTGTAATTGGAAAATTTAAAAATGGTTCTATTGTTCTTGTTGATAGGGAGATGCATGTCCTAGTCAATATGTGAGATAATATAAATGATTAGTTATAAAGTTGTTATCCAACACATTTTTAAAAATTTACTCTCTCAAGAACTTATTTTCGATCTAGATCTCAATAATGTGTTTGTGGTCTTCATTGGTCACTAAGTCTATTTCCTTCAAATGTTGAGACAAGATATCCTTGTAGCTTTTACAAAGGAAAGAGATGTTAGTGATCATAAATAATGCTAGGATAAATGATATAAGTGGGTAATGAATAGGTGGATGAGAATGAAATTTGTAATGAATGGGGAACAAATGAAGATTAGGAATTTTAGTCACATGTAATGTTATTGATACCAAATTCGACATAGTTTTGGTTATGATGGGGTCAAAGACATCTGAATATGCTCTTTATAAGACCAATATATATTTTTTATTTAATCTTGAGAGTAGCTACCATCTAATTATGTTGTGGATTGGAATATATAATGATTTGATATTGAATAATGTCTTCAATAAGTAAAGAAAAAAAATTTGCTCAGCTATTGCTTCCTCGATGAAGTTTTCACCAGTGAATTTGTTTGGATTATCCCATAGTGCCTTTGAGAAGGTTTTAAGAAGAGATATTAACATTTTATTTTGATTGTCTTCTAGCGCCTTAAAAAAGGTTTCACTAAAATTTGTTGAGTTTGATCTTTTCTTGTTCCTTAGCACCTTCAAAAAGGTTTAACTAGAAAATTGTTATTATTTTTCATGAATTTGGTCTTGATCCCCCTAATATTATGCAAATGGTATGTCACCATAGATGTAGTTAAACAAGGTGTGATTTTGTCGATCCCAATCGACATTTATGGGAGGTGAAATGCCAATTTAATGGCTATGTTATGTAGGAATAATGGAATGATGAATGACAACATAATCCTCATAGAAGACACTAGGAGAACTTGTGTTGATGTTGAAGTAATCATCCTCAAAAATTGTAGAAGGATAAAAAATATATTCAAATAAATCTGTAAGGAAATTGTAACCAATATTATAACAACTGATATTATATTCTATTTTTTAATCTAATTTTGATACAAGGGACTCTAAATTTGATGTCATAACTAATGTTGATTATGATTTTGATGCTAAATTTGATGTTGGTTCAAAAATAGAAGTTGACTCTGATGTTGTTTCTTTATCAAATATGGTTGCTTCTATAATGATGGTTTGTTGAATGTTTAGTATTGAACAAGTAATGGCCTATGATGGCATAATGGGATCTATAAAAAGTGATTCATCTAGGAAGGGTTCAACATAGACTGGGTTGTCTAAGTGAATCCCCTCAAAGAGAGGGTACCACTTGAGGGATGCCTCGATAAAATCTTATCCGTCAAAAGGAGACTATTAAATAAGTGGGAAAATATCAAGAGACAACTCTATAGAGCCTAGTTTATAAAGGAGATGAGGCTCTTTAAAAATAGGTAACATATGAATATGTGATTCATCATAGGTTAACTATTCACAAATGGGTGTTTCAATAATAACATCATGATCTTGGTTAAAAATTGGTTGTAAAAAATAAACTTTGAACACATTTCTATCCTCATAAGATGGCTCTTGAAGAGGTAATGGTTCATGTTCTAACTTGAAGATCAACATATAATTTATAAAGTGGGGAACATCTGGTTTAGTGGGAATAATGGTTTTTGGCTCAATAATGGGATCTCCAAAAATTAGACTATTGAAAAAGGGATCAATAATAACTAGTTCATCAAATGGATGCTCTTCAATAATAGGCTCACAAAATATAGGTGATGGGCATAGAATGGTAATAACTAAATGCTATGCAGTTTGGTTATTCATGCAAATCAAAGGAGGAGGTCTTAAAATGGCAACCTTCACATGTTACGGAGCTGGATAGGTCACACAAGATGAAGGAGAATAGCTTAAAATGTTAACCTTTGGATATTGCAGAGCTTGATCGCTCACACAAGCTGAAGGGGGATAACCTAAGATGTTAACCTTCGACCATGGAGAAAAAATTAGAGGAGGATATCCTAAAATTGTTACCTTCAAATGTAGTGAACAAATTAAATGGGAATGATGAGGATGATGTATGACAATCAGCATGGATTGGATTTTCAATAAATAATCCCAAAGAGGGTGACATCCTCAAACAGGATAGAATGTTCATGTCTGTCATAAAACTTATCTACCTTACAACTAGGACCAAAAGAAACCTTATTAAAAGTGTACCTTTGAGTCATTATTTTAAAAGAGTTTTGTATACATTTTGTAAGATTTGGACTATGTTTTACAAATATTTAAACAAGATATGGGTTTTGATCTTTCTTCTAAACAAATGAGTAAGGTACTAAAGAGACTATAAAAGGAGGTGGCTTGGAACCACACACAATTAAAATAATGTGTTCAAAAAATTAATCAACCTTGGGTAGGCTTAAAATCATATAAATTAAAAAGGGGTATGATGACTCAAAAAACCTAGAGTGTCACTAGTATACTAAAATGTAGACTTTTGTGATATGTGAATACCATAAAGCTAGTTTAAATTTGATGAGTTGCTACTAGAAAACTAGAATAAATCCATTTAGATTAGGAAAGAGATAATGCAAACCAAGAAACTCATGATGTGAAAACATGCAAGAATTCATAAGTATAAAAATAGAACCAAATGAGTAGCACAACGCTGCCACATGGTAATAGGAATGGTAGTATAAAATGTGTTTTAAGACACAAAGTATGAGTGATACATAAGATGAATTAAGTACACCAAAGATGATAATGTGAAAATGAGTTTATAAATGGCCATCAATTCAAACAAGAAATTAAAGCCAAGTTAAATCAAGTCAAGTGCAAATGGTGAACCCAATTTAATGCATCAACATTTAAAACTTAGAAAAGTCCAATTTCAAATTTGAATTATCAATGAGGGTCTTAAGAAAATTTGGAAAATTATCTAGACTCAAATGGGTAACATAACTATGCCAAAATGGATGATATGACACAATGTTTTAGATGACAATTTGAACAAGGAAGAGATGATTTTCACTTGGACAACATAATACCTCCTTGTTTAATAAATTTGGGGAAAATGTGTTTAGTTTATGATGTTTTGTTAAAAAAGAAAGTTTTGAACCAAAATAAGACCAAATAATCTAATACAAAGACAAATCAACTAATTAATCATCGTAAGCCCTACACTGACAAGGTGTGGTAAAGTAGGGTTAACTAAACTAGTTGTTATATTGTAGAGTCTATTTATAAATTAAAATTTATTTAAAATATTTTACATTTAAGATGTACTATAAAATCTTTATGTATTCTTGTGGGGTTTTGGTGGTGGTAGCCCCCCAAAAAAAATTGGACCCCTTTAATGGGATACCATTTTGGGATGACTTTGCCCATTGTTTTGGTACCCGTTATTTTGTAGAACTTTTATGTTGATGTATTATGTATATATGGATATTTAGTAGGTAATACATTATGAGAAAAATGGTTTGATAAATAAGAATAGAGTGTGGGAATTTAGGTGCAAATTCAAGAGGGTTTTGTTTGAGCGCAACTATAAACAATATTTGTTCATGTTAATTGTAAGAAGGTAGATCTTAAAATGGATTATACTGTTGTGCATGTAATCAAATATAATAAATTGTTTCTTGCTAGATATAACACACATTGGGTGAGCCACATTAAATTTTTTCATATTTTCGTGCATGTTTATTTCTATTATTTATGCATCTCTACTCATATTCTTATTATTGTGATTATGTGACATTATTTCATTAAAATGGATTATACTCTTGTGCTTGTAATAAAATATAATAAATTTTTTCCTGCTAGATATAACCCACAGTGGGTGAGCCACATTAAATTTTTTCTTCTTTTTGTGCATGTTTATTTCTATTATTTATGCATCTGTACTCATATTATTATTGTGATTATGTGACATTATTTTGCATCAATTTATAGTTTATTCCTAATAATTGGTATTAGAGCTTCAAATTGTATTTACTGAAGTGTTGAATCATAAGAAGGGTTATTATTTCAAGTGGGAGCTATGGTTGATGATCATAGATCAAAAGATGAAAATTTCAATGGATAAAACTTTGGTTTATGGAAGATGTAAATGGAAGATTACCTCTATCAGAAGGACCTCCATGGTCTAATGGGAGGAAAAGTAAAGCAAACAGTGAGTATGATAGATGAGGCTTAGGATTTTATTTATAGAAAAGTACTTAGGGCCATTAGGTTATGCCTTGCATCTTTTATCATGTTTAATATATAATAGGGGAAGACCATAAAATGTCTCATGAATGCATTATGGAATTTATATGTGAAACCCTCTACTTCTAATAAAATATTTTTAATGAAAAAGTTATTTAATATGAAGATGTATAAAAATGGTTTAGTTGTTAATCATCTAAATAAATTTAATACAATTTTGAGTATCTTGAATTCTAAAAAAAATTATTTTGATGATGAAGTTAGGGATTTACTTATTTTGTGTTCCCTACTAGAGATTTGGAATACCCTGGTAATGGTTTTGATCAAATCGGTCTCTAATAATGCCAAGTTGAAGTTTGAAGATGTCATAAGAGTAATCATTTGTGAGAAAATGTGATGGAAAATCTCTAAGGAGACTTCTACTTTAGGTGATGTTTCGGTAGTGGAGAGTAGAGGGAGACAAAAGTTTAGAGGAAAAGGAAAGAGTAGAAAGTTAAATGGTCTTGGAAGGTTAAAATCAAGGAGCATGATGGTATGTTGGCACTATAGAAATACTGGGCATGTGAAGAAGGATTGTTTGTCTCTTCAAAACAATAAAAAAAACTAGGAATATACCAAGGAGGTGAATGTGGCAATAGATAATGTTTGTCAGGATGCATTGATTCTCTCCATTGACAATATTAATGAGTCATGGGTTTTAGATCAAGGGGCTTATTTTCATGCTACCCCTTATAGGAATTATTTTATTGATTATGTTCAAGGGGATTTTGGCCATGTTTACCTTAATGATGATGAGCCTTGTATTATAGTAGTAAAAGGAAGTGTTCAGTTTCAGATGCATAATGCGAACACTTGGATACTGAATGATGTCAATAATATCCTAAGTTGAGAATTTGGTATCCATAGGATAGCTAGGTAGTAAAGGTTGTATGGTGACATTTATCATATATTATTCGAAAGTGACCAAGGGTTCTCTTGTAGTAGCTAAAGGTAATAAGGTTGGTACCCTTTATTTATCAAGTAGTGTTGACTATTGTAATTTAGTTGTTGAAAATACAGATACAACTTTGTGGCATAATAGGCTCAATCAAATGAGTTAAAAGGGTATGCAAATTTTGAAGGATTGGTATCCTAGATTGAAAGGGTTTGATTTAATTTTTGTGAATATTGTGTGCATATAAAATAGAAAAGGTTAAATTTTCTCAAGGTTAGACCTATAAGGAAGGAGAATAAGTTGGAGCTAGTTTATTCAAATGTATGGGGGTCGACTCAAGTATTTTGTATTAGTGGGTCATCTTATTATGTCACTTTTGTTGATGATGAAACTAGGAAAGTTTAGGTGTATGGAATTAGGAGAAAATCTAATGTGTTTGATATGTTTAAAAGATAGAAAACCTTGGTTGAGAATGAAATAGGTCTCAAATTAAAATGCCTCAAGTTAGATAATAGTGGGGAATATTGTAGTAATGAATTTTTTGATTATTATTCAAGGAATGGAATTCGTACATAGAGGATGGTTCCAAGAACTCCATGGTATAATAGAGTGTCATAAAGAATGAATAGGACTATCATGGAGTGTGTTAGGAGCATGAGGTTGCATGTAGGACTACCTCTTCAATTTTGGGTAGAAGCAGTAAACATAACTATATATGATAAATAGAGGTCCTTCATCTACTTTGGATGGAGACACACTTGAAGAAGCTTGGTCTAGTAAGAAGGTTGATTATTCATTTCTTATAATATTTAGTTGTGAAGCTTTCATTCATATTGATAAAGATGTTAGGACCAAGTTAGAGGCTAAGTCTAAATAATGTACCTTTATTGGTTATTGTGAGGATGACTTTATTTTATAGATTTGGAGTCTTAAGGACAAGAAAATATTTTATTCTAAGGATGTTGTATTTAATTAAAAATTCGTGTATAAATAATAGTTATAGGATCATAAAGAGGATTCTAGAAAAGAATACATAGTATTAGAAGACATTGCAGATGATAAAGTGTCCAAGTAACTAGTTTAGGTACCTTCTCCACAAGAACCCCAAACTCCTATGGCGAGAAGGTTTTCTAGGGTAATAAGGGAACATGAAATTTTTTCTCCATCTCTTAATTATTTACTACTCACTGATAATAGAGAGCCAAAGTGCTTTGAAGAAGTAATGTAGGTAGATGTTAGGAAGAAGTGGGAATAAGCAATGGATGAAGATCATCAGCCTCTCAAGGAAAATTAGACTTGGGATTCGATAAACCCTCCTAAAGGTAAGAGAGTATTACAAAAAAAGTGGGTGTACAAAAAATTAAATAAGATGATGGAGTCAAGAAATGGTAAATGGCATAGTTAGTGTTAAAGGGGGTTTCAAAAAATAAGAGAATTGATTTTGATGATAATTTTTCCCCAGTGGTAAATATGAATTCTATTAAGACTATTCTTGGGATAGTGGTAGCTAAAGACTTGCACTTAGAGTAGTTGGATGTGAAGACTACATTCTTTCATGGTGATTTAGAGGAAAACATATATGGAATAGCCATATGGATATGAGATCACAAGGATGTGAGGTCATAGGGAAGAACAACATGGTGTGCAACCTAAAGAAGATCTTGCATGGCCTAAAACAAGATCCATGATAGTGGTACAAGAAATTTGACAATTTTATGATGAAGCAAGGATACTCCAAGTGTCATTCAAACCATTGCATAAATATCAAAAATTTTGATGATGGTGATTAAATTATCCCTTTTCTGTATGTGGATTACATGTTAGTTTTAGGTAAGGACATGAAGGAAATAAAGGTACTCAAGGAATAACTTACTAATTCTTTTGCTATGAAGGATCTGGGAATAGCAAAAAAAATCCTTGGTATGAGAATAAATTGAGATAAGAAGGAATGAAAGTTGAAATTATCCTAAGAGGAGTACATTAAAAAGGTATTAGAGAGGTTTAGTATGCAGGATGTTAAACTAGTTAGGACTCCTTTTAATGGTCATTTCAAATTATCAAATGAGTAGTTTCCCAAGATAGAGGAGGAGAGATTTTAGATGTCACATATACCTTACTCATTAGCTGGTGGTAGCTTGATGTATGCCATGGTGTGCACTAGGCTAGATATTTACCATACAGTTGGAGCATTAATCAAGTACATGAGTGATCTAAGTAGAGAATGTTGGATGGGAGTGAAGTGGATCCTTTAGTATTTTAAAGGGACCATGGGGACATTTTTAAACTATAGTGCATTGGACACAACATTGTATGGTTATGTAGATTCATACATGGCTAAATATTTAGGTAGTAGGATTACAATAGGATATGTATTTACTATAGGTGATATAATGACAAGTTGGATTTCATGACTATAGTAATTTGTGGTTTTGTCAACCATAAAATTTGATTATGTTTCTGCCACATAGGCAAGAAAATAAATGATTTGATAACATTATTTTTTTTAAGAGTTGGGGAATAAGTAGAAGGAAGGGAAGCTATATAGTGATAGTCATGATAGTTAGAGTGTTATACATATATGAAATAACTCTACTTTCCAATCTAGGATGAAGAATATACAATTGAGGTACCATTTAATTAGGATAGATTTGGAAGAAGAGAAGTTGAAGCTAGAGAATATTCATACTAGTAAAAATATTGTAGACATGATGACCAAGGTGGTCACAAAGGAGAAATTGAAGGTATGTTTAGTTTTAGTTGGCCTTCACAATTGATAGTGAAGGGTTGAGAAGCTTGCTCAGAGAAAATCAATCTCTAAGTGGGTGATTGTTGTATTGTGGATCCTATTTCTAAATTATAATGTATTTCAAATATTGTACATTTAAAATATAGTGTACACTCTTTATGTATTTTCATGGGGGTTTGAGGGTGATAAGCCCTTAAAACATTTTTGGACCCCTTTAATGGGAAATCATCTTGGGTTGACTTTGCCCGTGGTTTTGGTACCCATTATTTTGTAAAACCATTATTTTGATGTATTATGTATATTTGGATATTTGGTGGGTCATACAGTATGAGAACAAGGGTTTGAGAAGGAAGAACAAAGTGTGGAAATTCAGGTGAGAATTTAGGTGGGTTTTGTTTGAACATATCTCTAAATAATATTTGTGCATTTTAATTGTGAGAAGATAGATCTGAGAGTAGATTTTACTCTTGTGGCTTGTAATAAAATCTGAGTAAGTGTTTCTTAATGGATGTATCCCACATTGGGTGAACCATGTTAAATCTAGTCTTCTTGTTGTGCATGTTTATTTGTATTCTTTATGAATTTTTAGTCATATTATTATTATTTTAACTCTGTGAAATTATTCTACATCAAATTTTGATCTAAAACTAGCAAGTTTTTGAATGTTTCTAGATGGATCCCATGCATAAGAAATTCACATCAAAATGGAAGAGAAGTAAAGCATCAATTGGTTCTACATCATGTCTTGTTGTAAAAACATCTTGCCCTTTTTACAACCACTACATTCATTGCTTGCTCAATGTAGTGTGATGTCCAACATGATCATACATCCTAGGCTTATCCCTAGTGATAGGATATGTTTTAACTACTCAAACAACTATTCTAACAAAGTGATCCCAATTTATACTCCCCTAGTGGTGAGGAGTTGAAAATGATGTTGGGATATGAAATCCCAGGTTAAAGATTCCATAAATAACTCATGGGAGGTAATGAAATCCCCCTCACAAGCTAGGATTCAAAAATAAAAACCAAGTAAAAGAGATTTAAAGGTTATTTTTAGATCACCCAAGTTATGTAGGTCTTGAGGAGAGCCTTCATAACTTCTCTTTTACACCTTTGGACTAAGGCACTTTGTATTAAAGATGGCACTTTTAATCCCAAAAATTCTCTAAAGGGGGTTAGGGGAGAGCATACATGCACAAATTTATTTTTACTACTAAATTCAAACAAAGCAATGATCTATTGAAGACAAAATTTGAAATGTGTTTGACTTTAAAGCACTTAAATTAAAAAATTTGGTAATGTTATTTGACACCTTAGCCTTAAGTTTTAAACTTGGAAGAAACAAAAATAAAAACCAAGTAAAAGAGATTTAAAGGTTATTTTTAGATCACCCAAGTTATGTAGGTCTTGAGGAGAGCCTTCATAACTTCTCTTTTACACCTTTGGACTAAGGCACTTTGTATTAAAGATGGCACTTTTAATCCCAAAAATTCTCTAAAGGGGGTTAGGGGAGAGCATACATGCACAAATTTATTTTTACTACTAAATTCAAACAAAGCAATGATCTATTGAAGACAAAATTTGAAATGTGTTTGACTTTAAAGCACTTAAATTAAAAAATTTGGTAATGTTATTTGACACCTTAGCCTTAAGTTTTAAACTTGGAAGAAACAACCATAAAAACTATTCAAGAAAACATCTAAGTGTTTCCTTAAGCATCAAAATGAAAGTTACTAATCATTTTTAAGAACTTAAAAAGACTTTAAAAGGACTAGATTAATCTTGTTTAGATTCCTTTTCAATTTGGCCTTGCAAGGAAAAAGTCAGCATTTTGTTTAGCCTTGAATCACTTGTCCAAATGAAATAAAAAACTTTGCAAAGTGAGATCTTGGGTTTCACATAGTTAAATCCCACTATTCCATAGTGTAATCCTGTTGCTCTACAAAATCTTGACTTGGATAGGTAATATCACTACTCATGTTAGTTTAACGAAAATCACAATATTACTACTCAAGCTAATAATCCCACTACTCAAGTTGATAATCCTGCTACTTAGGTTGACAATCCTATAACTCAGGTTGACAATCCCACTACTCAAGTTGGCAATCTTGTAATTTTGGTTGATAATCCCACAACTCGGGCTAACAATCCCATAACTAGCTAGTCATAGTATTATAATATTAGTACTAGTGAATCACGAGATTGTAATATCGCTACTTTCAAGTTGAAATATTGTAATATAGTTACAAAATCTATAGATATAAACAAAATTAGTCCAAAAACATAGTTTAAACACAACACCACAACTTGAAATGATAAATATGTGACTATATCATTGGTGGGATTGTGATATAGAGAACAAAACTGTGGCTCACATTAAAAAAATGTGACTTCTAAAAAATGGATTTTTTCTCAAATTTTCACTCTTTGCTCCAACACTCCAAGATTATGCAATGAAATGGTTATTAGGTTGGTTGTAGGTGATATTTGATCAAATTCATGCGGTGTAGTCTCACTTTGCATGCCAAAATGTAGATTGGATTACAAGAAATGATTATTCAAGCATTAGTCCAATAAATCAAATAAAAATGCATAAAGAGCTAATTTAATCAAGCCAATCTATTCATGTGTGGTTTTACTAATAAAAATAGGATAAAAATGAAAACTGTTAAACCCTTACCTTCCCAAGTGACTCTATTACTCAAAAGAGACTCAAAAACATGTTCTCCTCTTGATCAAGTATTCTTGTCTTCATCAACAATGGTGGAAAACTCCTCCATAACATCTAGGCTCATGATATTAAAACTATCTAATTGCCTATCAAATAAAGCTAATAAAAATATGAATAATATAACAATCAAAACATTAATGAGTTGTGAAGATATTTTAACATTATAACATTATAATAATTGAGTTTTAAAATGATGTTCATAGCCTCTCTATTTATATATTTTTGAGATTGATTAGAATGAATTATGACCATCCATCTTGAGATCAAGATGTGTGGCCAAGAATCCATTCAATTTTGGAGGATAAAATCAATAAATGAACTCATAATGATTTGGGAAAAAGGGGAATTAATGAGGCATAGGAGGCATTAATGACTCATGGGAGGCTATGATTTGTATATTTTATGTATTAACGGCCTAGGGATGCCTTTCCAAGAAATGATGTCATTAGGTGTTGTAGTTAATAGAAATAAATTTCCAAAAATAAATATTCATTAACCTCCATGGAAAATCCACTCAGGATCTTGATTTGGATTAATCATCTTTAGACAAGAATAATCAACATTTGTGTAATTTTTTGGAAATTTACCATCCATTAATCAAAATGGTTATAAAGTCATATTACTAGGTTGTAATTTGACTTGAGAAAAATTGGAAGGTGATATTAGTTGTGTTGGAACCATATTTCCATTTAGGATGTTGTCAACACAAAATAACAAAGATATGTGATGTGTACTAATGATTTAGAAGAAAAAAAGTTATCTAAAGCACAATTAAGTGAAATCATCATTTTGACTCGAAATGAATTGATAAAACTTATGAATCACATAAAATGCATTTCCCTATTTATGGATACTTTGGTCTAAATCGATACTTTTAAATAACAAGTTTGAACCATTTAAGGTGTTTTAGTGATTTTGACCTAAAATATGCATTTGAGTTTAATTCAATTAAGATTGACAATTTTAACACAAATGATGCTAGGAATTGGATGTCTACACTATGTAGGTAGAACTGGGTATCACATTTGTTCCCAGGGATAGCTCAGCCACCAATTATCTCACATTACCATCCCATTGCCAAAATCATCACTCAATAATCACACATCATTTTTAATCTATGAACCCTATGAAAAGTATTTTCTCATCATCAATCAATTTTTTTTAATCTCATCTATCAGTCTTCAAGCCCTCCCTAGCATGTCTCCTTATTATGGGACATATCATAGGCTTCTACCCATCTCATCAATTTAATCTTATCAATCAAATCACTTTCTAGACATTTGTCATTTGTCTAGAACCCATCACAACTAAGCTACTTTATCCACTTGTTCCATAACCAGGGCATCACAACCATAGCTAATATTTGGGGCATCCCATCCCCATATTATTCTCTTGGTCTTATCTCACCCCAAAGACTTTTTTTCAAGTGACCATTCGGGTTGGTTTCCTTGCATTCTCCTTTGAGTAGGCAACATACCCTACTAACTCATTTTCAACATCAACTAATGTTAATATGGTTTTTATTTGAAAGAACATTACTCCTTCCCTCCTATCCACTTGCAATGACCTTTCAAAGAGGGGAAAATTATATGCACTAAAATCTTCTCACCCCACTAATTTTGTTAATTTTACTAATTTAACCTATAACTACGTTTCCTAGTTAAATTAAATAATATCCCATTGTCCCACATCCCATTTCTTTCATCCTAACAACCTTTTTATATACCATACCCAATTAATCCACTCATTAATCCCTCAACAAAACCTATTTACCCACTAACATACTCTCTAAGCCACTTTCCAATTTAAAAATGCAAAATATTCTACCTACACATCTACCACACTATTCATAAATCCCTTAACACTAATAGGATATTTATAGAATTAGAAGGATTCTAAATATATCCTTTATTTTATCCCCTTATCTTTTAAAATTTTCTATTCTAGATATCTCCATGGAATTAAAAATTCCATGAAAAATCCCTATCCATTGATCTTAATGGCTCAAAATTAAATTTGAGTCATTAATTTCTCCCTCCATTCCTATATAACCAAGCTCACTCCCTACACAAATCTACCTTGAAAACTTGAAAACAACTTGTCATCTTTCCATCTTGTTTCCATTATCATCCTTCTTGAATCCATCAAAATCCATTATCAAGCCAATTTTTCCATTGGAAGCCATTGTCCATTATCAAACAAGAAATCCAATAAACATCAATTTTCAATCAAAGATCCATTTGATAATTTTGGATATGAGCTATAAAGTGATAAAGTGATGATAAAAGTCTCTCTAACATTATAATTATCTATTTTATGCCATCCTATTACTGTGTTTAGGTTTTAGGTTTTTATTACTAAATATAGTAATAAGAGTTGAATCTAGAATTTAGGTTACACAAATATAGCAAAAGTAAAATATATGTGTTAGCAAGAAATGTATCCATGCATCAACATACACAAGCAAATACAACTCATGAGATCATATCCAACTATATATATATATATATATATATATATATATATATATATATATATATATTATACAATACATAGTATAAAATAAAAAATACATAGTTATAGATCTACGACTAGGATGCATCATGCCTATTTTATGGCCTACACACATTAACCATAGATACCTATGATTATCTCCCCTACATGGTAATTATAATGAGGTATTATAAGATCTAAATCCTACTACCTATCCATATAGGTTAGCTAGCTAAGCATGTACCTATCCAAACTGGATCATGGTATCCATGTGTGTTTCTCTCTCCTAAGCCAAGGCCTACCAAGAATGTGCCTCTCCCACTCCCATTCTTGCTAGTGGATATAATCCATACCTATGTATTTGTAACTACCTCATGTTCTCCCCCACTAGTCCCGACCAAATTACTTGAGTTAGGGTAGATAGTACCATAAGATCATCTAGCATGGTGGGGTCATATGGTGCCAGCACCCCATCTAAAATGTCATGGTACATCACCATGACTAAGGATCCCTATCTCACCTCCTTTATCATAAGATCTATTAAATCAAAACTAAATAGATATTCTCTCTCTCTCTCTCTCTCTCTCTCTCTCTCTCTCTCTCACACACACACACACACACACACACACACACACACACACACACACACACACACACACACACACACACACACACACACACACACACACGCACACACACACACACACACACATCATATGCAACTAGTGTGATATATAAAAAAATTCAAATTAAAACATTTCTCACCACTCTTGGTATCACCAACCACCATCTCCCAATCTACTTACCCATCAAACATGGTCTCTCCATCTATTCATCTCCTAATCACCTCCTATATCTATTATCTCCTCACTAATGTGAAGCTAGGATTCACCACTTGGGTACACCATGAACCTCTCCTAAGAGGTACCTCTACCAACTAGCTCTATCTTAGATTAGCTATTAGGTCCCCTTATGTTGTCACCCTTACCTAATCTTGCTCTTTATGGCTTTGCCTCTATCTATGTTGTGGTCATAGTGTCCACTATTATTCCTACTATGTTGCTTGATATGGTACCTACTACACCCTTGTATCAACATCCATGTCCTCTCCTCCTCTGGTTGCTTATTATCATGCTTGACTAGTCCATAGTCTAACACATTATAGTCTGATTAGTGTTATATTAACTAGTGATCCTCCTATTCTTCTCCCTTTTATCTCTCTATCATGATGTGCCCAAAAATTAGGCACTACTAGAAGAGTTAATGGGTGTGGAAGTATAAACTACCCTAGCAAGTGTGCCACTAATTGTGTCTCTAACCACTAGGTATAGTGAACCATGATATGTACTTGAATTATCCCCATTTCCATAGACAGATAACAAGGAAAAACAATAAAAATGTGTGTGTAAAACTACCACATGATTTTCCCTCACATGATTAGCTGTATAGATGGCACATGGGGCATTTCCCATACTATCTAGTTTTATCACTATCTAGTTACCCGAAGTAACCTATAATTAACCATATTGGGCAACCTAGCTAGTTGATATATAAGAAACCTATTACATATTCAAGCACATAACAAAACCACTAGTCCCATGGTATTATTCCCTCTAAATATCATCCCATATATATCATTCATGATTTAAACCCACATGATAGACCCAAAATCATATAGCACCCCCTTATCTAAAATGGACTAACTTAAGGCTATCATATACAATGATACCTTACCATCTAAGTTGTGACACAACACTCATGTTATCACAAGTCCAATCATTATCTTCTAGATGTGTGAAATCTACATAATAAACACCATCAAAAAGACTAGCCTATAAACTTGGGTATATCCTATCAAAGTATGTTTGCCACTTGACTAGTGTTAATCTCTCCTATATATCATCTAATGTCCTTATGATCAGCAACATCCCTCCTATTGGTAGTCCAAATAATACATGGACATCCTTGAGTTTGATACCCACATCTATGGTATCCCCATGCACCACCCATTGAAAAGTGTTGGTCAACTATTCTCATGCTGTAAGGAACATGACAATGAGATCACCACTTAGTGGGATGCACATCATCTGCATAATACCTCATAGACCCTTTACAACTAATCATGCTCTATCCACATCTATCAATCACTCTAGAAAATCCAATAGCCATGATGCATCAATAAATCACCAATACTTCTAGTGTCTCTATAAAATATCAAATAACAAAGGATGTATAAGATATTAATGTCATTAATAATCAATATACATTCTTTAATTTTTACAAACTTAGCTATTTTGATTTGGTTTTCCCATTTTCTATAGAATTAGCCTATTTAATACTAAATCAACCCTTTGCTTCATTTGGGATACTAAATTATCCCTATCAATTCATACTAATTAGCCTATACAATACTAGGTCAGCCACCTTTTTGCCTTGTAGTATTTTATTGACCATATTATACTACATCAACCATTTCAAAATAACTAAGTCAACCCACTGCTATGTAATCACACCCTCTTAGAAAACTAAATTGACCCACTGCTATGTAATTGGCCTTTTTATTCTTTATCACCTTGTAGACTAAATTAACTTGGTCAACTCTATTTGTCCTAACAGTGACTTTTTGAGCATTTACCATAAATGTCTTGGGTGTTTATTGGTCTAACTCCTTAACCAATACCCTATTTTACCCTTTGTATACCTAAAAATTTCTCAATTTTCATTTCAGTGCCCAGATTTTGTCTACTAGTTAATTTTATATAGTTAGATAAATTTGGAATGAAAATATTTAAAAAATTGAAATTTTCAATTGCTTACCTATGTTGCACTCACTATGGACACTATGCGTCCTCCCCATCTCAAGTATCATCTCTTCATTATGATGGCTCTCTAGTTTCCAAATAGGTCTCTCAGAGCTATATTTTCTCAGAATAGTAAAAATAACAAGGGAATTATTTTTCACCCTATTTATATTTACTATTCAAAATTATTTACCTTTCAAATATTTACCGTTAGATTCTTTATTTTGATCATATCTTTGTCTATACTAGCTCTTTTTTCAAACCATAAAATATTATAGAATCCTAACATAATAGAGAATACTTGCACCTATTATATGTCTATATTGTAAAAAAAAATATTTTTTGGTCTTTTTTTATAACCTCAATAGGTTCACTTAATGTTCCCTACATTTTACACCTTCACATTTTCTTGTATCTCCTTCTTTATATACATCACTAAGGTAAGTAAAGATATATGTTTTTCAATTGTGTCCATTTATTTATCTTATTTTCTCCTTATCACACTTTATTCAGCTTCAACATTGTGTGTTGTTATGTTCTTTTCTTGAATCACCATCTCGTGTTTCACCTACATGACATGTGATGAGATTCGAGTAGGACATATGTATACACATAATATTTTCAAACTTTATCAATTACTAATGAATTATATATTTTACGAATGTATTAAGTCTCAATCTCTTTGAATGTATACCCTAAGGGGTGCACAATGAAAGGGGTGGGCAGATCATTGGTGCTTCATAATATTGTTGTCCCCTTATTACCATTTGTTATATACACACCCATCTCTTATAAACATTTCCCTAAGCTTGGCATCCTTCTTTTCAGCCTCATCTAATTATTTTTCACTTTTTTTTAGACCTTTCCTAACCTAAAATCCATTTTGATTTTTTATGTTACAATTTTGTCCCTATCTACATTGTACTCTAGTTGATAAAACTTATTTAGGGTCTAGGTTAGCCTTTGGCTGACCTACACTGAGACCTAATTTTTTATCAATAATGATACAAGATTGATTGGGTAAACCTTATCATCCAAATTTTTTATAAATTAATAGGGTTAGATCCACCTCTATAAACACATACATTTTGTAGACACCTAAATCTGGCCACCAATGACCTCCAACCAGGCTTCTGATCAATTTCCACTTGAAGTGCACAATTTGGCCTAAAAACACTAAAATGCATTAAATGAATTGAAATTGATATATTTAAGTGCTTATTTTGATACAATATCATTAAATGGGTCATTTTAATTTATGGGATAGCTAACTTTGATTAGATCATTTCGAGTCAAATTGCCAATTTTACACTTGGGTGCCCATGATTGCTCTTTTCTATCAAATCTCTTGCACAAGACATGTGCCTTTATTATTTGGTGTTGGTAACATCATAAATGGGATAATGGATCCAATGCATCTAACATTGACTTTCAATTCTAATCTAGTCAAATATTGGACCAATAACAAGACATTTTGACCAATTTGATTAATTTATGCACTAAGAGCCAAAATTAGCACTAAATTTAACTAATCATGTTTTAGGATAATTAAATAAAACTAGGGACTTAAGTTAATTTTCCATGGAAACTATTGAATAAATATTTATTATAGATTTATTTCTATTAACTACATCATCAGGTGACATCATCATATGGGGTGGCATCCATAAGCCATAAATGCATAAAATATTAGGATTATGGGTCTCCCATGCCTCATCAAGACCATCCATGCCTCATTAAGACCATCCATGCCTATTAAATACCCATCTATCCAAAATATTAATGGGTATATTTGTATAATGAAATTCATATTTAGATTTATTCATGGCCACACATTTCAATCTTGAGATGGACGGTCATGGTTAATACTCAAACCATTCTAAAAATATATAAATAAGATGCCTTGCATATTGAATTTTAAGCTCTTTAATTCCAAATGTATAATTTAAAAATGCATTAAAACATAATTTCATCTTAGTTTTATAATGCCAAATTGTTGAGCCAAGCTAAAGCCAAGGTGCCAAGAGGAGATGAAGCTAGCCACACTCCATTGAAAAAGATCTCTTGAAGCACAAGCCAAGAAAGCCAAATAAGGATAATTTTGAATCAATCAAGGATTTGGTAATAGATTAGTGTTTTATGTTCATATTTCTTATTTATTTCCATATTTAGTTGTGTTATCAAATGGCTTTCCCTCACTAAGATCTCCCTAGTAACTAGGCCTAGAGATGTATGCTAGCTAGTGTGTTAGTTTTTAAATTTGATTTCATTTTGTCACTAACAAGATATTAATAGCTCTCTTGAGTCAAATTCATATTTCAAACATTTCATCATTATAAAGAGAAGAGAAGAAGAAGATATATATTTTGTACATATGCTTATCCACCATTCTACTTGAGGAGCATAGCTAAGGGTTACATAATTTTTTTGGAGATATGGATCCTATCTTATAGATAAGTATTTTGGATACATTGATAGGTTATGTATCCTAGATCTGATTTATATTTATCATCCTTACATACCATAATAACCTCTTGCAAAGCACATTGGTGAAGGTAGATATTGAGGCTCGGTGGCTTCATCTTCAAAGGTATGTATTCTTTTCCTTTGCAAGAGTAGATATATATGCATTGGTAATTTTATCCCATGCATTATGATTTTGTATGCATTGACATGAGTTTATGTCTTCTATGAATGTTTACTTTTCTTTTTTATTACCCCCAATTTATGCCACAAATTTTGGTGAGCAGTAGATTAGGTTTTTATTTACTTGTTATTGGTTTAGTGAATATGAAAACATAGGACCTAATTAGGGTTATTGCATTTTTTTTACTAGAGGCTTTAGAACCCTCCCTAGTGATTTCATTGTGGTAAGAGATCCATTGGATAGGTCTAGAAGATCCATCTTGGTCATGACCCTAAATATATAATGTATCCATAATCAGAAGTGTAATTAGGATTTATCTTTTTTGAGATGGGATTGATTTATAGTTAGATTTCATTTCCCATCATATTGAAGTAGTGTGAAATAAGTGAAAATTGTTAGATTCTTCTTTGATAAAAATTGTGACCAATACTTCTTAGCAATCTAATCATCACAAATTAAAGCAAATCTAATTATATCTATAAGTTGATCCCAATCACCTATACTCTACCAACATCTTTATCTTGGGATGAGAAAACTATTTATATCTATGAAAATTTTGGTAGGAAGGTGTGAATTATAATTTATACACATGACATTTGACAAGTGTACACCCTAGAATATTTTGTATAAAATATGAATCCATGTAAATTGATGAAACATATGAAAGTCAGAATGAGTATATTAGATACTACAACATAGGAAATTAAAAGTTAAGAAGATGAAGACTCATAGTCTCTTTTTAGTCTACATATACCCTACATTTGGAAAAAGAAATTTTAGGATTTTAGGGAATAGTTTTGGCTATGTATTCTTTTATAACTCTTGAATTATAGACAAAATTATATTGAGTTGAGTATGGATTAATTTTTAAATGGATTCATTCTTATATAATGTTTAAATTTGACTTACAAAAATAATAAGATTAATAATGATTGCATATGTTTATATCATGAATAAGAATAAATTTATTTATATGACATTGCATTAATTTTAATTTAATTATGCTAATAATTCATATATTAATTAAAAGTCACATCATAATGTTTGTATACTAAAACATATAACATGTCTTGATGAGAATTTCCATGGACTGCTTCTAATAATATTTTGAATTGAACCATAGTTTGGTGTTGAACAAAAAATTGGACATACCAAATCCCCCATACATGCTCCAAACCAGCCAAGATTCAAGTGCTAAATGACTATGAAAGAGAGGCATGACACATATAGGCTGTTCTATTTAAGTATTGTAAACTTAGTAGTGGTTTCTAGTTAAGCACATGAAAGCCAAAGAAATAGTCCATATGTAAAAAAGAAAAACCGATAGGACTATGACATGTAATACCCCATGTGCTTAGAATCTACCATAGATATAAATTTATTGATAATGATAAGAGTCTAAGAAAACTATGAAATGGTGGTAAATGGTAAGGTATCTATATTACATCTAAATTCCACATTAATTCATAAATGAGATAGAAAATGGAATTAACTATTGAGTTATGATAGGTGAGCAACACTCATAGTTATTTGGATTCCTATAAAGGGCATGGACATGACATGGATAAGAAGATAAAATTTGATAATAAAATGATACAAAATTACTAGTATAATGTTTAGGACATAAAGGGAATCATTTTAGATATTTTTGATACCATTACAAGCTTAATAGTATGTGTTATAACTAGTAGTGATATGATACTTGTGACAACCCTTAAAATTATACTTGGAAAATGTAGTATTTTTTTTAATATTAAAAAATTAACATACATTCCATAGAATAAAACAATACAACACAACTAAACCTTAACTAAGAATAATAGTACTTCAATTTCAATTATTACATATAATATAAATCTTATACAACTCCATAGAAAGCCAAATACAATAGGACACAATTACAATTGGTCTGACAATATAAAATCTACTAATCAAATATATAAATACATAATATAATTGTATTATTTTAGGCATATGACCTACAACAATGATAGACATCAAACTCTCTTGAGCTTGAGTCAAACTAACTCATGTATCATTGATAATCTCAAGTGTCATCTCCATGTAGTACTACAACAGAGGAAAGAGAGCATCATATGAGCTCTTTACCACACCAACCATGGACCAATGATCCCCCACACAATCCCCTATCAAGAAATGGATCTCCTTTCATGGATAGGTAGATATAATGGTGTGAGAAATCCAATGAGACATGCTAGTACCTTGTGTTTTGTAATATTTCTAATAAAAACATGTAGTATACTATAAAGACATCCATTCTAACATGATATCGCACATCATTAAAATCAAACATATGAATTAAAATTTATATAGAATTAATCTAATCAAAGTTTTTAGATAATATATGATTAGTTAGATTGGTCAATAAATAACACACCACTTCATCAAATTATCTATTGGTGGTCCTACCTAGGCTATTGGAATCTGTCTCACTACCTATTAGTATCATCAATATATATGTCATAGTATGTAACTCAAAGACTCATACATATTACATTATTCTATAAATCATAGCACATCACAATATAAATAGGAATAAATCAAGAATTACACATAACCATCTTATGCATGAATACAAACAATTAATAGTAAGTCATACAAGAAATAAATCCTACAACTTATACTACTCGAGTATGTTTCAGATTCATAATAAACTACATAATTCAAAATTACTACAATAAGACCCAAGCAATAATCCCCATAACAACCCATTTGTCATAAGCCAAGGTTATAAGATATAACTACTAGTTTTCCCATAATCAGTCATACTAGGTAGTCATAGATACGAGGAAGAATACACTCATATTTAAGCAAGCATAACTATAACAAATAATTCATATAATTACATCTTAACATTTATTTACACTATCAAGATTGTATGCACACCTAAGTGATATCTTACCAAATAATACAACATCCATTACATATATAATTATCTAAATGTGGGTCTAGATATCACAAATACAATATATACCAATTGGGTACCTTTCATATTGTAAAACTTTATATAAGTCTAACCATTCACACATATATATACTCTCATAAATATAATGTACACTAGATTCATCAAAACATGACTCCACCAATTTGACCTTGTCACTATATTTCATAAAATGAGTTTATAATCTTACTATTTTTATGCATATAAATAGTCTGTATATAATCATACCATCTAGTCATGCTACATAAGGACTAAAACCACATATATACAATTTCAAATGTAAGCACAACTTTAAAAAAAAGTATGATAATAAAATGATCTTACATACTATTTAATCATATTTGAATTTGATTTCAAACACCATCAAATTTAAAATAGGCATTAATAAATAATATTTCATAGTTCTAAACACAACTGAGTTTAATAAAAAAACCACCTGCGTAATAAGATGATTAAACCCAAGACAATAATCAGTCTTGTCCAAGTTATCAACAGCTTAATCCTTCTACACTAAAACCCAAAATCATACTTAGTAACTTATATTTACTAATAAACAACTATTCATATTTTCATACGGTCTCCATAATAATCATGATCATTATTAAAATAATGCATCTTACTAACTATAATATGGAAATTTGAGGCAATGATAAATTTCTATCCAACATTCGATCATGCACTTAGAGAGAATCTAATGCTGGAGTTAAAATAAACTTGGTGTTTAAATTACTAACTTAATATTTTAATACTTATATAAAGAATTGAATAATGTGACTTGGCATTTCAATTTCTCACTTGGGTTTTAGCTTTATACACCAACTTTTAGTATTATTCACAGTGTCATAAATATATGACATGGTTTTATTTTTTAATCTCAAAGGTTTATTTCTAAACGTAGTACCTTATGTAATGAAATGATGAATAAATGAAAATATTAAAAAAAATTATTATTTTAACAATATCTTTAAAAACATTCATACATCTAAACTTATTGTGAAATTTATTTTCTTCCTAACCATTTAACTAAACAAAGGCTTCTTATATGCATTTTTAAGCTAAGGGGGGAACGAAACCCATAATTTGTTTTTTCAAATTTTATCTCATTTATTAGTAGTATAAATATTTTAAAACCTCTATTATATGCATCTTCACTAATTTTGTGAAACATAATTTAACCATATTGTGTAGACCAATGACAGTATTCAAATTGTACTTTTTCATGGCATCTTGTTTTCTCTTAATGACTCAATAATTTAATATAATGCTTCCTAATAAAAACTCAACATTTTACTAAAATATCTAGGTAATGTCTCAACATTACCCACTCTATACTTGGCATTTCAATTACATGCAGCCTTTTAAAATATTATACTCAACCTTCTCAAATTTCTGATTTGGCATCTCATGAGTGATTTATTTTTTTAAATTTATCTATATGTTACATTCCATATAAAATTAAACTAATAAGTAACATTTGATTTATTTTTGTAGGCCATATACAATTATCTTAGTCCAACATATAATTGATTCAACATTTAATAAATGACAACACTTTTAATTGAACATCAAGATTTCATCTACACTAAGCAATTCATAATTACTCATTGGCTTCTTCAAAAGAATAGTGATTATATAATTTAAAATTCAGATTTTAATATTATTTATTCTCATATTTTAATATTATATATGTTCATCTTTCTATCTATTTAAATTTATCTAATTTTACATTTTAATCAGTGCTACACTTGGATACTCAATAGACTAATGATTAGCTTAGCAATTTCTAAGTAATTACCTAGCTCACTATTGAATTTTAGTGATTCCATTCACTGAGAATTTTACACATATATTTACTGATAAAAACAAATTTGCGTTAGATATAAGTGGTGTTTTAAGATATAATTCATGGATTTAATATAAATAAGAAATTAAAACACAACTTTTAAACTCATGCTCCTTAATAAAAATCATTGGCCAAGGCAAGATGAAATGCCATCCTTAAACTGTAATGCAACCCTTTAAAAAAAATAATATGCAGGTCAATAGCTCTAGTATTTACATTAAAATGATACCAAAATGGAACTCGACTAAAAATAACAAAGGGTGTTGGCTAAATGAGAAATACATAGGGTTATGATGAAGTTTAAACACTACCTAATAAAGATAAAATGCAAGTCTATATATGAGCCTCAGGGTTGAAAAATAATTAGTTTTAATAAAGAAATAAAAACTAAATGATGTAGTTCTAATTGGATGAAAACACTACCTTTACAATACAAGACATAGCCAGCTTTAAAGTAATACACAATTATCTATTTATATAAGAAATTCAATTACATAACCTACCTTTCTGATTGTTACTAAGCTTACCATCTTTTTCCTTCACTTTTCTCCAAAGCCTACCCTTTTCCTTATTCTTCATGTCTCTATTTGTCCTATTAACTTTAAAAAATCTTTATTTATAAATTTTTCATTCCTTTTATTTCTACGTTCTACCCTTGCATGATATCTAATTGACTCATTGTCTAAATTTATTAACTATAGTTAGAACTTCATTTCTTATCATAGTTAACTCACTTTTTGTCTTATTATCAAAAACATGACATTTTAAATTATTATCCCCTTTTCCTTATTTTCTATATTTAAATTTAAGATGTCACAATAATTAATTATATATCTAATTTCAATTTTCAAATAAACCCCTACATGAAATTCAAGATTAATCTTGACTTCCGTTAACTCTTTATTATAATTTAGTTTACCAAACTAATGCTAAGTTAACAAAATAATATTAAAATATATTTTCCTAATTTTATGTAAATTCATGCATACTTCAAATTTTAACCTAAATTGTACTAACAAAGATTTAATGCAAATTTTCAAAAACAATAATAAATAATTATTTAACTAAAAGATAAGATAATTCATTAATTGCATTTTACCTACAAGATAATTATTTTTAAAACAATTATATCTATTAACACTAATATTTATTTTTCAAATTAAAATCTATTGATGTGGGTTTTATGCACACCATAGCCATAGTGAGGTAGCCTCTAACATTTTAGGATCTTAATGGAGGTAAAGTATACTTCAAGGCATGAGTTGCAAGTATATGGTCTATTACAGCCTATTGATGGTATAGTTTGTAGGGCATGTAGGTTATTGACAAGGTTTTTTAGATGGAGGTGTGGTTCCTAAAGGATTGTGAATCTCTATGTGAATTAGATGGATGACTAGATTATAATATAGAGTGGGCACTTTTCAAAACAAAATCCAAAAGGGAGGGAAGGGTAAGCCCAAAAATAAATATTTTGTGGTTTTTAGGTATCACTCCCTTGGCTAGTTTCTAAAAGGATAAGTTCTCTCAGAACCTATGTATGTTGCTAGCAACAATTACACACACATAGTTAGACATGGCTAAGAAGTCTAAAGAGATAATTATGTAGGAAATTCATAGGCCTTAGACAAAGGTTTATCCTTTTAGATTAGTTGTTGCATAACCTTAATCAGGAGATTATGGCTTGATCTAGTGAAGTATTTGAGGTAGCTATCACACACACAAAAAACTACATCTAAGAAAGTGTTCATGCATAATTAGAATTATGAATCAATTTAAACTTGAATATCTTAACCAATATATTTACTAATGTTTCAACAATTTTTGTACATCTATAGATAAGAATGTCAATCAAAATAATCAAGAATCCATTTATAGATTTTACACACTAAAGATTATTAAAACATACAACCAAAAAAAGTAACAACTAATTAAATATAAATTGGAAATAAAATACACAAACACATTTTTTGATAATCAAAATTTGTTTTGCTCCTATATTCAATTTTTTTTTTGACAAAATCCCAAGTTGGATTACAATTGTTTATATAGACTTAGGGAAGGGGTCACCTTATCCTCCATATTCGTACAAGGTCATGACATGTGATAGTAAAAACATGAGTTCTAAATATGTTATAAAATGATGCAGGAGCATCTACAATAGCACCATGGAGGACTAGTTGCAAATGCAAATGAAATTCTAGTGTGAAAATTCAAATTCTGGTTTTCCCTCCAAATTGTGTGAGATTTCAAAATTTCACCTTAAAATTAAATGTAATGGTAAAAAGTGAAAAGTGAAAAGGTGAAAAATGATGGTTAGGCTATTGAGGAAATAGGGGAAATGGTTGAAACTATTTTCAACTTTAGAATATTGTTAAAACTTAAAAACAGTATTTTGTTTCTCCTTAAGCCCAAAATTGGCATAGAAGTTAGAAGGGAGATTCTTGAAAAGAGAGAAAAAAAATAAGAATTCATTAAGGAGGGAGGATGAGAAGAGAAGAGAGGATGAGAGGGGCGTAGAAGAGAAGAAGGACAGAGAGGAAAGGTTTTCTCATGCAAGGAAAGAAGATGGAATGAAGAAAAGAGAAGAGAAACAGTGAGGGAGGACTTCACTCAAGAGTTGTTAGAGTTAAGGAGAAGGAGTAAAGAATGTGTGAAGGAGAAAACAAGGCTTTGAAATCCATGGATTTTTATATTTAAATGTAAGTCTTCCATTTGATCTAAGGAGAATGAATGTTTTCTTTCCTATATGGTCTCTTTATGAAATTCTGGTGACAACCTACATATGTGAATGTGTATGTGTATGTGAATGTGTGTGATGATTTTTGATAATAATTTAGTGAAATAATCATTATATTTTATGTTGGGAACAATCTAAAATTTTTATTTTTTGATCAAGATGTTTTAAGGAGTTTGGAATGCTAGAAAAAGCCTAAACAGGGTATTCAGGCCTATATATTACAACCCACTGTCTAAGGGAAAACCCATGTAAAAATGTTTGAATAAGGTTAATTTTGACATGAAGATAAGTATATAATGAAAGTATAAATCTAAATGAAGAGGAAACAGGCTTAGAAACCCCTTTGATATCTCAAAATCTCCACAGTTGGAATTTAGGCCTGTAGGTGGCAATATATAGTCAGTGATAAGACATTGAATGTTTTGCATAGTAGATTGATTGTTAAACTCATCCCTTGATATTAGTATGTGAATGGGGGGGGATAATTTAGATTTTTACATGTTTTTATATCACCTTGAAATGCCTATGGACCATTGTGTTTAAGAAGACAAACATGAACCCTACTAACTGTCATGAAAATATAGTCAAAGACAACTGCAATGTTAAGCATTAGAAGGTACAGAAGGTTGATATGACCTAGAGGATGATTCGAGGAGGTTTAGGGTGTTAAAAAATACCATATAAAATTTATTATAACCCTTGAAACAAGATAAAACACTCCCAAAAAAATTAATAAGCTCTCGGCCTGTGACAGTCATGGGAAAACCCTGAATTAGGATAAAACCCTCAAAATGAGTTTAAATGCTTGAAAACTCTAGAAACTTGGTAATCTGAACCTTGATGATGTTATCAAACTGTTGGAAGTTGTTTCAAGGTGTCACAGTATGGAGAAGTATGGAAAAAGATAATTACCAAGTGAAGCCTAGGTGCATGTGAAGGGAAGAGCATAGGCCAATATAGGAAAAGTGAATTTCTCCAAATAAGTGCACTAAAAAATGTTTGATTCACCTGTAAGAAGATAATGGGTATCTATAATGGTGTTTTGTTTGATTATAAATTTTGTACATCACTCTAGACAAGGCGTTTTGCACATAAGGAGGGCTAATTGGAACAGGGTCTAAAGAAAAAAGTACAATTCCGTACAAATTAACCTCAAGATATTTTTCATTATGTTATATAAGATATTAATGGGTATCCAAAAATGGTTTTACTTTCATGATTGAGTTAACTGACAAAGAGTTATGGCCAATAAATAGGGAAAATAGGGCTACAAGGAATGAATGATCTAGATAGGTCTGTATCAATTTGTTGATGGTTAGAAAGTGTGTAAGGGATGTTTCATCATAAAACCATATAATATTCTACTTAAAATTATTCATTTGAAATAACCTTTGTCAAGGCTATGAAACATGTTCATGTGTAAGAAGATAGAGGCAATTTTTAAACAATTATAGGTTGAACTGCATGTAAAATTCAAAATGTATGTCATTTACCAAAACTATACATGCATAATTTTATGGGTTGTGAGAATAACCTATTGATATTTTAGATTAGCTACCTTTAAATGGAACTCTGACATATGCATGAAGGACCAAAATCACTTTACCAATGTTTTAAAACTAGTGAAACTACTATTAGCTATGACTAATCTAAACTATGTGTTGCATGCTTACCTATGATTTTTATAGAATCCAGATCTTCAATTTTATACTCACCATTAAAATTAATACAATCACATTCATACTCTAGCTTAACTATGAGACCCAACATCTATTGATATTTATAGCTCAAGTGTCCAAACATCTAAGTATTCTATCCATAAGGCCTTACTAGCTTTTGAAATATGATACATGTCAACACCTGATTTAATTTAGGATCTTTGAAAAGTCCACCTAGGACTCACACCATCCATTTTATTTTTCCCAAGTAGATGCATTCCATAGGATCTTGGATTATAACTTTTGACTTGTAATTTGATCACATGGATATGCCACTTGACAGTATTGTATTTATTTTGGGGAAATTATTATGGAAGAATTATTATGGGATTTTTATTGTTGGGACCCTAATTTCATTTGATAAAATGTTTCTAACACAAGTAAAAATGAATTCCATCAAGGTAATTATTTTAGACAAAATGTCAATAATAATTCTCTTGAATACTCAATTCTCTTAGATAAAATATTTAAAGAAAAAAATTGAAGGGATGGTCTCAAAAGGGTTGAAGGGCATGATGTTTTAGAATTTTTTTTTTGAAGGAATAGGTTGAAAGGAAAAATATCTTAGATAAAATGTCCAAAACAATTAACCAAAGTATAAAGTCTTGAAACAAAATTCCTAAAAGTTTGGTGTGAATGGAAAAAAGGTCCCATGACAAAAGTTTTGAAGGGCAAGTTTTGGAGGGAAAAGGGCCTAGGACAAAGTCCTAAAGGGTAAGTGGTCACCTCAAAAGAGATGAATATTCATTTTTCAAATTTCCAAAGGGTAGGTTGAGAACATACAAATGGCATGTGCCCTTAGGGGAATTGTTTCAAGCCTTTTGTGTTGGGGAGAATGTCTAAGACACAATGTTTGAAGGAAATGGCCTGGGGAAAAAGTCATGAAGGACAGGCTCATAGGTCAGAAAAGCTTGAGACAAAAATCTTAAAGGGTAGGTTGACAAGGAAAAGGGGAATTTAAAAACTTATCAAGGTTAATTTTAAAATGTTGAAGGGTCACATTTAAAAGCAAATGGGTTTGAAACAAAATCCTAAAGGATAAAGGATCTAGGATAAAA
This sequence comes from Torreya grandis, assembly GCA_037957365.1. NCBI lineage: Eukaryota > Viridiplantae > Streptophyta > Pinopsida > Cupressales > Taxaceae > Torreya > Torreya grandis. The sequence continues at coordinate 562,125 of JARHVA010005621.1, read as the reverse complement.
GTCACGAAGCGTAAGTGGAAGGACTGAAGGGTCTACTTCATTGGTAAAAATTCCTGAATGGTCTACTTTATAGGTTAAAATGTTCTAGTATGAAAGTTATGAAGGATAGTTCCATAGGGAAAAAGTCCATTATAAAAGTCATGAAGGGTAATCATAATGTTTCTGAAGGGTTTATTCATTTCCTTAGGGGAAATGTCTCAGATAAAATGTCTGAAAGAAAGGTTAAAAAATGGAAAAGATGTAGGATAAAAGTCCCAAAGGGAAGGTATGAAGGGGTCAAAGGGAAATTTTATAAGTCTTAAATAAATTCTATCAGGTAAAATGGGTGCAAAAAAAAGGCTAAAGGACATATTACACAAAGCCTAAAGGTTATATTGGAAAGGCAAAAAGGGCATTTCAAAAGTTCTTAAAGGCAGTTCTAAAATGTCGAACGATCATTCCAAAATATTGAATGGTACTTTCTATCTATAAATAATCTGAAGGGTCTATTTCATAGGGTATTCATCCATGATAAAAGCCAAAAAGGATCTACTCTGTAAGGCTAAAGGGCAATCTTAAAAATTCCAAAGGGCATGTTATATAAATCCCAAAGGGTAGGTTCAAAGGGGCCAAAGTGTAATTCTATTAGTGAAAGTGTATCATCAAGATTATCTACAAGAATAATTTTGATTTGGGGAAATTGTTCTAACAGAATTGTAGCTGAGAAAATTCTATGAAGTGTAAATTCTATAAGACAAAATGTCTGACATAATAAACTCAAAGACCAATTAATGCATAACAAAGATCTAAAGATAAAATCTTGAGAACATATGTTCAAAAATATGAATCCTGACAAATATTCTTGAAGAAGGTTGGTCCATGAAAACATAATACCAATGCCATCTTGACAAAGTATAAAAGGCCAAATCATGATCTTTTTCTAGAATTTTCATAAACACATACAAGAGGGGGCTCACCATCAAGACAATAATCTAAAAAAGTGGATATCTATTTCTAATGGAAATAAGGGGGATGTTGGGTATAAAAAATGGCAAATTATAAGGGGAATACTCCTCAATATTCAAGAACCCAAAACTCTAGTTTGCAATATCCTTAAAAATAATTAAATTAGAAACATTAAAGAGACTCTTAAGTAGATTTATATAACATAATTTCCTTCTAACTTATTGGATCTATGTGCGTCAAAACATGTAGTTTATTTAACCCCTAATATGATGAGTTTTTAAAATGATTTGATAGGGCTATAGGTTTCATTACAATATCTATTAAAGATAAAAAATAAGGGAAGCTCAGGATTCCTCTACTACCATCTAGGAATCCATAACCTTGACAAAGATACCTTGGGCTTCTTCTCTTCTCATTCCATTATTTTCTTTTGATCATGATGCATGGTACATTGACCTTATTTCATCATGTGATCCCTTTGATTTTCTCTTGATCTTTTGAATCCATTAGTTCTTTCTTATTTAGTTTTTATTTCACTCTTATTTTGTTATTGAATGGAAAAAAAGAGTTGGAACCCTAGTGATCTGGTATAATTATAAAACAAATCATTACTAGAATGTCTCTACTAGCTACACCTATACCCATAATTAACACTTCTAGTAGGTATTTAATGTGATAAGTACATTTGATCCAATAAAAAAAGAAAAATTTATAAATTTGTATGAAGTAATTTGAGAGAAACTCTACATTATTGGTAAAAGTATTCAATTATGACACCATTCATAATAATCCATGATTACCTACCTTCATCGTAAAGACTCAAAAACACAAAAATACACTTTATCTATAAAATAGTCCAAGTGTCAAAATTTTAATTTTTACCATTTTCACAAGTCATAACCTCAATTTGTTTGGATTTTAAATTGGTTAGAGTTAGAAAAAACACAATTTGATCATTAGATAAAATAAAGAATAACTAGTCTAAGAAAACACTAAAATCAAATCTAGAAAATAGGAAACTAATCTATGAAATCAAAATAATGAAAGCAAGAAAGATTAATCTAATGAAATCAAATGATAGAAAACAAGAAAATAAATCTACTCCTACTCTAAAGAAAACATAGACAATATGGGGGATGGATTTGGAAACTCTATTTGGTATGCATCTCACTCTTTATTAATAACAAGGTTTTCCTTGTTAAAGTTATGAGATAGGTAGGGACATCCTTGTATTCATTTAATAGAATTTTGAGCCTTTCCCTCATATTGTAGAACAAAAAATTAGGGTTAATAATTGGGACATCTAAGACATATCATATGAATAACTCCTCTGCATGATACATACATTCTGAAAGCTCACCATTATTACTCATGTATTCAAGACAACCTAATTTAGACACATAATCCTCGAAAGTACTTACCGAGATGGATATTAGATCTGACTAGCAGTTTTGAAAGTCATAATCATTTGTGAACTCATTATGGGAAAGGTCCTCAAATATAGAGTCAAAATCATAAGTATAATCATGGATAAAACATTCCTAAAAAACTTCTTATAAACTCTCACTTTGAGTGTGACCTTCAATAGTTGGATGAATCGACTTTTGACTTTCCAAATCATGAATAATTTTTTTATTTACCTGGGGCTCACTATTTATGATTTTAGGAGTGATAGATTCATTAAATACTAATTCTATAGGGATCATCTCATATAATGTATGTTGTTGATCCTTTTTTTGTTGTTCTTTTGAATAGTTATGCTCTGAAATATATGAAACTTCATGGGCATTGTATGTGAAATCAAAGTTATTTGATTCAATGGTGATTAATGTTGATGTCCAAACACATGGGGGTTACTGTTCAATCACATAATTAACCATAGTGTCCTTCACATTAGAGTTATGCAATAAATTGAGTTCAACATCTTTCAAATAAAGGCATGAGCATCTATGTGAATTAATTCCATTAAAAGGGAGCTCATAAATAGAATCAAAATTATTGAGGGAAGCCATTATACCTCTTTGATTTTCCCCATGATAAAAATACATACATACCAAAGGTATGACATAATCTAAAATCTTAGTATTGGTGCCTGCATGATCAAAGGAGAATAAGTCAAGAATATAATTATCAAATGAGTCTTCTGATAGAGATTATAATGTAAAATACCAATCACAAGAGTCATCAACACCATCTTTAGAGTTAATATCTTATTTTATGAGGAAATATAATTGATTCTTTGCTTGGGCATATTCTATCTCTTAGAGTTATTGTAAAGGTTAGCAATGTTCCTTTAAATTGACACTTTCCTTACTATTATTATTTTCTTCAATTATCTCATCAAATAAAAGGATGGAATTAATATGATCTAATTTTCCTAGCTTGATAGATTCCTCTTTTATGATCCAATCATCCTCTCCATCTAGGATCTCTTCTTCCTTGTGCATAGTTCCTAGATTAAAAGGAAACCCTTCCACCATGTTCTAGTTTAGGCATAGTAAAAAAAATTATCTTTGAATGGATTTTATACAATTCTTATCCAACATACCTATAGAGAACCTCATAGAAGGTTTTAAATTATTTTTTAAAGCATGAGCATCAATATTTGGACTAAATCATATAAAAAAATATTCCTCAAGATCACTCCAACTAGTAATAGAACTAGGTGCCAACTGTGTAAGCCAATCATGTATTTCTTCTCCCAACATGAAAGGGAATAACCTACATATTGCATCTTTAAATTTTACATCCATAACATGCATAACATATGTGTAAGGAGTAATATTGCCTTTAATAGCTCTTGGGTGATTATAATAGAACATAAGAAGGTATTTTAATGGGTTATTATGGAAATCATGTTGAATGCCTAGGATATCTATGGTTCCTTTGACAAGATAATCCATTCTTATAATTTTTAGTACAATCAGAGGTGTTTTACCTCCTTCTAGCACCAATTAACTCTTGATGTAGGTTTTATGCACACCACAACCATAAAAGGGTAGCCTCTAACATTTTAGGATCTCAATGGAGGTAAAATCCACTCTAGGGAATGAGTTGTAGTTATACAGTCTATTACAACCTATTGATGGAATAGCTAGTAGGGCATGCAAGTTGTTGACAAGATGATTTAGATGGAGTTGTGGTTCTTAAAGTATTATGAATCTCTATGTGAATTAGATGGGCATTTGGATTCTAATCTAGAATGGGCAGGTCTCAAAAAAAACTCAAAAAAGGAGGGAAGGGTAAGGAAGAAAAGAAAGGTTTTGTGGTTTTCAGGGATCATTCCTTTGGTTGGTTTCTAAAAAGACAAGTGCTCTTAGAACCTATGCTTGTTATTAGCAATGATTAAACACACATAGTTAGGCATGGCTAAAAAGCATAAGGAGATAAAGATGCAAGAAATTCATAGGCCTCAAAAAAAGGTTTCTCCTTTTAGAGTAGCTATTACACACCCTTAATCAAGAAATTATGGCTAAGGCTAGTGAATTATCTAAGGCAGCTATTGCACACACAAATAAAACTACCTCCAAGAAAGCACTCATACACAATCAGAATTATGAATCAATTTGAACTAGACTATATTAAATAATAAGTTTACCAATCTTTCAATAGTTTTTGCACATCTACAAATTAGTATATCAATCAAAGTAAACAATAATTCATTCACATCTTTTGCACACTAAAGTTTATTAAAACATACAAGAAATGAAATTAAGAAGTAATTACATAGAAATTGGAAAGAAAATACATAAACACATTTCTTGATGATCAAAATTGATGTTTCTCCTATATTAAAAAAATTATAAAAAAAATCCAAGTTGGATTACAATTTGTTATATAGACTTGGGGAAGGGGTAACCTCATCCTCCAATTTTATGTAAAGTCATTACATATGATAGTCAGAACATGAGTTCTAACTATGGTCTAAAACCATATAAGAGTCTACATTAAATCATACATTTAAAATAGCCTTTGCTAAGGCTATGCAACATGTGGGTGTGTATAAAGATATATGCAATTTTTAAACAATTATAGCTCAAACTACATGCAAACTTCAAAATGTGCACCATTTACCAAAAATATACATGCCTCCTTTCATAGTTTATGATAATAACCTATTGATTTTATATATTAACCATATTTAAATAGAACTCTAACATATACATGAAAGACCAAAATCACTTTGCCAATGTTTTAGTACCAATTGCACTACTATTATTTGTGACTAATATGAAATATACATTGAATACTTGCCCATAATTTTTATAGCATCTAGAGGTTCAATTTTATAGTCATCATTTATATTAAGACATGTGTGTTCATACTCTATCTTAACTATGAGACCCAATGTCTATTGATAGATATAGCTCAAGTATCCAAAGATCTAAGTACTCTATCTATTATGCTTTTCTAGCTTTTAAAATGTGATACATGTCAACACCTAATTGAGTCTGGGATCTTTGAAAAGGCCACCTAGGACTTACACCATTGATTTATTTATTCTTGATTAGAGGTATGCCATAAGATCTTGGTTTAAACCTTTTGATTTGTACTTCGATCATGCAGGTATTCCACTTGGTAGTATGGTATTTGTTTTTGGGTAATTATTATCAAAAAACTATTGTGGGCCTTTTGTTACTAAGACCCTAATTTCATCAAAAAATATGTCTGAGACACAAAATCCCAAGGAATTTCATCAGGGGAATTATTTTAGAAAAAATGTCCACAATAATTTTCTCTAAGACTCAATTCTCTTTAAAAGAAATTCCAAAGGAAAGCTTGAAGTGATAGTCTCAAAAGGGCTGAAGGGAGTGATGTTTTAGAAAAAATGTCCAAAGGAAGAGGTCAAAAGGTGAAATATAATAGATAAAATGGATTAAAGAATTGATCAAAGAACAAAGTCTTGAGATAAAAATATTGAAAGGTTGGTGTGAAGGGTAAAAGGTGTTTAGGAAAAAAGTCCCAAAAGGCATGTCTTGGAGGAAAAAAGGCCTAAGACAAAGTCTTGAAGGGTAAGTGGTCACTTCCAAAGAGATGAATGGTCATTTTCAAAATGTCTAAAGGGTACGCTAAGAAAGTATGAAGAGTAGGTTGTGAAATTTCAAAGGGTATGTGCCATTGGGGGAGTTATTTTGTGCCTTTTGAATCATATAAAATATCTGAGACATAAATTCCTAAGGAAATGGCCTAAGGCAAAAGTCCCAAACGATAGACTCATGGGGAAAAAATTCTTGAGACAAAAATCCTAAAGGCTAGGTTAGCAAGAAAAAAGAATAATTCAAAAATTTTGAAGGGCAATTTCAAAATGCCAAAGGATCATTTTCAGAATCAAAGGGGCTTAAAACAAAATCCTAAATGATAAGTCCTAGAGGACAAAGGATCTGGGATAAAAGTATTGAAGGGTAAGTGGAAGGGCCAAAGGGTCTAATTCATTGGAAAAAATTCTTGAAAGGTCTAATTTATAGGTTAAAATGATTTAAGATGGAAGTCTCAAATAGTAGTTCCATAGGGCAAAGGGCCATTATAAAATTCCTAAAGGTTAACCATAAAATTCTTGAAGGGTTTGTTCATTTTTTGGGGGGAAATGTCACAAACAAAATATCAAAGGAAATGTTCAAAAAAGGCAAAGGTGTGAGATAAAATTCCTAAAAGGTAGTTGTGGAGGGGCCAAAAGGTAATTTAGAAAGTCCTAAAGGAATTATGTTAGGTAAAATGGATGCAACAAAAAGGCAGAAAGACATATTGCAAAAATCCTGAAGGGTAGGTTAGAAAGGGAGAAAGGGCATTACAAAAGTTTTGAAGGGAAATTCCAAAATGTTGAAGGGTCATTCCAAAATTTTGAAGGGTAATTTTAGTCTATCAATAATCTAAAGGGTCTACTTCATAGGGCATTTATCCATGATAAAAGTCTCAAAGGATATTCTTTGGAAAGGCTGAAGGGAAATATTTAAAAGGCTTAAGGGCAAGTTGTAAAAACCCTACAGGATAGGCTCAAAAGGGCTAAAGGGCAATTATGTTGGTGAAAGCGTATCAACAAGATTGTCCACAAGAATAAGTCTGATTCAGGGAAATTAATTTGGTAGAATTATTTCAAGGAAAATGCTACAAAGAGAAAATTTCATTGGATAAAATATTTGACATAATAAACCCAAAGAACAATTCATGTGGAACAAAAGTTTCTAGGATAAAATCTTGAAAATAGAAGTCTAAAATTATAAAACCTAACAAAGATTTTTGAAGAAGGTTAGTCCATGAAAACATAATACCAATGCCATCTTTCTGTAATATCCCCAACCAATAGGGAATATGTGAAAGACAAAATCTCTGAACAAAGATACAATTTTGCATAATAAATTCAATTAAATAGATAGACAGTAGTATAATCTATCAACTGGCTAATCAGTGCTCTTACTGTTCTTTAGAATGATTACAATATTGAATCTCTATAATATCCCTAACCAATAGGGAGTATAGCAAGACAAAAGCTCTGATTTTCTTATCTGTATTTGTGTAAAATATCTTCAAATAGATAAATAAATCATAGTATAATCTCTTATTTATTTGCTCATATGATTAAAATAGAGGTCTTATGTCTAGTATATAAAGAATATTGAAAATACGGCCTTAATATCCTGAGTATTTTGCAAACTAGAAAATAAATCTGGATCTAGTACATCTTGGCTTGCTGTGTCAAAAACACAGTCACCGACATCAATTATACTGCCATCGTTAGTTGAATGGGGTCGTTAGCCTACCAACATCGGTGAGAGGTTGGCTGATGTCAGTCTCTGTAGGTCTCTACCTGCCGATGTTGGTGTTTGATCTTTCTACTGATGCGTATGGATTTGCACGAATCTATACAAACTTCATACGGCTACCAATATAGCACACCCTATATGCTTGATCCTAATCTAAAGAACTATGGGCTAATACAAAAGATCTATATTTGGATAATTATTGAATCAAAAACCCAAATAAAGAAATACTTGTGAACCCTTGTGATAGCTTCTATATGAAGTTATCTCTCAAACTTGTAAACCCCTGTGATAACTTCTATATGAAGTTATCTCTCAAATTAACAATAGATCAACTGATCTCTCATAACCTCTGAATCACACACAATGAAGAGTGGATGTTCTTCAATGCAAATGGAATCTTGGAACCCTTGGCTTAGTCTTCATAGAAGAATTCTTAACAAGAATCAATATCAATAATCAATCATGCTTCAACTCTCTCCCATGAGAAACCCTTATACCCCTCAAAAAGGTGTGCTTGCTAAAATTAGATTTCCTTAAATGAGACTTAGGGCTTCTTAAATTAGAATTAGGGTTTTTTAAATTAGACCAAAATATTAATAATTAATATTTAATTAAAATTAGACCAAATAATTAATATTTGATTAAATCAATCAAATATTAATATCTCCCTTAATTCATGTCTTAAAGAACCCGAACGTAAGCCAAGCCCAGCTCCATCAAGACCCTCTATCTATCCCATTAGCCTACGAGGGTTGCATAATAGGCTAATCATCCACTCGAAAAGATGTCAACTAGAAGGGGACATGACAGTCTGCCCCTCCTAAAATCGCTTGTCCTCAAGCAATCTCAACTCTGGATGCTATAGAATATCCTCGCTTTCCCATGTCACATCCTACACTGGCAAATCTCTCCACTTTACCAAATATTTCCTAATAGTCCTCCTATGTAACTATCTCTCTCTATACTCTAGGATAGAATCAGGTACTAAAATCAACTTTCCCTCATCATCTAAGGGAGGTAACACTGTAAAAGGTATCACACAGTGTCCTAACACCTTTTTGAGGCATGATACATGAAAAACATTGTGTACCTTGCTCTCTGTCGGAAGCTCTAGCTCATAAGCCATCTCTCCAACATGTCTCAGGATCCTGAAAAGACCGCAGTAACATGGCTTAAGCTTCTCTACCCCACTCTTCCTAAGAGTAGACTGATGGTAAGGTTGCAGCATAAGATAGACCATGTCACCCACATCAAAATATCTCTCTATCCTCCGCTGATCTGCATACTGCTTCTGTTGATTCTGTGCCTGAGCAATATTCTCCTTGAGGGTCCTCATAGTATTCTGACTCTCCTACAATAAGTCTCCATCACTCGACACCCTGCTATTGCTCAATAGCAAATCTAGAAAACTAAGTTCCTCATACCTATACAATGCCATAAAAGGAGACATCTAAATGGCCATGTGGAAAGTCGTGTTATAGCAATACTCACACAAATAAATCCACTTGACCCAAGCTTTCTGCTACCCTATAATGTAGTTCCTGAGGTAGCCCTCCACCCATTTGTTCACTATCTCTATCTACCCATTGGTCTATGGGTGGTAGTTGGTGCTTGATGTAAGCTCAGTCCCATAGAGTCGAAACACCTCCTGCCAGAAGTGACTCAAGAACCGACTATTCCTATTGCTCACTATGCTCTGAGGCAACCCATGTAGTTAGAATACCTCTCGAAAGAAAACCTCTACTACCTGTGTAGCTATGTATGTGGTGGTAATCAAAAAGAAGTGGGCATACTTTGTTAACCAATCCACGACTAAATATATGTATGTAATCTCATCCTTGGGCTTTAGGTAAGCCTGTAATGAAATCCATCGACAAGCACTCCCACTTCTTATTAGGAATTGGAAGTGGCCATAATAATCCTGTTGGGTACATGTTCTCCTACTTGTTCTGTTGAGAAATAGGGCACTCTCGCACATATTGAAGAACATCTACCTTGAGTCCTTTCCATGTGAATCTCTCCCTAATCTTTCTATAGGTCTTGAAATACCCGGGATGTCTTGTAGTAGGTACATCATGAAAGGCTCACATGAGAATGTTCTTTACCGCTGATCCTAGAATCAAATAAACCCTACTCTTGTAAATGATCAAGTCATTCACAAGAGTATATCTAGTGTCAACCATCGATCCCTCAACAATGCTAGATGCCCATGTATCCTTGGCATACTCTACCATAATCATATGTCACCAATCCTCTATAATGTGGACCATAGTACTCAAATACAGCCTGCGTGAAAGAGTGTCAGCCACTACATTCTAGGTGCCCTTGATGAAAGAGATGCCAAAGTCATATGCCTATAATTTGCTCACCCACTTTTGCTGATGATCATTGAGGTCTTGCTACCCCAAGAAATGTCTCAAACTGTTGTGGTCCGTTTTGATGCAAAATGTGCTGCCCACAAGATATTGCCTAAATTTTGCCAAGGCATGCATGATAGCAAGCATCTCTTTATCATAAATGCTATACAGTCTCTCTGGTCCCCTAAGCTTATAGCTCTCATATACTATGGGGTGCTTTTACTACATAAGCACCTCTCCAATGCTCTCGCCTAAAGCATCGCACTGAAGCTCAAAAGGCTTCAAAAAATCAGGTAGTGCCAATACTGGGCAAGTAGTCATCAACTCCTTAAACCTCATGAAACACTCTTGTGCTTTAGGTGTCCAACAAAAAGCACCTTTTTTTGTCAAATCTATCATAAGAGCTGCATGTCATGAATAACCATCCACGAATCTATGATAAAACCCATAGAAACCTAGAAATCCCCATAGCTGTGTCAGGTTTGCCAGAATAGGCCAGTCTATGATAGCAAAAATCTTCTTAGGATCCATCTGCACTCCCCCTGCACTGATAATATGACCCAAGTATAACAATTCAGTCATCCCCAAATCACATTTGGACTCCTTGGTGTATAAGGACTCCCTCTCCAAGATGTTGAATACAGTCTCTAGATGAGCCAAATGCTCTTGCCAAGTCCTATTATATATAAGAATGTCATCAAAAAAATAAGTACAAACCTCCTCAATAGTGAATGGAAGACTCTATTCATGGTGGACTAGAATGTTGATGGCTCATTAGTGAGCCCAAATGGCATCACTACAAATTCATAGTGTCCACAATGGCAATGAAAAGCTGTCTTCTCAACGTCCTGCTCACGAACCCTGATCTAATGATAGCCTAACCTTAAGTCTATCTTTGTGAAGTAGTGTGCACAATGGAGCTCATCAATAAGCTCATCGATATAAGGTATTGGATACTTGTTCTTAATAGTTCTCTTATTTAGGGCTCTGTAGTCAATGCACATGCATAGGGTGCCATCCTTCTTCTTCACCAGAACAACTGAAGAAGCGAATGGTGATTTGCTAGGCCTAATGTGACCCATAGCCAGTAACTCCTTAATTTTTTTTGATCTCATCCTTCAACCACTTAAGATGTTGATAAGGAGTAATCATAATGGGCCTAGCACCCTCCTCAAGCTCAATAATGTGCTTAATACCCCTATTTGGAGGTCTCCCTAGTGGAATATCACTAAATACCTTATCATGCTTGACCCTCAACTACTGAATGTCAGGATGATACTCAGCCTTCTACTGTCCCTCCTGTATTGGTGATAATGTGCACTCAGCAGCCCACTCTACCATGTCATGTCGCATGAGCCTCTCCATCTGATGTAAAGAAATAGTTTTGGTGTTGCCATCCTGTATTGCCTTAAGAATGTGTGTTTTCCCATCAACATCAAAACATATCTCCATGTCCTTAAGACGAAGAGTGACTACCTCAAGGGAATGAATCCACTTCATGCCCAAGAGCAAATCTATATCCCCCATGTTCACCACATAATAATTAGCCTTGAACTCATAGTTGTTCAAGCACAATGGGAGATCTCTAATCATCCATTCACACATAAGGGTGTAACTGTCATCTACCTTAACTCTAATGCCCTTGAACACTTCTATGGTGAGTCCACGCTTCTCCACAAATCTAGTATCAATAAAATTATGTGTGGCTCTCATGTCAAGAAGGGTGATGACCCTCTATCCTACCAAAACTCCATAGAGTCTGAATGGCCCCTCGTGTTGGATGCTAGATAGGTGTGCCTCTTGAATCTAGAGCTCTGACTTTGCCTCTACCCTAGGCTCTAAAGCCTCAGCCTCTGGCTCCTCAAAACAATCATGATGTTCAAAATCTTCTGATTCCTCATCCTCATAATAGGCCCACATCACCTGATTTGCCTTGCCCTTAGGCCTCAAAGGACAATCGTGATTGGCATCATAGGGACCTTTGCAGTAGAAACAAAGATTCTTCTTGTGTAAATCATTAAGAGCCTCTCTATCCAAAGGTGGTGCTGCTGGGTTGGCCTTTGAATCATTCTTAACACCTGATTTATCTATGTTGAAACCTAGTCTTTCTCTATTCCTATTGAAGCCCTTACTGTCCCTGGATGAAGAAGTACCTCTGGAGTTAAATCTACTTGATGGGGCTGCCATCTCCATCCTACGCACCTTCTTCATAGCTTCCTGTAATGAATGAGGATCAAATCCTTTGATCCAACCTCTCAATGGTTCTGTCAATCCCTCCATGAAGAGCACTACGAGTTACCTCTCTAAAATGTCAGGAATCATAACTGATAACTTTTAGAAATCACCAATTTTAGACTCTAGACTGCCACTCTGGCGTAATTGAGCCAACTCTCAGAAATAGGATTCTAGATCCTTCCTATCAAAATGCTCCACCAACCTATCCACAAACTCTTGATAAGATGTGATTTGATCATGATGCAGTGTCACCATCCTGTGGTGCCACCAATCGTGAGCTACTCCCTCAAGATGCAATGTTGCATATCTAATAGCATCCCCCTCAGCCATTAGATGCAATGTGAGAAATGTTTCTAGCTTACTAATCTAGGCATGTACTGTGACCTTGCCACTACCATCAAACATCACTAGTGTGAGCTTGCTTGTAGCATGCTTCAGATCATTATTCTAGTGTTAGGGTCTCCAATCATGTTAACCTCAGTTATGCTCTCTCCTCTGTGTGAGGAATTGATCAAAAGTAATCCTTTCTCTAACCTCAGGTGATAATAACTCCCACTCATTCGCTGCCATAAGTGTGTCAGCAAATAGGGGCTCTCCTGTTGCATCCTCTACTGGGGCCTCTAGTTCCTCTTGTACAAATGTAGGTTGTGTAGGCCTATTAGCTGTCCTAGAATGGGTCAGCTATGGTCTCTGATTAACAGTAGCACTCTTGTTATCTCCTTGCTCCCCATTCTATCAAACAGGGGTGTTCATCCTCTCTACCATAGTAGTGAGTGCCTGTAGTGCCTGATTCCTCTATTGTTGGCCTATAGCCATAACTCAGAAGAATTCTTGAGTGTCCTAATCATCATTATGCATGTAGCCCCTGTGTGGGCTACCTTCACGCTTGTCACTCATGGTGATTGACTGTTGTTCTAAAACCTGATTGCCTTCAAGCAAAGCTCTACTGTGTGTGAAATACCTATGTGGTCCCAACTCTTGTGGTTGCATAAGATTATCAAACCCTCAGGATGGAAAGATTTAGCTCTAATACCACTATAATATCCCCAACCAATAGGGAATATAGAAAGACAAAAGCTCTAATTTTCTTATCTGTATTTGTGTAAAATATCTTCAAATAGATAAATAAATCACAGTATAATCTCTTATTTATTTGCTCATATGCTTATAATAGAGGTCCTTTATCTTGTATATAAAGAATATTGAAAATATAGCCTTAATAGCCTGAGTATTCCATAAACTAGGAAATAAATCTGGATCTGGTACGCCTTGGCTTGCTGTGTCAAAAACACAGTCGCCAACATCAGTTATACTGCCATCGTCGGTCGACTAGGGTCATTAGCCTACCGACATCGGTGAGAGGTCAGCCAATGTCAGTCTCTATAGGTCTCTGCCTATCGATGTTAGTGTCTGATCTTTCTACTGATGCATACAGATTTGCATGGATCTGTACGGACTTTGTACGGTCACCAATATAGCACACCCTGTATGCTTGATCCTAATTTGAAGAACTATGGGCTAATACAAAAGATCTATATTTGGATAATTATTGAATCAAAAACCCAAATAAAGAAATACCTGTGAACCCTTGTGATAGCTTCTATATGAAGTTATCTCTCAAACTTGTAAACCCTTGTGATAACTTCTGTATGAAGTTATCTCTCAATTTGGCAATAGATCGGCTAATCTCTCACAACCTCTGAATCGCACACAATGAAGAGTGGATGTTCTTTAATGCAAATGTAATCCTAGAACCCTTGGCTCAATCTTCACAGAAGAATTCTTAACAAGAATCAATATCAATAATCAATCATGCTTCAACTCTCTCCAATGAGAAACCCTTATACCCCTCAAAAAGGTGTGCTTGCTAAAATTAGATTTCCTTAAATTAGACTTAGGGCTTCTTAAATTAGAATTAGGTTTTTTAAATTATACCAAAATATTAATAATTAATATTTAATTAAAATTAGACCAAATAATTAATATTTGATTAAATCAATCAAATATTAATAGCTCCCTTAATTCATGTCTGAAATAACCTGAACGAAAGCCAAGACCAGCTCCATCAAGACCCTCTATCCATCCCATCAGCCTAAGAGGGTCGCATAATAGGCTAATCATCTACTAAGAAAGATGTCAACTAGAAGGGGACATGACAATCTCTAGCATGCATATAAATCAATACAAATTTTGACTCAAAACCTAGTCTTTTGCAAATCTGGACATAAACCTTGAATCTATGCGGCTCTCGAGTTGCTGTGTCTACAACATAGTCACTGATGTCAGTTATTCTACCATCATCAATCAATATTATACCAACTTTAGTCTCTATAGGTTGGCTACTCTGTCGACATCAGTTTTAGTTGGCTAATGTCAGTCACTGGGCTACCGATGTCAATTCTTGTGCCCCCTGCGGCACTGTCTGGCCTGTGGTAGAACTATACAGAATTGTACAAATCGGTATGGATTCCATATAGATAATATAATATATGGTGCCCTATATTTTGGATACTTAATTCTAAAGATCTCTATCTATATAATTTTCTAAATTAAAAGAGCTAAATAAAGAAATACATGTGAACCCTTGTGATAACTTCTGTATGAAGTTATCTCTCAAATCTGTAAACCTCTGTGATAAATTTTGTATGAAGCTATCCCTCAAACTGGCAATAGATTGGTTGGTATCTCACAACCTCTAAATCACACACACTAAAGAGTGGACGTTCTCCAATGCAAATAGAATCCTTAAACCCTTGGCTCAGTCTTCTCAGAAAAAACCATTAGCAAAATTCTCCAAAATCAATTATCAATAATCATAATCAATCCAACTCTCTCCCATGAGAAACCCTTATACCCTAAAAAAGATGTTCTTGCCCTAATTAGGGTTTCTTAAATTAGAATTAGGGTTTCTTAATTAAAAATAGGCCAAATAATTAATATTTGATTAAATCAATCAAATATTAATATCTCCCTCAATACATGTCCGATCGAGCCCAAACAAAAGCCAACTGGAAAAATTTTGATAAATGAAGCCAAGCCAATCTCCATCAAGAACCATCAACTCTGAACATGTCAACTAAAAAGGGGACATGACAATCTACCCCTCCTAAAATTGCTTGCCCTCAAGCAATTGCTAAATGATAAACCAATCAATCCACCTGGATCCCAAATGTAGTCATGATCTCCACTACTGTCAATCAATACAAACTCCATGCCATGTCCATCACAACTCTCATCTAATGGCATCACATCATCTCTAGTATTAAGATAAGAATCCCAACATCCAATCCATAAATGAAAATCAACTGACAACTCAAGTAAACTCCTTACCTGAATAATATCTGAACCTGGAATATGAATGCTAGACATATTCATATCATCATCAACCTGTGACCCGACTGTAACAAAAAGCTGAGTCCCTGTCACATGTGCTATCTCCTAAACTAAACTCACCTCAAGACAAAGTTCATCCACATGTCTCTCTTGTGTTGGTGCCAATGTGCACTCGATAGCGCACTCTATCATGTCATCTCGTATGAGCCTCTCCATCCGATGAAAAAACATATGTTTGAATCTGCTGCCCCATATTGCCTTAAGAATATGTGTCTTCCCATCAACATCAAAATGAACCTTCATGTCCTTGAGATGAAGAGTGACTTCCTCAAAGGAATGAAGCCACTTCATACCCAAGACTAAGTCTATATCCCCCATGTTCACCACATAATAATCAGCCTTGAACTCATAATTGTTCAAGCATAATGGGAGGTCTTTAATCATATGCTCACACCTAAGAGTGTGACCATCGGCTACCTTAAGTCTAATGCCTTTGAAATCTTTAGTAGTGAGTCCATGCTTCTCCACAAATCTAGCATCTATAAAATTATGTGTGGCTCTTGTATCAAGAAGGGTGATGACCCTCTATCCTGCCAAAACTCCACGGAGTCTGAATGATTCATCTGATTGAATGTTGGATAGGCATGCCTCCTATATGTGAATCTCTAACTCTGCCTCTACCTTAGGCTTTGAAGCCTCTACCTCTGCCCCCTCAAAACTATCTTGTTGTTCAGAATCCTCATAATAAGCCCACATCACTCGATTGGCCTTGCCTTTAGGCCTCAAAGGACAATCATGATTGGCATCATAGGGACCTTTGCAGTAGAAGCAAATCTTCTTCCTGCATAGATCATTAATAGCCTCTTGATCCAAAGGTGGTGCTACTAGATTTTCCTTTGAATCATTCTTAACACCTGATTTATCTATGTTAAAATCCAGTCTCTCTCTATTATCGTTGAAGCACTTATGGTCCCTGGATGAAGAAGTACCTCCTAAGTTAGATTTACTAGATGGGGCTGCCATCTCCATACTATGCACCTTCTTCATAGCTATCTATAACGAAGGAGGATCAAAGGCTTTGATCCAACCTCTCAATGGTTCAATCAATCCCTCCATGAAGAGAACTACCAATCTATGCTCTGAAATATTTGGCACCATGATTGCCAATCGCTAAAACTCACCGATGAAGGACTCCAAGTTACCTATTTGTTTCAACTATGCCAGATCTCAAAAGTAAACCTTGGGATCTTTCCTATCAAACCTCTCAACCAATCTATCCATTAAGTCATGGTACTCTGTCACCTGGTTATGTTGAAATGTTACCATACCATGGTACCACCAATCATGTGCTACTCCATCCAAGTGCAAAATGGTGTATTTGATGGCCTTTATCTCTGTCATTGGACTTAATGCCAAGAATGTGTCAAGCTCATGAACCCAAGCTTACGCTGTCATCTTCCTGTTGCCATCGAAAGTAGTCAAAGAAAGATTGCCAGTAGCCTTCTTCAGCTCACTGAGTTGACCTCTAGGCCTCTTGTCCTATCTAACCAATCTATAGTGCTCTCTCCTCTAATTAACAAAATGATCAAAAGACATCCTCTCCCAAACTTGAGGAGCTAATAAGTCCCACTCATCATTTACAGCCATGAGGGTATCTGCAAATAGGGAATCTCCTACCTCCTCCTCTACTAGAGCCTCTAGTCCCTCTTGAATAAATGTAGGGCATGTAGGTCTATCAGCTATTCTGGAGTAGGTCAGTTGTGGTCTCTAATTAATAGTATCACTCTTGTTATCTCCTTGTTCCCCATTCTATCTAACAGGTGGGTTTATCCTCTCTACGATAGTAGTGAGTGCCTGTATTGCCTATTTCATATGTTGCTAGCCTGTCATCATAACACAGTGGAATTATCTGGTGTCCTGATCATCATCATACCTGTGGCCCCTGAGTGGGCTACCCTCAGGTCTGTCACTTATGATGATCGGTGACTGATCTAACACCTGGGTACCTTCAAGCAAGGCTCTACTATGTGTATTATACCTATGATGTCCCAACTCTTGTGGCTGCATAAGATCTATAAACCCTTAGGATCATAGGATTTAGCTCTGATACCACTGTAATATCCCTAACAAATAGGGAATATGTGAAAGACAAAAGCTATAAACAAAGATACAATTTTGTAGAATAAATTCAATTAAATAGATAGACAGTAGTATAATCTATCACCTGGCTAATCAGTGCTCTTATTATTCTTTAGAATGATTACAATATTGAATCTCTGGCATGCATATAAATTAATACAAATTTCAACTCAAAACTTGGTCTTTTGCAAATCTAGACATAAACCCTGAATCTGTGTGGCTCTCAGGTTGCTGTGTCTACAACACAGTCATCGATGTCAGTTATTCTATCATCATCAGTCAATATTCTGTCGACGTCGGTCTCTATAGGTTGGCTACTCTACCAACGTCAGTTTCAATCGGCTGATGTCGGTCATTGGGCTACCGATGTCGGTTCCCGTGTCTCCTGTGGTGCTGTCTGGCTTGTGGTAGAACTGTATAGAATTGTATGGATCAGTAGAGATTCCATATAGGCAAGATAATATGTGGTAGCCTATATTCTGGATACCTAATTTTAAAGATATCTATCTATATAATTTTCTAAATTAAAAGAACTAAATAAAGAAATAGCTATGAACCCTTGTGATAACTTTTGTATGAAGTTATCTCTCAAATATGTAAACCTCTGTGATAACTTCTATATGAAGCTATCCCTCAAATAGGCAATAGATCAGCTGGTATCTCACAACCTCTAAATCACACACACTGAAGAGTGGACGTTCTCCAATGCAAACAGAATCCTGGAACCCTCAGCTCAATCTTCTCAAAAAAACCCTTAGCAAAATTCTCCAAAATCAATTATCAATAATCATAATCAGTCCAACTCTCTCCCATGAGAAACCCTTATACCCTAAAAAAGATGTGCTTGCCCTAATTAAGGTTTCTTAAATTAGAATTAGGGTTTCTTAATTAAAAATAGGCCAAATAATTAATATTTGATTAAATCAATCAAATATTAATATCTCCCTCAATACATGTCCGATCGAGCCCAAACAAAAGCCAACTGGAAAAATTCTGCTAAACGAAGCCAAGCCAATCTCCATCAAGACCTCTAACCATCCTATTAGCCTATGAGGGTCGTATAATAGGCTAACCATCAACTTTGAACATGTCAACTGAAAAGGGGACATGACACTTTCCAAAATATAAATAGTGAAATCATGATCTTTTTTGAGAAATTGTATAAACACATAGAAGAGGGTGCTCAAAATCAAGACAATAATCTGAAAAATTGTGTCTCCATTTCTTATGAAAAGAAGGGGAATGATGGGTAAAAAAAATGGTGACTTATAGGAAGAACACTCATGAGTATTCAAGAACCCAAAACTATAGTTTAAAATCTCAAATTAGTCATGAAGTGTGCCACATAAAAAATACTTGAATAAAAAACATGAAATAGACTCATAAGTAGATTCACACAACATACTTTCCTTCTAATTAATTATATCTGTGTGTGTCAAAACATGTAGTTTATTTAACCCCTCCTGTGATGAGTTTTTCAAAGGCCTTGATGGAGATGTAGGTTTCATTCTAATATATATTAAAACTCAAAAATAAGTGAATATTAATAGTTTCTCTACTACTATATAGGTGTCTAGATCCCCAATAGAGATACCTTGAGCTCCTTCTCTTCTCATTCCATTATTTTCTTTTTATCATGATGTAAGGTACAATGACCTTATCTCATCATGTGAGCCTTTTGATTTCCTTTAGATTTTATTTTACTCTTTTGAATCCATTGATTATTTCTTCTTTTATTTTTCTTTCAACTTTATTTTGTTCTTGAATGTAAAAGTAAAGAGTTATAACCTTAATGAGCTGGTATAATTATAAAACAAATCATTACTAGAACATCCCCACCAACTACATCTATACCCAAAATTATCACTTCTGGTAGGTATTTAATGTGATAAGTGTATTTGATCTAATAAAACAAGAAAAAATTCTAAATTTATATGAAGTAATCTGAGAGCAAGTTCTATAGGCTAGTAAAAGTATTCAATTGTGACACCATTTAGAATAATCCATGATTACCTACCTTTATCCTAAAAACTCAAAAACACAAAAATATACCTAATCTATAAACTAGTCCCAAAGTGTCAAGATCTTAATTTTCCCCTTTTCCACAAGTCATAAGATCATTTGGTTTGGATTTTAACTTGGTTATGGTCAGATAAAACACAATTTCGATCATTAGAGAAAACAAAGAATAACTAATCTATGAAAACATTGAAATCTAATCTAGAAAAAAGGAAACTAATCTATGAGATTAAAATATTGAAAGTAGGAAACATTAATCTAATGAAAATAAATGATAGAACAAAAAACCTAACCTACTCCAACTCTAAATAAAACCCAAACAAGATGGAAGATGGATTTGGAAACTCTATTTGGTATACTTCTCACTCTTTGGTAATAACAAGGTTTTCCCCATTAAAGTTTTGAGATATGCAGAGACATCCTTGTATTCATTTTGTAGAATTTTGAGCCTTTCCCTCATATTATAGAATGAAAAATTAGGGTACTCATTAGGACATCTCAGTCACAATAAATAAATAACTCTTCCCTATGATAGATATGTTTTTAAGGCTCACTATTATTACTCATATATTTAGTAGAATCCAATTCTAACAAATAATCCTTGAAAGTACCTACTGAGTTGGATATTAGATATGACCTGTAGTCTTGAAAGTCATTATCCTTTGTGAACTCATTATTAGAAAAGGTCCTCAAATATAGAGTCAAAATCACAAGTATAATCATGCATAACATATTCCTCAAAAAAGTCATCTAAACTCTCAATTTGGAGGTCACCTTAAATATTTCAATGAATCAGATCTTGAATTTCCAAATCATGAATAAATTTTTTATTTACCTAGGACTCACTATTTATGATTTTAGGAGTGAGATGTTCATTAACTATTAATTCCAAAGGGATCATCTCATCCAATATATGTTGTTGATCTTTTTGCTATTGTTCTTTTGAATAGTTATGCTCTAAAAGATATTCAACTTCATGGGAATCATATGTGCAACCAGAGGTCTTTGATTCAATGTTGAGTAATGTTGATGTCCACACACATGGGGTTTCTTGGTCATTTACATAATTAACCATAGTTTCATGAACATTAGAGTTAGGCGCCAAATTAAATTCAACATCTATCAAATCAAGTCATGAGGATATATGTGAATTAATTCCATTAAAAGGGAGCTAAAAAATAGAATCAAAATTATTGAGGGAAGCCATCATACCTTTTTCATTTTCCCCATGATAAAAATACATACCTACCTCAAGCATGACATAATTTAAAATCTCAGTATTATATCTAGCATGATTAGAGGAAAATAAGTCAAGAATATAATCATCAAATGAGTATTTTGATAGAGACTATAATACAAAATGATAGTCACAAGAGTCATCAACACCATCTCCATGATGGAATTGTTGAAGATCCAACTGATAAAATTAAACACACAAACTGCAAATGCAAAGCAAATAAAAGTAGAACTCTATTGTTGAGATTGGAATTAAAATAGAGTAGAATTATAATAATATTAAATTAATAACTCATTAAAAATAGCATAGATGAGGGGCATATTTATAGGTACAATGGAGGCATAGAGCCAATACATTTGACAATGTGAACACAAGACTATTGGCAAATGGTTTGTGTGTTTCATATATCAATATTGGTGGGTAAGGGTACCTTTACCCACCAATTGGCTTGAAATTTTTCCATGTGTATGTGTACCTTAACTACCTCATTTATGACACCTAATTGACCTCAAAATAACACCTAAAAAAGATAAATACAAGTGTAGGAATAATCCATAGTAATAAATATAAGGAAAATAATATCATACACTAACACCCCCCTTAAGTTTAACTTAGGTGGGCAAACAAAATTGGGTCCTAGAAACATGGCCTAATGAGTTATCGAAGTATAATAAAACTCTCACATAGAGGAGGAAAAGGAAAAAACACATAAGAAACACCCCGCCTCAAAAAAAAAAAAAAAAAAAGAGATAAAAGAAGAAGAGGACTGGAAGGTTCCCCCTTGAAGATGATTTTAATGAAGCTCATACCATAAAAAGAGCACACAAGTGAATACACTTACTCTTAGTGAAGGTTTTGGAAAATATATCATCTATCTTCTCCATAGTCTATTAAAATTTGAGTTTAATGACCTATCAATGAATGAGCTCCCGAATGAAGTGAATATGAATCTCAATGTGTTTGGTCCATTGATGTTGGACCAAATTCTTACAGATATAAATGGTGCTTTAGTTATAATAAAATATGATTATGGGTCACTAGAACTATATAAAAAAGTTAGTAAGATTCCCCTAAAACTAAATCACTTTAGTATCATCATTGATAGTCCCTCTTTATTCAACCTTAGTAGATGATAAATCATTCTACTTCTTGCTAGACCAGATAATTGGTCTTGAACCAAGTGAGAAACTATATCCTAAAGTTGACTTTCAATGTTGAATATCACCAACCCAATCTAAATCTATGTATCCAATCAATTCAATATCAATGCATGCTCCATAATGAATTTAAAAACTATGAGTACCTTAAATATAGTGGAGAATCTATTTGGTTACTTTCTAATGTAGCTCATGTGATGTTTGAATAAACCTAGAGACCATGCCCACTACATATGAAATATCAAGTCTAGTGTGAGTTAGATAGATGAGGTTGTCAACTAGTTATCAATATAAGGTACCATCAACCAATGTAAAAGAATACTCAACCTCAAGTTTGACTCCAAAAAGAAAGGGAGTTGGGGATATCTTACAACCATCCATAGGAAATCATGCTATAAAATCAAGATCATACTTAGATTGTGCAATGGTAATCCTTGAATCAGACTATGAAATATCACCAAGGAAATAATGTAACTTACCCAAGTTAGTCATAGAGAATCTATCATATAGAGTAGTTTTCACTACTAAAATAGAGGATGAATAACTCCTTGTGATCAATAAGTCATCCACATATATAACTAGAATCAAGATTGAGTTATCTTGTTGCAAGATGTAGAAATTTGGATTATAATTATATCTAGTGAACCCAACTATGAGAAGAAATGAATACATCTTGGCATACCAAGCTTAAGGGGTCTATTTGAGACCATATATAGATTTATAAAATTTACACACCAAGGAATAATATTCCACAAAACCTTTTGGTTGTTCCATATATATCTCCTCCTCAAGGTCACCATGAAGAAAGGCACTCTTCACATCCATCAGATGAACATCCCAATGATAAGATATGGAAATGGAAAGCGTGATTTGAATAGAGTTCATTTTAGCAACTAGAGAAAATGTTTTAGTATAGTCTATGTTAAGAAATTGTGAAAATCCTTTTTATATCAATCATGTTATGAAATAATCCATCAACCCATCTACTATAATTTTTTTTCAATAGATCCACTTGCAATGAATAAGTTTCCTTCCCTTAGGAAGCAGTACTAGATCCCAAGTGTGGTTCCCAATTAAGGAACTATACTCTTCATGCATAGATGTATCCCACTTAGGAATGCTAGATACCTCATGAAATGATTGTAGATCAGAAGAATAGGTAATAAAAACATGTGTAACACCCTAAAATTGTAATTACTTTCCCAAAGTGATGATTAACATATTCACCACCATTATCAGTGCATAAAATTATAATTACTTTCCCTGAATATTTCTCAACAAGATACTTGAAATCCTTAAAATAGTTAAAGACCTCAAAATTTTGTTGAATAAAATACACCTAAGTATACCTAGAGAATTTATCTATGAAGGTAAGTATGTACCTAACCTTGTTGAATGAAGGTTTTGGAAATGGTCTAAAAAATCACTATGAATTAGCTTCAAGATTTTAGTAGCTCTCCAAGATTTGGCTTTGTCATATTTCTATTCAAGATGTTTACCAAGCATGCAAAATCTACAAACATCATCATAAAAATGAACATGAGGAAACCCTACTACCATATCTTATTGACTGAGTTGTTTTAACTAGTGATAGCTTAAATGGCTAAATCATTCATACCATAGTTTGCTCACTCCATCAAAATGAGTGAGTAATGCAGTAGAAGGGTTTTCAAGAGAAAAATTTAAGAAGGTGTACAAACTTTATTGGTGATTTTCTTTCCAAATATCCACTATAGTATTACTATGGAGCTCCTTAATGACAATAGAATCTAGAATAAACTCAACTTTCTTGTTTGATCCAATGTGGGTGATTTGATAAATAGATAAGAGATTAGTTGATAGTGATAGAACACATAAGATATTTTCAAATGTTCCATCATTAATTTCAATATATCCTCTCCTAAAAAATTTAATATAAGTATCATAGCCTATTAGAATATATGGCATATAACATGGCTCTAAGGATTATATCAAGTCTCGTGAAGAAGACATGTAATGTGAGGCACTAAAATCAATCACCCATGTGGATGGCAGAGATGCTACTACAAGGGCCTTGCCCTTACCTTTCCCCTTACTAATTTCTTTTTCCTTAGAAGCATCATGTGATGATGAGGTTGATTTAACTATATTAGGTATATTGATGCTATTTTTCTCAATCATCTTTGTTAAATGATTAATCTTTTTTTTAATATATTTTATTTCATCATGCCAAATTCTCTTACAATAGACACATATGATCCTCTCTTTCTTGGATTTCCCACCTAAAGAGGACTCATATGATACTTTTGGCCTAGTATCTAATTTTTTTACCCTTTCATTGCTCTTGGTCCTTCTTGTTTTGTTTCATATCCTCATTTATTGAAGTCTTTAGTTTTTCATGACTCAATAAAACATGTGACTTAGAGGATTTCAATGTACCCATTTGGATGAGTTCATCTTGATCCCTAGTTAATTCTTTGGCAAAATCATCTATGGATGGCATACTCCATGTAGGTCCTAAGGCACATTTCAAATCATGAAAGGTAGAGACAAAAAATAAGTAGTGAGGACCTAACTTGGAAAGAATAGAGAGGATCAATTGTTCATCCTTTTTCTCTATACCACATAACTTTAATTACAACCTAAGTGATTTAAGTTTGATGAAAAAGTCTTCTATTGTGAAAAAGTCTTCTATAGTGTCAAAATTTCCTAGAATCAAACTAATGAGTTCATTCTCTATCTCATGACCCCTCATTACATCTTGCTTCCCAAAGAGTTGTTCCAAAGTGTTCCAAATCTCATGTGGTGATTTAACAGATTCAATGTGAAAGAGTAATTTAGGAGTAATAGATAAACATAAAAGAGCATATGCTTCATCACACCTATTATACCACATAATTTTATCTGCATCAAGTTCTAATTTAGTTTTCACATTCATGGTTATCTTGTGTAAACCTCTGCTTTTTAAAAAATATTGTACTTTAGATTTATAGTCATGATAATTAAATGGAGTGAGAAGTGGAACCAAATTGTGATCCATGATGTATTGCAAGGAAAAATTGAATGAGTAATAGAGAAGGCAAGGCACTCAACAACCCCCCCTAAAACTATCAAAAAGAACCCCCCCTCCCCCCCCCCAATTACAAATGTTTGGAACTTTATGTTTTATTGTGTATACAATCAACACTTTAGTGTACATACAATTGGTACTTTATGTTTTAGTGCATATACAATCAACACTTTAGTGCATATACAATGGGCACCAATTTTTTTACATAATAAAGCCCATCAAATATTAAGATATCATTTAAGGCTAAAGACAACCATAAACATGATTATAGAGTTGATTCTTGAGGCTTCAACTCATGTACTAGGGATAATGATGCATACACTACAAATAAGATACTACATAGTAGATCTACACTCAGATACAATGAATTACAAGTGCAAATACACATAGTAAACCACAAAGATATAGATGATGTTGTCAAATTATATGATTTATTGTAGTATTCACCATTTTGAAATACAAATAACAACAAGGTGACTATCTAAGGTTGTTGAATGCATAGTACAGTGTAATATTTACAATCATGTAATACACACAATAATAAGGTGGCTAGTATAGAAATGAGTGAAATCTTTGCATTAAAGGCACAAATAACAATGCATGATCATACAAAATGGATATAAGATTTAGCTAAAAATGCATCAATAAATGAGCTATATGTGAAATGATTACATAAGTGATAATGCAAGATCACAAAAAATAAATGTCAGGCTCAACCAAAAAAATGTCCATGAGGAGAACAAGTGTTAAATTATGAGTTATGAAAAGGAGATTAAATTTTGTTTTTGCTTGTGAGGGGGTTTGACCACTTGCCAAAACTAGACCTCACCCTTCATCTTCATGAAATAAAGTGTTGTAAAAAAATGATAAATAACTCTTTAAAATATGATTTCTCACAATTTTTTTTTATAAAAATATTAAAAAAAACTCCTTAAATTTTCTCCATCATCAAAATATAATTTTTTTTGAATTGTATCATAGTTAGTAAAACTATGATAACTTTCACAATTCTTAATGAAATTATGAATTTAAAAATGATCCAAAAAGATAAAATCAAGGTGCATAAAACCCAAAAAAAAATTGAGTGATTATCTACCTTTTTTAATAGTTGAAAAAATAATAGTCATATTTAATAAAAAACATATTTACAAAAATGATAACTTGTAAATATTTCCTCCTTATCAAAAAATAATTTAGTCTTTTGTCTAACCAGCTTGAATCCTTCTTTCAAATCTACAAAAATTTACTTATATATCTAATATAATTTAAATAATTTCAAATATTGATGAACTTCATCAATTAGAGAAGAAAATATTGTAGATGATACACACATATCTAAAAGTTTATTCTTTACAATCTTAGTTAGAATACAAACTACTCAACATTTCAAGAAATTAACAACAAAATAATGTTCATTACCAGAAAATAGATCTCATACCATGATGGAATTTTCTAAGATCTAAATGATATAATTGAACACATGAATTTTAAATACAAAGTAAATAAAAGCATAACTCCATTGCTAAGATTGAAATCCAAATAGAGTAGAACTATAATAATATTACATTCATAAATCATTAAAAATAGCTTAGATGAGAGGCATATTTATAGGTACAATTGAGGCATAAATCCAAGATATTTGGTAATGTGAACACAAGACTTTTGTCAAATGGTTTGTGTGCTCCATATGTCAATATTGGTGGGCAAGGGTATCTTTACCCACCAAATTGACTAAATTTTTTTGATGTTCATGTGAACCTTAATTACCTCATTTATGACACCTAAGAGACCTCAAAATAACACCTAAATAAGCTAAATACAAGTGTAAGAATAATCTATAATAATAAATACAAGGAAAATAATATCCTACACTAACACTTCAAAGTATATATTTTTTTTTGCAAGGCAAAGTAATTGATCCTCTACCTAGGCATATTTTATCTCATACAGATGTTGCAAAGGTTGGCAATGTTCCTTTAAATTGACACTTTCTTCACTATTATTATTTCCTTGTTTAATTACCTCTTTAAATACAAGGATGGAATCAATATGATCCAATTCTCCTAACTTGATAGATGATTCTTTTATGATCCAATCATCCTCTCTGTCTAGGATATCTTCTTCCTTTTACATAGTGCTTGGATTAAAAGGAAACCATTCCACTATGTTATGGTTTGTGCAAAGTAACAAGATTTATTTTTGGATAGATTTTGTATAATTCATATCCAACATACCTATAAAAAACCTTGTAAAATGTTTTAAATTATATTTTAAAGCATGAGCATTAATATTTGGACCAAATCGTATCAAAAAATATTAATCAAGATCACTCCAACTAGTAATATAATTAGGTGCCAACTCTGTAAGCTAATCATACATTTATTTTCCAAATGTGAAAGGGAATAACCTACAAATTACATCCTCAAATTTTACATCCATATCATTCTTAACATATGTGCAAGCATGAAGATGCCCTTTAATATCTCTTGGGTGATTATAATACAACTTAGAAAGGTATTTTAATGGGTCATTTGGGAGATCATGTTGAATACTTAGGATATCTATGGGTCCTTTGTCAAGCCAATCCATTCTCAAAAAATTTAGTACAATTAGAGGTGTTGGCCATCTTTCTAGTGCCAGTTAATTGTTGATGCAAGTTATATGCACACCACATCCATAAAAAAGTAGACTCTAACATTTTAGGATCTCAATGAAGGTAAACACCACTCTAGGCCATGAGTTATAGGTATATAGTCTGTTACAACCTATTGATAGAATAACTAGTAGGGCATGCAAGTTGTTGACAAGATTTTTTGGATAGATGTGTTATTCCTAAAGGATTTGAAATATCTATGTGAATTATATGGGTGGATAGCTTCTAATCTAGAGTGGGCAGGTCTCAAAACAAACTTAAAACAAGTGGGAAGGGTAGGGTAGAAAATAAATGTTTTGTGGTTTTCAAGGTGCACTCCCCTAGCTAGTTTCTAAAAGGACAAGTGCTCCTAGAACCTATGCATGTTGCTAGTACCAATTGCTTACATATATTAATACATGGCTAATAAGTCTAAAGAGATAAAGATGTAAAAAATTCATCGACCTCAGATAAAGGTTGTTCCTTTTAGAGAAGTTATTGCACACCCTTAGTCAGTAGATTATGGTTTGGGCTAGTGAAGTATTTGAGGTAGATGTTGCACACACACACACAAAAATACATCCAAGAAAGCACTCATGCACAATCAAAATTATGAATCAATTTGAACTTGACTATCTTAACCAATATATTTACCAAACTTTCAAAAACTATTACACATCTCTAGATTAGAATATCAATCAAAATAATCAAGAATCCATTCAAAAAATTTGCACACTAAAGATTATTGAAACATACAACAAATGAAATTAATAACTAATTACATATAAATTGGAAATAAAATACGCAAATACATTTTTTGATGATTAAAATTGATGTTACTCTTATATTTAAAAATTTTCTAATAAAATTCCAAGTTGTAGTATAATTGTTTATATAGACTTGGGGAAGGGGTCACCTCATCCTTCAAGTTCATGTAAGGTAATTAAATGTGATAGTCAAAACATGAGTTCTAACTATGGTCTAAAACTATATAAGAGACTACTTACAATTTTGTTTAAAATATCCTTTAACAAGGCTATGGATCATGTGCATGTGCACAAAGATAGAGGTAAATTTTAAATAATTATAGCTCAAACTACATGAAAACTTCAAAATGTGCACCATTTACTAAAAAATTACATGCCTATTTTTATATATTATGAGAAAAATCTATTAATCTTTCAAATTAGCCACCTTTAAATGGAACTTTGACATATGCATGAAGGACCAAAACTACTTCAATGTTTTAGAATTAGTGGCACTACTATTAGCCATGACTAATCTAAACTATGTGTTGCATGCTTGACCACATTTATTATAGAATATGAATCTTCAATTTTAGATTAAGATAGGTATATTCATACTCTAGCTTAACTATGAGACTTAATATCTATTGATAGATCTAACTCAAGTATCTAAAGATCTAAGTATTCTATCCATAATGCCTTGCTAGGTTGCAAAATATGACACACGTTAACACTTGATTGAGTCTAAGATCTTTGAAAAGTCCCCCTAGGACTCACACCATTGATTTGCTTGTTATTGAGTAGACATGAAACATAAGATCTTGGATTAGACCTTTTGACTTGTAATTTGATCATGTGGGTATGCCACTTGGTTGTATGGTATTTTTTTTGGGGCAATTAATGTGTGATTTCTATTTATGGGACCCTAATTTTGTTAGATAAAAATTTTGAAACATAAAGTCTAAAATAATTCCATCAGGGGAATTTTTTTAGATAAAATGTTTGCAACAATTCTCCAAAAGACTCAATTCTCTTAGACAATATGTTTTAAGGAAAATTTTAAGTGATGGTCTCAAAAGGTTCAAAGGGCATGATGTTTTAAACAATGTTTATAAAATAAGGGGTTAAAAGGAAAAATATCTTGAATAAAATGTCCAAAAGAATTTATAGAATGATAAAGTCCTAGGATAAAATTCTTGAAATGTTGGTGTGAAGGTCAAAAAGGGCTTGGGATAAAAATCCTAAAGGGCAAGTGTTGGAGGGAAAAGGGCCCAGGACAAAGTCCCAAAGGGTAAGTGGTCACTTCAAAAGAGCCAAATGGTCATTTTCAAAATGTATGAAAGGTAGGTTGACAAATTATTAAGGGCATATGCCCTTGGGGGAATTGTTTTAGGAC
Organism: Torreya grandis; assembly: GCA_037957365.1. NCBI lineage: Eukaryota > Viridiplantae > Streptophyta > Pinopsida > Cupressales > Taxaceae > Torreya > Torreya grandis. The sequence goes on along the minus strand of JARHVA010005621.1, from coordinate 532,122 downwards.
TTTTTCATTAGGTAAATTTTCTAAGACACAAAGTTAGAAGGAAATGGTCTGGTGTAAAAGCCTTGAAGGATAGGCTCGTAGGGAAAAAATGCTCGAGATAAAAATATTGAAGGGTAAGCTGGCAAGGAAAATGGGCATTTTAAAACTTATAAAAGGCAATTTTAAAATGTCAAAGGGTCATTTTCAAAAACAAAGGGGATTGAAATAAAATCATAAAGGATAATTGCCAAAGGACAAAGGATCTATGATGAAATTTTGAAAGGGTAAGTGGAAGGGATGAAGGGTCTACTTCATAGGGTAAAATGATCTTAGACAAAAGTTTCAAAGGGTAGTTCCATAGGGTAAAGGTCCATTGAAAAATTCCCAAAGGCTAGCCATAAAAGTGCCAAAGGGTTTGTTCATTTACTTAGGGTAAATGTCTCAGATAAAATTTCTAAAGGAAAGGTTCAGAAAAATTAAAGGTATATGACAAAAGTCTTGAAGGGTAGGTGTGGAGGAGCCAAAGGGAAATTAAAAAAGTCATAAGGAAATTTTGTCAAGAAAAATGGCCTTAATAAAAAGGTTGAAAGGATATATTGCACAAAGCCCAAAGGATAGGTTGGCAAGGCAAAAAGGGCATTTTAAAATTTCCAAAGGGAAATTCCAAAATTTTGAAGGGTCATTCCAAAATGCCAAAGGGTACTTTCTATTGGTAACAATATAAAGGGTCTACTTTATAGGGCATTCATCCATGACAAAATTCCTAAAGGATCTACTTCATAAAATCCAAAGGGAAATCTGAAAAAGGCCAAAGGGTAAGTTTCACAAAGCATAAATGGTAGGTTTAAAGGGGTTGAAGGGCAATTATGTTTATGAAGGTATATCAACAAGACTGTCCACAAGAATAAGTCTGATTCAGGGAAATGTTTTTGGCATAATTTTTTCAAGGAAAATGATGTGAAGAGCAAATCATTTAGAAAAAAATATCCAACATAGTAAACCCAAAGACCAATTCATGTGGTAAAAAAGTTCTAAAGAGAAAAGCCAGAAAACATACGTCTAAAAATATGAAACCTAACAAAGATTCTCGAAGAGGTTTAATCCATGAAAAAAAATACCAACACCATCTTGCCAAAGTATAAAAGGCCAAATCATGATCTTTTCCTAGAATTTTCATAAACACATAGAAGAGGGTGTTTGATCTAGGTAACAATTCAAGGGACAATTCGGGTGACGATTCTACCCCAATTGATGATAGAACTTCTAGGAGCCATAAATTTTGCACTGTAGCTCTAATTGACTCCCCATTTGAACCATTAGAAACCTAATAACAAAGATAATGAGGTGAGATGGAATGGATCTAAAATAAATGGTTTTTTACCCACAAAGAACCCAATGGAAGTGCCCCAAATTTCAATTTTAGTAGTGCAGTCTAAAAATAGTAAGTTTCTAAAAATAGTAATTCCTCAAATTATGTATTGTTTTAAATCATGAAAGTTAAAAAAATTAATATCCCTCAAGATTGGTGACATTTCAAATCTTCCTCCTAATTTCAAAAAGTGTATAAATGAAGATGTAACCCAAAATGGAAATCAGACATCTCTTCCTAGAGATAAACATATAGTTATATTACGATATTGAGTAATAAGACATCTCTTCTCAAAAAATTCATTATTACTATGTTATTTTTATGTTCTTTAAATATATATCAATCAAAACTTCTAAGTTTTAGATCAGTGATATCAAAGTGGTTTGTCTTGAGAGTGTATGATCTCAAGGATGAGGTCAAGCTACGAGAAGCTTGAGTGGAAGACAACAAAACTTCCAAACTATCCACCTATTCACTCCAAATGACTCCAAATGGTAGATTATAGTGAGACATATAATCTTTTCAAGTGAATGGTGAATGAATCCCTCTAATGTTAATAAGAATAGATGTTGCAATAATGTGCCCAAATTCTCCAACTCCCAATGGGAAATTCTAGCTCCTCATCCATAGAATAGAACATCTTTTCAATGCCCCAACACCCTTCAAGGTTCAGGTGAATTTTGATATTCCTAAATTTGAAGGCAAAATCAATTTTGATGTAGTATAAAATTGGTTGGATTAATTTTCTTCCTACTTCTTTGTAAATAAATTCACCATTGGAGAAAAGATCACTTTTGCTCTTTTAAAAACATCATTGCCCATGAAAAATTGGTGGGAAGTGTAAAAAAAAAGGTTCATTATAGATGACATTGGCCTTGAGGTGGAACCTACCTGGGATGATTTCACGAAAGTGATAAAGAAAGAATACTATCCCATTGGAGCATATGATGATCTATACATATAGTGGCAACAACATTGCCAAGGTAAGGACCAATCTGTTCAAGATTACATAGACATTTTTCATTCTTTGTCTACAAGATTAGGCATCCAAGAAAGTGAGAAAAATAAGACTCTTAAATATCATGGTAGAATACAATGGTACATATGAGGAGAAATATAAATCTTCAATTTGGAAACCCTCGGTGAGGCATACAAGTTTGTAGTAAAGATTAAACAAAATCATGGAAGAAAGAATACAAAGAGTTAGCCTTCAAAATGGAAAAGTGACAAGGAAGGAAAACATGAGGACAAAATTGGAATCAAAAGGAGTTTCAAGATAAGAAACCCCAGAAGGGGAAGACTGGAAAATGGTGTGATTACCACAAAATTGGAACTCACTCCAAATAAGAATGGTGAGCCATTAAGTCACTGCTTTCTGAGTCACAATACTTGACATCTACTACTCTATCTCATACACAACCTACAGTAAAAGATGATGAATAAGAGATTGTAGATGTTAAGCCTGATACCATCATCACTTCATCATAGACCCATGAGGAAAGGTTATATGGCAAGGAAATATTGTTTCACTCCAAATTATAGGTAAAAGGTAAGCCTCTACAATTCATTCTTGATAGTCTGAGTCAAAAGAATTTAATCTTTGCTAAAGTTGTGAAAAGTATAAATCTATCCATGAAGCCTCACCCAAATCCATACAGTATTGGATGGTTGAGCCCAGGGAGAGACCTTCATGTCACCCATCAATGTCTTCTTTCATATTCAATAAAACCTTTCTGAGATAAAGTCTTATGTGATGTGGTCAATCTATATATTTGTGATGTACTCCTTGGTTAGCTATTCATATATGATAAACATGGCATATATGAATCATGAACCTAATGAATCATCCTCACTCTTAGAATGTGGCACTATAGGGTACTAGAGGTACCACCCCCCACATCTTTCTCCTTGATCAGTGCCAAGCAATGCAAGAGGTTGGTGGAGAAGACAAAGTAATTTGTTCTCATGGTGGTCAAATCATATAAATCTAAGAAGGTTGATGTTGCAATCCTAACTACACAATCAACACAATAATAAAAGTAGATGGGATAAATCATAGGAGAATATGATGACTTATTCAAGTTGCCCATAGTATTTTCACTACATTGCTAGGTAAAACATTCTATCGATTTGATCCTAGGATCACCTTTGTCTAATATTCCTATGTATCACAAATCAATTTTGGAGAATGATGAGACAAAAAGATATATTTAATAATTAATCCAAAAGGGTCACATCAGGCCAAGCTCTTCACCCTATGGTGGCCCAATTATTTAGGCACCAAAGAAAGATGAAATATAGAGGCTTTGCATTGACTATCGAGCCATGAATAAAATCATTGTGAAGAATCACTACCCCCTCCCTAAGATTGATGACCTACTGGACCAAATCCATGGTGTGAATTTCTTCACCAAAATTAATCTCAAATCAATCTATCTCCAAATTCCCATCGATCCCACCAATGTCTAGAAGACTACATTCAAATCTAAGGAGGGGCTCTTTAAATGGTTAGTTATGCCTTTTGGCTTAACTAACACACATGCAACCTTCATGAGGATGATGGATGACATCCTACAACCCTTTAACAACTCATTTTTGGTTGCCTATCTATATGACATACTTATCTATAACTAAATATTGGAAGAACATCTACAACATATTCATAAGGTGATTTAAACTCTTTGGGAGCACAAGTTATATGTAAATATTGAAAAATGCACATTCAGGATGAAAAAAATTTATTACCTCAAGTATATTATGAATGAGGCAGGGATCCATGTTGATCTAGAGAATATTTAGGTTATTTGATAATGGCCTACACCAAGGACCCTCATAAAACATGATAATTTCTTGGGTCTTACAAATTTCTATCATAGGTTTGTTCTTGGATTTTCACATGTTGCTTGGTCACTAACCTAAGTGACTAAATTAAGAGATAAAGATACATTTTAGTTGGGTGAAATAAAACAAAGGGCATTTGAGAATTTGAAGAGTAAACTTTACTCAACCCCTATTCTTGCCTTGCCAGATATGCATCAACCTTTTGAGTTGATGATAGATGAATCTAAATATGCCATAAGAGTTGTCATCATGTAACATGTCTATCCTATTGCATATCATAGTGAAAATTTCACTGATACAATCAAGAAATACCCTACATATGATAAGGAGATCTATGCCATTGTGTAAGCCTACAAATAATGGAAACACTACATCTTGGGGAAAGAGACGGTCATCCACACTAATTATAGACCATTGGAATTCATCTAGACATAATTCAAACTATGAAATGAGAGGCACCAAAAGTGGGCCACTATATATATAGCAATTCCATTTGATAATCAAACAAAAAAAAGGGAGCTCAAATATGGCCATAGATTGTTTGAGCCACCCACCAATTACTATACTCAGAATAGTTCTTGACTTATGTAGACATGAGACTGCCACTTGGGGTGCTCTATATGAAGTAGATCCTAGCTTTGTTGATACATATCAAGTGCTTCAAAAAGGTAAACATGTTTTTGATTTATATTTTCAAGATAATGTCCTCTATCATATGGGTCACATCTGTGTTTTAGCTGTAGAGCAATAGAAGATGATATGGGAAGCACATTTCAGTAGGACAATTGGACACTTTGGTGTAGAAAAGACATTGGTAGTTCTTCAAAAACACTTATACTATCCCCATATGTGAAAGGACGTGGAAAGGTATCTCAAATCTTGCACCCTATGTGTAATATCCAAGCCAACAAATAAGAAGCAAGGATTGTACATATCATTACTAGAACCAACCAGGCCTTGGGAATCTATATCAATAGATTTTCTCTTAGGTTTGCCCACATCGAAATATGGTAAGGACTATATATTTTTTATATTTGATCATTTTTTAAAAATGGCTATCATGATTTCTTGTAAGAAAAATATATCTATTGAAGAAACTGTTCAGCTATATTTTAGTCATGTATGGCTCCATTTTGGTCTCCCCAAGTCCATTATCTTAGATCGAGATAGAGCTTTTTAAGCATATTTTAGTCCACTCTATGGAAGATGATGGATACCAAGCTGATGAAGTCCACAACCTTCCATCCATAGACTAATGGTTAGACAAAGGTGGTGAACCACTTGATTGTTCACATGATTCAGATGTATCACTCCAAACATCCATGCACATGGGATGAGGTGCTTCTTTTCATACAACATGGATGTAATTGAGCCCTACACAACTTGACCAAGCACGATCCATTTCAAGTATGCTTTAGGTTCCAACCCATTGCACTAATTGATATAGCCATTCCCTTTTCCACCATGGAATACACACCTCATAAAATACCTGAGGTAACAAAAGCAACAAAGTTTATTAAAAAATGCAGCACATCTAGTAGAAAGTTCATGACATATTGGAGAAGATGAATCAGAAGTCTAAGTAACAACATGGAAAACATAGTATTACACACCAATTTATTATGGGTGACAAGGTTTGGTTGCAAATTTAGAAGGAATGACTTGTAGGCCAACATCAAAAAATTTAGCCTCTATGATATGGTCCTTACATCATCACCAAAAAAGTTAGAGAAAATGATTTTGAGTTAAACCTACCAACCTACCTTGGTCTGCATCCAATATTCAATTTGGAGCTCCTTAAACCATATCATCCACCTTTTTTAGACACTTCATTTATAGTAAAATAACTAGACATTGATGACCTTAATCGATAGAGTTTTGCTCTAGTAGATGAAGATCAGATTGTGGACACCTGGATGAAGACAACAAGAGGATGCTATATTCCACTTTATTAGGTGGTCAGAATGGGCCAACTTAGCCACCAAGGTGAGCAACTCATAGAGAATCCAACTAAGACACAACTAACACACTTGATGAGGAATATTTACACAAAGGGGACCATTGCTTCTCAAGGAGGGAGGAATGATCTGGGCAATAATTCAGGTGACAATTTGGGTGATGATTTTACCCTAAGTGATGATGAAACTTTTGAGAGCCATATATTTTTCATCATAGCTCCCCATTTGAACCATTGGAAAGATAATAATGAGGATAATGTGGTGAGGTGACATTGAGCTCTAATCAATGGCTTTTGAACCCCAAAAACCAAATGTAAGTACCCTAAATTTCAATTTTAGTAGTGCAGTCTAAAAATATTAAGTTTATAAAAATAATAATTCCTTGAATTCTATATTGTTTTAAATCATGGAAGTTGAACCACTTAATCTCCCTCAATATTGGTGACCTTTCACATCCTCCTCCTACTTTCAAGATGTGTATAAATGAAGATGTAACATGAAATGGAGATTAGACATCTCTTCCCAGAGATAACCATATAGTTGTATTGTGATCTTGAATAATAAGACATCTCTTCTCAAAGAGTTCATTGTTACTATGTCATTTTTGTGTTTTTGAAGTATTTATCAATCAAAACTTCTAATTTTTGGATCAGGGTTTAACATGAAGATAATAATCTAAAAACGTGGGTACCCATTTCATATCGAATGAAGGGAGATGTTGGTAATAACAAAATCAAATAATAAATCAGTTAGGCTAATAAAATTAAATGCACACTAAAATTAATTCCATTCATAAAATATAATCATAGGCAATAATTCATAATTACTTATTTCCATTAATTCCTATCATTTAAAATTTACAATGTGTGTGTGTGTGTGGGATCACTAGCATTTTCCACTGGTATTTCCCCCAATCTCTCCATCTAGCTAATCCTCTCTGATGATGCTCTCCCTCATCAAGCTCTAAGGGTACGAATCCTACATCCAAATCATAACAAGTAGGTAGTTAGTCTAAGTCATCATAAACCAATGATGCAAAATTAATTATTTTACATCCTCAATATATATAAATTTCAAAATTTAATTATTACGTAATGTATACTATTCAACAATACCACTATCCCATACTAGTATATATCAAAATGCTCCAATCAAATCAATTATAATAATATATTAGTCATACTAATCAATAGATTAAAAGTTATTATTTATAGGGTGAAATCCAGATGAGGCAATATTCATTCGTTAATTACATTATTATCTTACTATGGTATTAACTACATTACTTTAAGTAACATAGAAGCCTTTGGAAATAGATTGTATGGAGTTTAGATAGGATAGTATTAGTGAAATTCATTTTTATAAATTATGGGTCCTAATTATAGTAATATATGGGGATGATGGGTCAATATACTCTTTTATAAGAATTTGTTTTTAATTAACCCTAACCTAACCTAGTTATATCTCTATGCATATTGGGTGAGAGTAAGAACCCAAACTCACATGATGTGCCAATGCAAAATTTGGGTATGTTAAATGTCAAAGCATGCGGAAATACTACTACACTAATATATTTTAGACTAACATAATATTATTATTCTATTTTCAAGATGTGGTCACATTTTGTTGCTATAATGATGAGAAAAAATGATGTACCATATCTCCATAGAAAATCTTGATCATTGGTTGGATTATATAGAATATAAGTTTACAAAACATTACCCTAATATTGATAGCTACAAGATAAATAAATAGGTTAAGGATAATATTCACAACCCTCTATATGAGGCATTTTTATATGAATTACCAAATCATTGAAATTCATAGCTTGTGAGATATATGTTAGATAAGAGAATAAATGTGGGTTGGAAGTACCCTTGGACTAAAAAACATGTGGAGTAACTAAATACATTAAACATGGTCTAGACCAGATTTGTTAATGTTTGGTGGTGAGGTATGCTAAACAACATGTTGGAATTTTCCTTATCCACATATATTTATCTTGAATAAGTCTAGTAGCAATTCTCTTATGAGCTAAGAGGTTCATACCTGAGGCAGATAGTATTGGAGATCAAAAATTTGATGGTAGATAGTGGGATTGAAGACCTAAAAATGGTTGGATAAGTCCCTTTACACCAACCATGAAGAAGGCATGGTGAATGAAAAATAGGAAGTAAAAAAAGACCTAAAAATGGAAGAACGAAGTTGATGTGACAAAAAAATTGACCAATTACAACAATAAAGAATGAACCTAGATGGAGGGAGGAGCTCAACTCAGAGTATGCCTTATGAACCCATAAGGTAAGGGAATGGCATGAGGAGGGTCATTTCATGAAGGATTTAATTGTATTATGAAAACATTGAATGCTAATGAGTAAAATTAGTTCTTAGGAGTATAAACTGAGGTACCATAGTAAATAGTTGAGTGAAATATCACCATGGAGATGTTGGATTCACTTCTAATTGAAGTTCTTTATCAAATTCCTCACCCAATATTATCAAAAACTCATTGAAGTAATAATTATATATTTATCATTAGAAATTGAAGGGTTAAAGTTATAAGATAGAGACCAATGTGTTGATGAGCATTGTCCTTCACCAATTGAACAAACTAAAAGTTACATAAAATGCATGCATTTGATAATTTAATAATGTAAATTAGAGTAACACTATAAAAAATGGTGATTAGTGGTTAAATACAAAGTGGATTAGTTATATCTAGAAGACCCTTTTTATCTCATTAAAACCATCAAGTAGTCAGTGGATTAAGAGTACCACCCATTGTAGGAGGTGGAGTAGTTATGTCACCAACACAAGGGAATATTATAATTAGTTAGAATTTAAAATTGATTTTAAATAATGTCCCATTATATTAATGCCACACTTTCCCATTACAACCACAACCACCCATAAAGTAATCTATGAGATCTCCTTAAGTCTACCAAACTATTGAGGAGTAGAGAATGTTATAAAACAAGTCCATAAATGTGAAATCATATGATGTGCCAAAGGAATTATGATTCATGATCATAAGGAGAGTCAATTTTATATGAAATTACAATATTGTGACCAATTTAGAATGTTGTAGACTATGATATCTTAAAAACATAATTCCTAAAGGATTTTGACATCCTTGATTATGAGTAGAAGAACATCAATACATTCAAGGAGATCAATAATGAGGTGACTGAGAATTTTTTAACCTATGATAATTGATTTAAGAAACTCTGCCCATTATAAAATACATAGTGGTTCATTGTGGGATCACTTGCTCCCTACTAATGAAACTTATGAATGGGGAATTTCATAGAGGCATGAGAGGCCTTGGAAGTAAAATTTAAAGCTAAGGCTATGGGACGCATATATTATGGACATAATATAATTGTGAAAACATAAATTATGTTAATAAACTCACTGTCATAGAATATGATATTCAATAGTGCACATGACACTTGTAGTGAAATTTTGTGCATATACTGAAATAAAAGAGAAAAATAAAAATAACTTCCCAAGATGAAATGCGCATATCTTGATAGCATCCTAAGAGTTATGTAGAGAACATTGTGACATATGAAATTATCCTCTACATTTATTTATAACTCAAAAAAGAGTTTACCTATAGTATAATATATTTTGTAAAATTATTGACAATACTAGGGATTTAAAATTGGTTAATGAACTTATGGACTAGGGTAAAAGATAAGTGGTTGTGGGACCATATGATATTGTGTATGATGGATATGGATATTAGCTTTTACATAGAGGATATGGAGAAGGGGGATGTATAAACATAATATTTTCAAACTTTTATCAATTATTGATTTTATCTATCTTGTATGAACCCATTGAGTCTCAATCTCTTTGAGTGCACACCTTAAGGGGTGCACTGAGAAAGGGATGGGTAGACCATTGGTGCTTCATAGGATTATTTTCTTTTTTTACACTTGATATATATACACTTATCTACTAAAAACCATTCTCCTAAGCTTTTAATCCTATTTTCATCCTCCTCTAGTCATTTACCATCTTTATTAGCCCTTTTCCTAACCTAGAATCCATTTTGGAAGTTTACATGACTATGCCATCCACCTCAACCCTGTATCATTATTTACAAAATTTTAATAAGAACTAAGTTGGTCATGGCTAACATAGTTCATTATATAGTTAGTTTGTTTAATCAATTTCAATAGTAGGTCAACTTGGTTGACCTTATTGGCTAAAACTTTTGGAAGGCTTTAGGGTTAGATCCACCTATATAAGCACAATAATTTTGCTATTTATAAGAGAATATAAGAAGAAGTAGGGCATATTGTGCATATTCTTATCCACCATTCTACTTGAGGATCAAGCTTAGGGTTTTATACTTTCTTTGGAGATACATTTATTGTCTTGTGGAGAAGTCTTTTAGATGCATTGATAATTGTGTAGCCTAAAGCTAATTTATCCTTGTCATCCTCACATACCAAACAACCTCTTGAGAAACACCTTATCCAAGGGAGATATTGAGACTAAGTGTTTTCATCTTCAAAATTAATTATTAATGACTTTGTTTTTCCTTTATATATATATATATATATATATATATATATATATATATATATATATTTATATATATATATATATTTGCACTTCTCTTCCATGTATTAGGAGTACATGGAGCACATATACATTGATGTGAGTATATATCTCTTATGAATGTTTAATTTTTATGTTTATTACCCCTAATTTCTTCCACAAGCTTTGGTGAACACTAGATTAGAATTTTACTTTACTTGTTATTAGTCTAGTGAATATGAAAACATAAGACCTAGTTAGGGCTACTGCATAATTTTATTTGTCCAAAGGCTTTGTAACCCTACATAGTGATATTATTTGTGGCAAGAGATGCCTCAATTAAGTATAACATATCCATATTATTCATGAACTTGATTATCTAATGTATCCCCAATCATAAGTATAAGTAGGATCTATCTTCTCAGAGCTAGGATTGATTTGTAGATTTGTTGCATTTCCCATTCCATACATTCTGATGAACCTAATGTGAATCTAACCCTTAAAATTTTTATTTCAGTATTTCATTTCTATCATTTTATTATTTTTCTATATTTTTGATACTATGTCAACTAGGCTAGTATAGTTGTAACTTTTATGTATAGGTTTAACAAATAGTTGTATCAAAATGACTTTGTTATTTCTATGTAGGTCTTTATGAAATAAAGTTTACTAGATTAAATAGGTTGACATAGTATTATTATTTAGTTTTAGACAACAAAATAATTTTAACAAGTCAAATTAATCTTTCAATCATCATCTAGATAACAAACTAAGTCGAATAGGTTGATTTAGTCTTTCATTATGCATCTAGATAACAAACTAAGTCAAATAGGTTGACTTAGTCTTCTAGTTAGCATCCAAAATAATAGACCAAATCATGTAGGTCATATTAGTCATCTTATCAAGCTTTATCATATGTGGTTTCATAAAATTAGGTCAAACTAGTTGACTTAGTTGGTAGAACTTGCAAGAAACATTCAAGGCATTGCAACAAAAAAATTGTAATCTTAATCATCTTCCAAAACACCAAGGTTCATCTCTTTCTCTTTGTCAATTTATTACTTCAATACAATTTTATTTTTTTAAAATTTTCATTCTTCAAAACTAAAATCCTAAAATAATCTAAATAAACTTGGTTGACTTAGTTATGTAGCCTATCTTTTATCTAAAAGACTAAGTCACCCTAGTCAACTTAATTATTAAAGACTCTTGATTATAAAGAACAATAAAAGCCTAGTTGAATCTATTATATATTATTTTTATATAGTGTCATCTAAACCAAATTTATACCATTATTAATCTAGGAATTAACAACTATATGCTAGTAATTAATTTACACTTTGATTTTCAATTGTTTGTATGTTTAGAATAGCTCACATAGTTTAACTAGGTGGTTTTTTAAATTACCAATTAGTTGTACTATTTTTATCTTTTTGCACACACTACCAAATCAAATAGTACTCAAAACACATTTAACATTTAATTTATCAAGGCCCACCTACCTATATTTCATCACCAAGAGGGAAGTCGACTTGATTTTCTAGACAAGTATAAACATGTGGTTAATGGTATATATTGTCAAAACACTTGACACCCTTATCATCGTGGGATTGTGAAGTGAGGGGGTAGGCCCCAATACCAAGATAGTACAATTTATAACACAAAACCCTTTCATCCTAAACATCCTAAGACCATCCATAGATTACTTTCTAGTTCCCTACTCTTATCCAACTTTCCTATCACACTTAAAATAACACTTTATAATAATCTAACAACACTCAAGATGACCACTTAGTTAAAATTTAGTTTTTATTTGAATACTTTATATCTTATAATTTTTTGTTGTATTAAAAAAAAAATTATTGTGTAGCATTGGTGCAAGGTTTTATGTTATGTGCCCAAATTGAATAAATTCTTCCTAATCAAATTGTTTGTGTGTTTGCTTATATTTCTTGATTCAAATTACATTGAAAAAACTTTCCCTATATTTAGCACACTATCATTTTGTCCAACATAGTCTCTTATAGATTATATTTTTCACTACATATAGTATTAAGTTGACTTAGTCAACCCATTACTCTTTTATACTAGCTAGGTTATGGTACTAGGTCTGGTCTACTTTGTATCCTTATCAAATTATATTTTTCCCTATCTAAAATACTAAGTCAACCTAGTCAACCCAGTACTCTTTTTTATCAATTAGGTTATAGTACCAAGTCAACTTAGTCAACCTTATACCCTTCTTGGCTTAGTCTCACACCCTATTTTACATACTAAGCCAACTAGATCGACCCTGTACTCTTATTTATCTCTTGGATTGCAGAACATAATCAACTTAGTCAACTCTATATCTTTCCTATCTCTTTGCTTTTGCATCAACTTTATCTTCTTTAATATTTCTCCTTCATCATGAACTTATTATTTGAAGACCATAATGATTTGAATTCAATAGATATGATGAGTTTTACCAACCCCAATAGGTTCTCCCATAATAAGCTTATGGATTTTTCCCTAGATAAAATTAATGTGCATGTATCCACTTGCATTATAAACTAGGGACCCCTCTAATACATGTCATAAATACTCTTTATTTAATAATGCCAATCTAGGGATGGTATCTAAATTTTATATGCAAAATGATAAAGAGACCTTTAGAAAATGGTTTCTTCTATCACACACCACACTTACAAGAATTGAAAATCACAATTACAGGAATCAAAACACACTTAGAAAAATAAAATCACACTAACATAAATTAAAACACACTTTAAAAAATAAAATCACACTTGTGGAATGTAATTTATGAATTTAAAATAAATGAAAAACACATAAAAAATCTTTAGGTTTACAACAAACTTTAGAAAAGAATTTTTTTACAACAATAAGGAAGTAAAATAAGAATTTATAATGAAATGATAATTAGAAAATAAATAAATAAACATAAATAAATGATCCATCTTCCTTGGATTGAGTAGCCATCTCATTCCTCAAAAGATGATTTATTTAGAACATGACTTTCATAATGGGCTACATAGAATAATGGAAAGATAAATTATACTGATTAATTATTCATTCTGGTGTAGAAGATTGCATTTATAATTCCATGCTTCAGACCAACACTTTAGTTCAGAATAACAACTGAGATATTCTATCTTATCTCAAACTCCAAAAATATATGGAGAGACATATTTATTCTAATAAAAAAATCTATTATTTCCTAATCTCAATCCCCACCAAATATGGAGAGAGCTAATTATTTGGAGTGAGATTACATAAAACTATATTTGAATACAATGTACAATGAAAAGTCTATACATAGAAACCTATATAAAGAATTTAAATGGAAATCATTATTCATGATAGATGTAACATTAGAATACATTTATAAATACTTACCAAATATGTCTGTAGTAGTTTTGTTTAAGTCCACAACAATTTTGTTAAAATTCATAACAACCTACTGAAATTTTTAGTAAGCCTAATGAAATCCATAGCAAGCCTGGTGAAATCCATAGTAAGACTAGTGAAATCTATAGCTATCCTAGTGAAATCCATAGCTGGTCTAATGTAATTAATAGTTGGTTTTTATCTAGTTTTATGTAGTCCATAACTAGTCTGTAGGTGGTCTGACATACTCCATAGCTTGTCTAGAGCAAACCTATTGTAATCTATAGCTATTGTGAGATTATGTAACAAGCATGTAGAAGTCCATATCTTGACCATAATACTATATCTTGTTGTATAAGACTTCAACATGGTTACTCTTCATAATTTGAATCATTATTATCATATTATAAACTATATATACACTCATTGATAGCTTTTTACCAATAATCATTAGAAATAGTTAACCAATAGATAACAAGGAATTCTAAAGGCATAATCATGATATATACTTACTATTTCATTCTAAATAAACCATAAGTTTAGAAACTAAAATTATATCTACTTAATAAGCAAGAAATATGATGGTATTTTATGGATATAATGAGCCATTTTATGGACTCATCGCCATCCTCATTCATCTTCACTTCACAATCCTCTCTTCTCATTTGAAGATCAACCTAAATTAGAGTATGCCCGCAAAACTTCTCTTCCTCATCAAGGAGTTTCATTAATATTGAGGAAAGATCCTTCTATTATTTACCATCTCATGAGAGGTGGTCAAGTTGATGAACCCCAGTCACCTTCTCCCATATTCTCACATGTACTTAGGGACACTAGCTTCTTTGTTACTTAGCCTCTTCCCTCTATTTTAACCCCTTCTCATACCATCACATATTCCTCTTTGATTTACTCCACCTCCATGCCTTGTATCTTTACTAACATGGCATATTATACATATAGTGGGCCTCTTCCAAGACCCACCTTTCTCAATTATTCCACTAGTGCATCATTTTATACCCATGGTGATTATGCATGTTCCCAAAATCAGCTACACTCATTTTTGGAACAACCCCTACAAAACTTGTCTATTTCATATTTTTATCTCTAAGTTCATATTTCAAGGCAAGTTTCTCTTGTTCTCATGTTTTCTCAATTGGCATCATTTGAAATTTGTAATGATCCCTTGTTGCATTTTTCCAAAAATGTGAAAATTGTTCCAATCTTGATGCGTCCAGATGACAAATTTTCCCCCCTTTCTTAGAGTTAGTGTTTGCTTGAGTTAACAAGCAAGGGCAAAAAAATTTGCCACCACTACATGTTATTTTGTGTTTTCCATGGAAGAAAAGCATTTTTTGCCACCCTTGCATCCGTCATGCAAGAGTGGCAAAATTTTCCACTCTTGCATCATTTGTTACCTTCCATGTAGAGGCAGCAAAATTTGCCTCCCTTACATCTCTTTTCTAACCTCACATTTAGAGGTGGTGATTTTTGCCACCCCTACATGGTCTCAATTTTCATGCACAACATTTATGGCCACACGCACTGAGTGGTTGGGGCCAATTTTCACCCCCATTTAATCTATTTTCTCCCTCATTTCAATCCACTATTCCATTGCTTATCCTCTTCCCTACCCCTGGATGATCAAATGAGCTAGAGGAAGCACGTTTTCACTAGATTCAAGCATTGTTTCATGATTACCAAGTAGGGTTTTGTGTTTCTTTTCTTCTAGCTTTATTTTTATTTTTTACTTTTTCTTCTCTTCTCCTAGTTATTTTTTCTTTTTTCTCCCTCCTTGTTAGTTATTCTTATGTTTTTATTCTTTTTCCTCCACCGACAAGGTGATCCAAACAAACTCCATCCCTCGCCCTCATTTTTCACTCATCAGCCTTCTCGACCACCATTTCACCCTTGTAAGGGCACTGAATTTTGCTGCCCTCACATCTTCTCAATCGACCTTTATCTCACTGTGATGTGGTAAACCCACACTTTTTTATATATAAATCTCATTTTACTATAGTTGATATACCCATTTTGCCATCAGTTAGCTGATGACAAAATATTCACCAAATAGCTTTTGGTGACTCCATTGGGAATGTTACATATAGTCTGAAGCCTCAAGCTTTAGATTGAAGTAGTTCATATCCTTATCCATTTCCATTTTATATAACCTTATTAATAATCTAGCAGTTCCATACTCTGTTTGGGACTATGAACATGCATTTTGAAGCCTCAAGCTTCAACTTAAAGCATTTCTAGTCCTTCTTCATTTTACACTCTGGTAGATCCACCATACACGTGAAGCCAAAGAGCTCAAGGTATTGTTGATCCTATATTCGAGTTGGTGTAACAAACTAACTTGGAGATTTCTCCTCCCCCATCTCACCTTTAGTGAACCAGGAGTTTCCCTCTTACCAATGTCAGATCCCCCATACCTGGTGAAGATGCTAGTCTCAACTAGTAAGGTTTTGTCTATAATGACCCCACCAAGATTTTTTATCCCACGATTTAATTGACATATCATGGTAGTCCAAGGCCCTTGGGGTAACTCCTTTGGTCCTCTCAATCTAGCCCCACCTTTACATGAATTACCTCATAGTTTGAGAAAGAATTTCTCCAAATTCTATGGTAATGGGAAGGTTCATCCAAATGAGCATATTACTGCCTTTTCCATAGCATGTGGTGTGATAGGTGTGGAATATAAAGATAAAGTGGTGAGACTGTTTGTAGAGACTTTGTAAGGCACTACTGCAAACTAGTTTTACCACCTTCAAGATCAAATTATAACTGACTGGAATATGCTCAAGGCCAAGTTTGAGGCCAGGTTTAAACCCACTAAAGATGCACATGCCTTGTTGGCTCAGCTTACACAAATGAATAAGAAATCTCATGAGCCTATGAAGGATTTCATATCAAAATTCAATAATCTAAAGAATCAAATTTCTATGATTGCTCAGCCTACACCGAAAAACTTCAAGTGTTTTTTAATCAACTTATAACTACTTGAAGTAAGTTTCTTGTTGAGACAGGTTGGTCCTATGGATCTCACTATGACTCAAAACTTGGATATTGAGATTGAGGATGATCTTATCCTAGTAGGTAAGCAATAAAAATAAATTTTCTTTATCTGCTGAAAGTTCATCCAAAAGCACCACAGATCCTATGGTTCAAAAGTTGACGAATGAACTGTTAGCCTTGAGAAGACAAATGGCCCAAGGTATGTCTACTCCTTCTTACTAGAATATGCCAAGGAGGACATTTCAGAACTACTCATATTAAGGCAATGCTGCTAGAAATCAAGGGCAACCAAATCATCTACCTCCCCCATATGAGAAGCTTGCCATTGAAGTAGCACTTGCTAATTTAGCAGTTAGTTACCTTGAAGTTGAACATGATTTCTCATTCTAACCTAAGTTGGACCAATAAAATGACGCTAACCTCTTTTTAGAACAATAAGAAGAATTAGCTGGTGACTCCAATATTGGTTTCTTAGATTATCAAGATGAAGTTAGAAGTAAGGAAGAAGTGTTTGATGGATCCTATGATATTTTTACTAGATCTCAAAACTAGCCATCTCAACAAGTTGATAAAGAAAAAGTAGGAGAAGAACCTCAGCCATCAGTTTCTATTGCTAAACGAGGGACTTCACTACCTTTCCAATCAATGGTACCAATGACTAATAAGAAAGTAAATACCTCAAACTGTCTCGTAGACGAGTGTAACAACCAATAAAGAGTAGGATGATAGGCTTCTTTCCTCTACTTCTAACTCATTTCAATTATTTGATATAATTGATCATACTAAAAATACTGAGATTCAAATGACCAAGATTGAGTACTTACGAGCCAATCTTGAACAATTTGATAGGTTAGCCGAATACGTGAAAAGTAAAACTACCCCTATAAGACAAGATTCTTCAAAGGTGACTCATGATACCTCTAAGAATAAATCCACCTAGAATAATTTTGTCGCTACTCCTCTTATTTTCCTTAGGAAAATAGAACCTTTATATGTTTCCCTATTAATAAATGGTTATAAATTGAGTAATTACATAATAGACTCTAGAGCTTCTAATAATGTTATGCCCACCAAGGTAGCATATTCTCTTGGCCTTACTTTAACTAAGACTTTTGAGAGGTGTTTCTCCATGGAAAATAAGCAAGTTCCATGCTTGGGTCAAATCAAAGATGCCCGATTTGCATTTGTAGCTTTTATAGAGAAGAGAATCAAAATGATGGTCTTGGTGGCTGATGTTCCAGCCTCTTATGGCATCTTTCTTGGGCAAAATTTCTGCAAGGATGTTGGTGGAAAATTAAGCATGGAGCTATTTGAGGTGAGGATCCCAGTCAAAGATGTTATGTAGAGATTGCTCCCTGAGAAGGAAGAAAAATACATGGTCACTCAAACATTGGTGCCTGATGCTCAAATTCTATTTGAATCTTCAGGCATGGGTAATTATTTTTTATCCATGGAGGAAGTCCATGAGATGCTTGATGAAATTCCAAAATATGTCAACCTAAAAATTGGTTTAGATGAAACAACAAAAATATTGGTGGAGCACAGTGTAAGTTTTGAATAATCTTCCCCTCCAAACAAAGAAGAATTTAAGGAAAAATTAGTGTCTGATGAGGTATGGATTTTTGAATTTGATGGAAGCTACTCCTTTACCAACTCAGGAGTTGGGATTGTGTTGATATCTCCTCAAGGAGGTATTTTTCCTTCTTCATATAAGTTGTAGTTTAGCAACACCAACAAAATAACTGAGTATGAATCTCTGCTACTAGGATTGAAGGTTGCTCGAGACAAAGGTGTCAAACTCTTTCACACCAAAGGTGATGATGAACTGGTGGTTTATCAGATAAGGAACCTGTATCAAACCAAAAATGAGAAATTGTGCCACTACTGCAATCTATTTTGGGATCAAATTTAAAGCTTTGACACTTTCAACATCTCTAGAATACTGAGGGAATTCAATGATCGAGTTGATGCTCTAGCTATTTTAGTAACTCTATTAGTTCTTTACCCTCATTTTAAATGAGATAGGTACACTATTGAGCTAGTCTTTCAACCAAGTGTACTTGATAATGCTAGTCATTTGCAGGTGTTTAACAATGACAATCAAATCATTACCTTCCTAGAGAAAGAAGATAACTTTGAATAACCTCATTTCGATGGCAGTAAGCCCCAAAAGCTTGAACTAGCTCCTACATTAAGTGTAGACGTAGGTGAAGAATTCCTACAACTTAAAGAGAATAAAATATCAAAAATCTTGGTTTCCCTTGAGAAGCTATTTGACAAACATGACAAGTTCATTAAATAGCAACAAATGGATTCAAGCTCCTCCTAAGAGTTTGATCAAGTAAATTTAGGTACCAAGGAAAATCCCAAAGTGGTGAACTTTGGGAAATGCTTCACTCAAGAGAAAAAGTTCAAGTTCACTACTCTGCTCTGCCAGTATATAGATGTCTTAGCATACTCCTATGATGAATTGAAATCACTTAGGCCTGAAGAAATCTACCATGACATTCCTCTCAAAAGTGATTTAGTGCCTTACAAGCAAAAATCTAGGTAGTAGAATCCAAAGATATTAGGTACTATTCTATCTAAAATATAGAAAATGTTGAATGCTAGGATAATTTTCCCAATCCATCATTTCACATGGATTGCAAACATAGTCCCTGTGAGGAAGAAGAATGGCAAAATTTGTATTTGTTTTGATTTCAAAAACTTGAATCAGTCATCCTTAAAGGATAACTATCCTCTACCTATCATGGATAAAGTTATTCAAATGGTGACCGATTTAGAGATGTTATCAATGTTGGATAGCTTCTGAGAGTATAATCAAGTTGAAGTTGGTAGAGCAGACCAACATAAAACTGCCTTCACCACACCTTGGGGCACTTTTGCCTATCGAAGAATGCCATTTAGCCTAATAAATGTTGGTGCCACTTTTTAGAGAGCAATGAACCTTGCTTTCAAAGATGAAATGGGTAAGGTCATTGTAATATACCTAGATGATTTAATAGTCTTATCCAAGCATTATCCTGATCATGTGCACCATTTATAACAAGTGCTGGAACATTACTGCCATAATGACATTTCTCTAAATCCCAAAAAGTCTATTTTTAGAGTAACTGAAGGGGAAACTTCTTAGATACATTGTATCTTGAGAAGGCATAAAGTTTGACTCTAAAAGAGTCAAGTCCATCTAGGAGCTTACATTGCCCACAAGTATGACTGTAGTTCACTCTTTTTTCAAAAAAAGTGAATTTTTTACAAAGGTTCATCCCTGAGTTTGCTGAAAAGACTCACCATATTGTAAACATGATGAAGGGAAATGCCACTTTCTATTAGACCGAAGAAGGCAAATTGGCATTTTGAGACATCAAGACAGTGATTTCCCATGCCCTAATTTTGGTTTGTCCAGACTATAACAAGGATTTCACAATGTATAGTTATGCTTCTGAGCACACACTTTTAGCAATTTTGGTTAAACAGAACCAACAAGGTGTGGAATCTCCTATTTCTTTCATGAGCTATCCTCTCAAAGCTCATGAGCTAAAATACTCAAACATGGAGAAGCATGCTTATATAGTGGTAAAGGTAGTGAAGCATTTTTGATTCTACATCCTAAATTCACACACTACTACCCTAGTTCTCGACACCATAGTCAAATCCATATTAACTTAGTAGGAGTTTGGAACTAAAGGAGGTAATTAAATTCCTAAAATCTAGGAGTTTGATCTAGTCATCAAACCAATGAAGCTAATGCGAGGAAAGGAGGAAAGGACCTATGTCAGTTGATTGTTGACAATAGACCAGAAGAAACAGAGCATGGAGAAGAAGAAATTGAAGACATGGCAGCAGTCCTCTTTCTCTCCACTATGAATGAGTGGTATTCAAATATTTCTCATTTCCTTACTTATGGTGAGTGTCCTGCTCACTTGTCTCACAAAGAAAGGAAGACTACTAAGTTAAAAGCTACCAATTTTTTCC
This sequence comes from Torreya grandis, assembly GCA_037957365.1. Lineage (NCBI taxonomy): Eukaryota > Viridiplantae > Streptophyta > Pinopsida > Cupressales > Taxaceae > Torreya > Torreya grandis. The sequence continues at coordinate 511,041 of JARHVA010005621.1, read as the reverse complement.
TTTGGGACAATGGCCTATATAAGAGGAGCCTTAACAGAGTGTTCCTTCACTACGTAGATAAGGAGCAGTAGAACTAACTTTTGAAGTCCTTTCATAACCTAACCTATGGAGGACATTTTTTTGCTCTTGTAAATACCCATAAGATTCTATGAGCTAGGTATTACTGGCCTACTCTATTTCAAGATGCATACAAATGGGTACGAAGGTGTGACCTATGCCAACAATTCATTGGAAGACCCAAGTTAGCTACTCTGCCCCTTAAGCCAGTCGTGATAGAAGAGCCATTTCAGCAATGGGGAATTGATTTCATTGGTGTTGTAAACCCATCTTCAAGTGCTAGAAATGATTATGTCCTTAAAGCCATAGATTACTTCACCAATTGGGTGGAAGCTATTCCAACCAAGAATGCTACTTCAGAAGTAGTGTGAAATTTCCTTAAGGAGAACATCATTTCTAGGTTTGGGGTCCCAACCAAGATTGTCACAGACAATGCATCTTGTTTCTCTTCCTAGGAGATTACTCAATTCTATTTTTATTATGGGATAACCCTTTCCCACACTTTTGATTATTTTTCATAAGGGAATGGCCAAGTAGAATCAAGTAACAAGAACCTAGTGACCATCATCAGGAAGTTAGTGGATGACAACCAACGAACCTAGCACAAAGCATTGGTTGATGCTTTATGGGAAGATAGAATTACACCCAAAAGGGCAATTGGTATGTCACTTTTCCAACTTCTTTATGGTCTCAATGATGAGATACCAATCACCCTATAATTTATATCATTGAAATTGGCTAAGGCAATTGAAGATCAGACATATGAAAGCTCCATCAATAAGAGGATCATGTGCTTGACTAAGTTGGATGAGCAAAAAACTATGGTGGTGGACCGAATTATTGCGCATCAGAGTCTGGTGAAGAAGCTCTTCAACTAGAAAGAAAAAAACCATGATTTCTAGATTGGAGATCAAGTCCTATTATGGGACAAAAGAAGAGAGCCAAAGGGAATGGATGGCAAATTTGACTCCCTCTCGAGGGGCCCTTTTACTATCCATCAACTCAATGGTGAGAATAGTTTCTTGTTGAAGTATCAAGATGGTACACCCTTTTCTCTACCTCATAATGGGCAGCATTTGAGGCACTTCAATTCTTGAAGTATTAGATAAGATCATCTTACATATATTTATTTATATAGTCTTTAGTTCTATTTTTGTGCTTTTCATTTTCATTTTTGGTGCCTTTATTTTTTGGCTTGACTCCATAGCCCAATGGCTTGGATAAAGGCACTTGGAGATTGGTTTCTACTCCCATCAATTAGTTTGATAAATAAAAGTTCTCCAATAGGAGCCAACTATTGTTCCCAAAATTAGCTATGCTCCTTTTTGGAACAACCCCTATGAAACTTGTCCATTTCATGTTTTTCTCTCTAAGTTCATCTTTTGAGGCAAGTTTCTCTTGTTCTCATGTTTTCTCAACTGGCATCAGTCAAAATTCATAACATTCCCTTGTTACATTTTCCCAAAAATATGAAACTTGTTCCAATATTGATGCATCTAGATGACAAATTTTCCCTCATTTCTCAGAGTTAGTGTTTCCTTGAGTTAACATGCAAGGGTGGTAAATTTTGCCACCACTGCATGTTGTTTTGCATTTTACATGCAAGAGCAGATGTTTTCACCACCCTTGCATCCACCATGCAAGAGTAGTGAAATTTGCTACTCTTTCATCATTTGTTTCCTTCCATGTAGAGGCAATGAAATTTTCCACCCCTGCATCTCTTTTCCAACCTCACATGCAAAGGCAATGATTTTTGCCACCCTTACACGGTCTCAATTTTTGCATGTGGCATTTATGGCCATGCACATTGAGTGGTTGGGGGTGATTTTTTCCCCCATTTAATCTCTTTTCTCCTTCATTTCAATCCATTCTTCCATTGCTTCTCCTCTTCCCTACCCCTAGATGATCAAGCGAGCTAGAAGAAGTGCATTTTCACCAGATTCAAGCATTGTTTCACGATTACCAAGTAGGGTTTTATGTTTCTTTTCTTCTAGCTTTATTTTTATATTTTACTTTTTCTTCTCTTCTCCTAGTTATTTTTTCTTTTTTCTCCCTCATTAGTTATTCTTATGTTTTTCTTCTTTTTCTTCCACTGACAAGGTGATCCAAACAAACTCCATCCCTCACCCTCATTTTTCACTCATTGGGCTTCTCAACCACCATTTCACCCTTATAAGGGCAGAAAAATTCATCACCCTCACATCTTCCTGATTGACTAGTGTAAGGGAAGCAAAAATTTCCACCCTAACACAGTCCCCCAACTTCTAACCATATGAATCAGTGGTAAAAATCACTACCCATGCATACCCAACTTTCAAATTATATGCATAGGCAGTGATTTTCACCACCGATGCATCCTTCTTTCTACCTTGACATGCATAGGTGGCAATTTTTTATGCTTATACATAGACATCCTCTTTACATGCAAGGGCAGCAATTTTTTGCCACCCATGCATACCTTCTCCCCATTTTTCACTAACTCTAGAAAATTTTCATTTTTCCCATTTTTTGAGTCCACTCCCCTTTCCTTCCACTTTTTGACCTGCTCTCACCTCAACCCTTTCAAGCATGTTTCCCTATTCATGATCACCCAATGTGTAATTTTCCCAAATTACCAATATTTCCCCTAATTGTGTGATCATGACTCTTATCACAGTTTCTCCTCAAGATCCTTCTTCATCAACATACTTTCAACAAAGGCTCATCCCAATGACTAAAGTTTCCCCAAAGAAGTCAAAGATGATGAAGTACTAATATCAAGGTGTTTTCCTAATCACCTTGGTTACTTTTAATGTCGATGACATTAGGGACATAGAGATCGGCCACATAGATATGGCCGAGATCATGGAGAGAACCAAGGCAAAAAATTTGAGCTCTGAAATGAAGAGGATAATTGAGAGCAATATCCATCTAGTCTCCTCTTTTCCTGTAGTGGTACATCACAAAGAGTTCATCATCCAGTGCACCCAATTCTATAATAAAGATACTAGAGCTATGTCAGATGCTAGTGGCAACGTGGTAATTCAACTGGACCCTAAATTCATTGATAAAGTTTTCATGTGCCCTCCTGCTACTAAAGTGTTGAAGATTAACTTTGTTGAAGTGTAAAGGGAATATGATAAAGACCTCGAGAAGGAAAATAAGGTGATCAACAATAGATGGCTTAAAATTCCCAGAGCCAACTTGTCTAGATGGTCATGGAACTTTTTGAGGAGTGACTTTATAGAAGAAGTTGGTGACTTGATTACTCTTCTCAATAGAGTACAAGGTTTACCATCTTCTTCTTAATTTCATGAATAGATGTATCCCTTCATCAAGATAATCCTCTAAGGAAAACAAGTCATTTTTTGGGGTGAACAAATCAGCAATGCTCTACATGAGCAATTGACAAAAGTGTCTACTACCTTAAAGTTCTATATGACTTCATACCTAGTGTATATTATAGCTTTAATGAGAACCTTTCTAGGTTTGATGTCAGAGGGAGATAGAAAAACAATCCCTATATATCAATATTACCCTCAGCTAACATTAAAGGGATCAATCCATCACATTAGGAGGGTAAATGATGCTTTATTTGCAATATTTTTATGTCTTTTCGACCCCCAATTAAAGTAAAAGAGAGTGTCAGATGAAGCATGGGCTGTTGTAAATAACTTCGGCTGTATGTTCTTATAGTTCCCTTCTTTTTGCTATATATAGGGTGGCTTTTTCCAAGGCAATCCCTATATTCTCCCTAGATTTCCTTTAAATAAATTGGTCTTGATGGAGCTATGTAGACAAATTATTATCGTGCATAATAAATAGATGGAACTTAAGAGACTAGGTTTCAGGTTTCCCCTTGAAATTGGCAGGTACTCAGTGTTGACCGCTACAAAAGAAAGGGAAATAGAGACTAAAATGCATCTTGTCACCATGAAGAATTTGAAAATAAGGCCCAATTTTGATTATAGAGGTGTCAAAGATGTGATCAAAAGGAAGACTCAGTTCCATGACCACATGATCAAAGACATCTAGATAGATTTAAGGTCAGTAGAAGATACCATGAAGATGGACTACAACAGAGTGTCTTTAGAATGAACTAAATATCTAGGGATCACTGATATTCCTCCAAATCTAGTAGATGATACATATCTAGTCAATAGTAGATATCTTGTTGAACAAGTCGCTAACTCTCCTCTTCCTCTAATCCAATGGTCTTAGAAAGATTTGACCTCTTTTAGGATGAGATTCAAACCAATATTGGCTAACACCAATGATTGGTTAGCAAATAAAGGGATCACATTAAAATAATTCATCATGAGATCAGAGGTTGAATTCCAAGAAGAGATAAGGAGGAGAGCATAAAATAGGACAAATAATAAAGATGATGTTCCTTCTTCTTCTAAGCCCCATAAGCTTAGGATCATTTTTGTATCAAAGAAATCAAAAGCTGAAAAGAAAGAACCAGATACAATAGATATGAAGGTTGAGAAACAAATCACCCAAGAACAAGTACCTGAATAGATGGAAACAGATGATAGGCCTACAAGTCAATAGGGGATAGAAACTCTATCTCCATAAGAGGGGGCACAGCCAGTCATAGGAATTTCTTCTTCTCTATCCTGCTCACCTATTGCAACTCCTTTACCCATTTCTCCCATAAATATTCCCTCTTCTAAAGTTACCTCTTATTTTAGAGTTATTTTTAGTGACCCTCAAGGTACTTCTGGAGATGTTCTTTGATCATTAGGATCCATCCTCAGTCTATCATCTCCTTCTTTCAACATCAGAGATAGTTCCACCTTTGACCAGTCAGTGGTAGGTGTAGTTTTGTCTGACACTATTCCCACTACACCCATTATTCCCACCATTAGTGTAGGTGCTACCCCAGTGACACCAAATATAGGGACTATTGCTACTATGAGTGCTTCTACTCTCCCACCTCGGTTATCAACTTTCACACCCAAAAGGAAAAAGAAAGCCATCTCTCTAGATGACTTTGACTTTGGTAAGATAGTACCGGTGAGAGCTAAGACCCCAAAGAAGACAAAAATCCTTTTAAAAATGATTGGAGATAAGGGGCATAAATTTTTGGAGATAGCCAAACCTCTACAGGATGTGACTCTTGAGAATTTTGATATGAGTAGCTACTCCATTTTTTGAGTTGAGTTAGGAAAAATAACTCACGAGGGTGCCTAAAGTGATTTATAATTTGTGATGGACATCATGGTCTAGAAATTTGATAGGGAGAGAGAAATGAAAGATCATTACAAAGCAAAAGTGAAATATCCCACCAGAAAAACCATTAAAAATGCCCAAAAGTGGCATGGAACTGGTTTTGATGAACCAACTAAACTCACCAAAACTTCTCACATACCAATTATCGAAGAGCCATTTTCTTCTTCTCCATCCTCTCTTCCACCATCACCTACCAAATCAAATATATTTATACCTCCTATTTTTTTCAATAAATGCCATCCATTTGGGCCCCCTCACCTATCACCTATGTAAGAAAACAAGGTCCTTTCCTCTTATTCATCTTGAAATGATTGATGAAGACTCTCCCACTATCAACACTATCCAATGTCAAGATGATGATGCTATTCTCACATTAATGGGTGTAGATGATACCTATATCCAATGATCAGTCCCATTAGAAACATAAGCTATATTAAATGAATCAATTATTGACATCGATTTACCCTCTCATGATAACCCCTGTGTCCTAAATATCAACCAGTCTTTGGATTCCTCTTAGAAAGCAAATTATACCACATTTCGAAATGACCATAGCAAAGCCTTCACTTGTTCTTATAGTGACACACCTAGTATCGACCCCTCTATCATCACCCATAACATTTTCACCAATGAAGATGCTAAACCTGTTAAGCAAAAGCTTCAAAAAATGCATCCTTGTATTGTTCTCCTTGTCAAAGAAGAGCTATAATGCCTTCTTTCTATTAACTTTATCTAACCCATCAACTACCCACAATGGGTTTCCAATATTGTTCCTATCAAAAAAGTGATAAAGGGAATTCACATTTGCACTACCTACCATGACCTAAACCTTTCTTGTCTAAAATATGACTTCCCTTTGCTAAATATTGACCAACTTGTTGATCTAACAGTGGGCCATGAGATGCTATCACTTTTGGATGGGTTCTCAGGTTACAATCAACTCTTGGTTGCTCTTGAAGATCAACACAAGACAACTTTCATTACCCTATGGGGGACTTTGTGTCATTGGGTCATGCCCTTTGGTCTAAATAATGATGGTGCCACCTACCAACGCACCATGACTTACATCTTCCATGATATCATACAAAAATCATAGAAGACTACGTGGATGACTTACTCAAAAAGTCTAAACTTTACCAAGATCACTTGATAATTCTCAAAATCATATTCACTCATCTCCTCCAATATAACATTCAACTAAACCCAAAGAAATGCATCTTTGGTGTCCTTTATGATAAGCTCTTAGGATTTATCATTTCTCTCCACTGTATTGAATTTGACCCTACTAAAGTTCAAGAAATACTAGACATGCCTCCACCTACTAATATCAAATAAATATATAGCCTACAAGGCAAGATTCAGTCAATCTGCCACTTCATCTCCTAGTTATTAGATCATTTCCAACCCTTTCACCATCTCCTAAAAAAAGATGTCTCATCCATTGGAATATAGATTACCAAGAAGCTTTTGATAGACTCAAATGGTATCTCCTTTCCCCATCAATTCTTATTATACCTAAGGAAAATTAGCCTTTCTACCTTTATATCTCTACAATAAACCATTCACTGGGTGTTATGATTGCACATCGGGATGATCACCATCGATAACAAGCAGTTTACTACATAAGCTACACACTTATTGATTATGAAACTTGATATACCCATATTAAAAAGCTTTATCTCACATTGGTCTTTGCATCTTCTAAGATCCATCATTACTTCTTAAATCACAAAACCTACATCATCGCCCATATTGATCCCCTCAAATACATGCATTCCAAGCCATATCATAACCAATGAGTAGCTCAGTGGCTCATGCTCCTTACTAAATTTGACTTGGAATTTATTCAATAGAAGTCTATCAAGGGGAAAATGATTGTTGACCAGTTAGCTACCACTCCTTTACCTAATAACCAACATTCAAATCTTAAATTTCTTGATGAATCTATCACAATGCTCTCCACCAATGACATCTATTATCAAATGATGATGTTATTTGATGGGTGTAAATGTCAACATAGTATGGGTGATGGGGTCATCCTCATCCCTCTTGATGGTGAGCCTATGCCTTTGTCATTTAAACTAGATTTTGAATGTAATAATAATATGGTTGAATATGAAGCTTTGATCTTAGGGCTTCAAATGGCTATTTTCTTGGTTGTCAAATCAATAACCATTGTTGGTGACTCCCAGCTAGTTGTTAATCAGGTTAATGGTTCCTACCTATGCAAAAATGAAATTTTATAGTGATATAAACATTATGTAGATATGATATTGGAATCATTTAATTCCTACCTCTTGAAACTATTCCTCAATCTACAAATAAGTTTACTGACATAGTAGCTTCTCTTACTTCACACATACCCTCTTCATCCTCTTCCTCAAAAATCTATGTCATTTTACATCGCTTAACATTACCCTCCTATGTATCAACTAACAACATTTTTATCATCAATGTAACACATAAGCCACATGAATTATGGTACAAGAAACTCATAAATTACTTCTCCTTTTTTATTACCCATCTTGACCTCTCTAATGATGGGAGATGTGCCTTCATGAAATGTGTCACTCATTACACTATGATCAGGGGACATGTTTACAAGTGAGGTTTTGATAGTCTCCTCTTTGGATGCCTCACTATTAGTAAGACCCCCTTCACCATTAAGGAAGTCCATGATAGGATTTGTGATTGACATTTCAATGGTAATGTAGTTGCCAAACATATCCTTTGACTCATCTATTATTGGCCAACACTCCATCAAGACTATATTTATTACATTTGACATTGTGTCAAATGTCAACAACATGATAACCTCCTTCACATTCCAAGCCATGCCTTACAAGTTGCTAAAGACTTTTGGCCCTTCTCCCATTGGGGTTTAGATTTAATTGGTGAGATTAACCTTCATTTTTTTCTCCATCATCATTACATTATTACTACTATTGAATACTTTACCAAGTGGGTCAAAGCCATTCCTTTCATCTCCACTAACGCTGACAAAATTATTGACTTTATCAACCGTCACATCATCTATCATTTTGATTTCCATCATAAAATTATAATAGACAATGGTAAATATTTTTTTAAAAAAGACTATCTAAAAGCTTTATGACACTTTTGGAATTAAATTAAGCTTCTCATCACCATACTATCCACAAGCAAATAGATAGGCAAAAGCTTCTAAAAAAACCTTAACCAAAATCCTCATGTAGTCAATGATACTGGCAAGAATTGGCACATGCACATTCCCTTTGCTTTATGGTCTTACTGCACTAGCATTAAAACCCCTATAGGTGCTACGCCTTTTTCCTTAGCCATGGGACAAAGGCTATATTTCCTCTAGAGGTCTAGATTGCTTCTCTTCTCATCTCTCTATAATACATACTAATGATGACTTTCACCAAGAAAGTTTAGCTCAAATTAATTTTCTTGATGAAGATTGTCTCATAGCCCTAAACCACCTCTGAATCTATCAAGAGCATTTCAAATGCACTTACAACAAAAACCTCAAGGAGAGAGATTTCAATATCATAGATCTCATCTTAAAGGAAAATCAACATGTGACAAACATGGAGAAAATAAAATAGGGTAAGTTTGCTCCTAATTGGCTTGGACCCTACATCATAACTCACAAGTATGGCTTAATAAATTATTGCTTGTCTTCTCTCAAAGGAAGGCCATAACTCAAACCTTTAAATGATTTAAACTTATGACCATTCCTTGTTTATCAAGTGATGATTCACCTTGTGTTTAACTTGAGCTCATCCCTTAAACAACCCTATTACACTCATCTCCCTTCCTCTTAACCCTTATTTCCTACACACTTAGTTAGCATATGAAGTGCTATGGTTTTGTCCTCAAAGTGGAAAAAATATGAGTCTCTATAGTCTTGTCCATGACTAAAGTTTTAAAAACCAAAAATAAAATCAAATGGGATATATAAATAAGTTATAATCTCTCAGGTCATGATTCTCAATGTAAATTGCTCCCTTGAAGGATAAATAAATAACTTCTCCTTGATATTATGAATAGATTACTCCCTTGAAGGATAGCTATTAAAAATAAAAAATAAAATATTAGAACACTCCCTTGAAAGATGGCTAAGCCAAAAATTTTTATCAAATGAAATAATGACTTAAAAGATTCTCCTATTGATCAACTTGATATGAACTCAACACAAGCAACATCCCATTGTAGGCTTCCCACATTGATTAGCTTACAAAAAAAATTTAATTCATGGACTTGCCTATAGTATTTCTTGGGTCACCCCTAGAAGGGGCATACTATCCCCACTAATAGGGTTACACTACTTAAACACTCTCATTCATTTTACCTTTTTCTTCATATTCCTTCAAGGGATTTTGAACTAATGTGACACAAGGTGAGTATGATGCTTCTCTAATAGAAAAATGGTCAAATAATGCAAAGCATAAAAGAGGCTCATACACTTGAGCCTATTTATGTTGTGATTATCATTTTTTCCAATACGCAAGCATCATACCTCTTTCTTTCCCAACCCGATCACATGTTCGTGTATTTTCTAAGATCGCATCTCATGACATGATTCAATCACCTTATCAATTTTCTACCAATCTTTCTTCTTTCTTAAAATTATTTGTTTAAGAACTATTATCACTCACATATCCATCTCAAGAAAAGATACTGACATAACTACCCAAAACCATGCTAAAACTAACAAATCATTTCCCATTAATCTATTTCATATAATCCCCTGTGAAATCCACCAAACATGCAACATAGTTTTTATAAATAACAATATATATGAAAACTATCATATCTATGCCATTTATTTTAAGTGTAGACCATCACAAATATGGAAAAATGATGAAATAAAAAAAGCATACCTAACCCATTCATTTTAAGCATACACCATCACAAATATGGAAAAATGCTAAGATGAAGCTAACCAATCAACTATGCGTATACCATCACACATATGGGAAATGCTTGTCTAACTCAACTAACATGCTTGACATTAACATAACATTAACATAACATAAACATCCACATTAGTATAATAGCTTCAACATCATCACCATCACATAAACATATCTCAAAATCACAAACTATCATATATACATATATATATATATATATATATATATATATATATATATATACATTGAATATGAATGTAAATCAATAGATAATATCAATATCATCTCTCTCTAAAAAATTACATCTCTCATCTTTGGTTCACATGCTGGTGTGTATACAACATATATAACAACATCACAAATATCATCTATCCCTCATAATACTTAAGGCTATAGTCATGGTCATGAAGTAGTATCATCACCACTCTCAGCCCGTCTACATCTATATGAGCTAGAATCCATGGCATATGTCATTGATCTCTCCTACTTTCTAAACTCAAAATACCTTTGAATCTATGGGAACTCCTTAATGGCTCTCTCATAGTAGGAAACCTCATCTAGAGTAGTGTTGTACCTCACTAGAGATACAGTCTACAATAGACCCATCACACCTACTGTAGGACCTTGTACTGGTCCCTATGATGGAAGAGGAGGAGAAAATCACAAAATCTCATATATATATATATATATTGAATATGAATGTAAATCAATAGATCATATCAATATCATCTCTCTCTCAAAAATTACATCTCTCATCTTTGGTTCACATGCCAGTGTGTATACAATAGATATAAAAACATCACAAATATCATCTATCCCTCACAATACTCAAGGCTATAGTCATGGTCATGAAGTAGTATCATCACCACTCTCAGCCTGTCTACATCTACATGAGCTAGAATCCATGACATATGTCATTGATCTCTACTTCTCTCTAAACTCAAAATACCTTTGAATCTATGGAAACTCCCTAATGGATCTCTCATAGTATGAAAGCTCATCTAGAGTAGTGTTGTACCTCACTAGAGATACAGTCTACAATGGAACCATCACACCTACTATAGGACCTTGTACTAGTCCCTATGATGGAGGAGGAGGAGAAAATAACAAACTCTCTCTCTCATATATATATATATATAGACAAACACACACACACACACACACACACACACACACACACACACATTAAATATGAATGTAAATCAATAGATCATATCAATATCATCTCTCTCTCAAAAATTACATCTCTCATCTTTGGTTCACATGCCGGTGTGTATACAACATCACAAATATCATCTATCCCTCATAATACTCAAGGCTATAGTCATGGTCGTGAAGTAGTATCATCACCACTCTCATCCTGTCTACATCTACATGAGCTAGAATCCATGGAATCTGTCATTGATCTCTCCTATTCTCTAAACTCAAAATACCTTTGAATCTATGGGAACTCCTTAATGGCTCTCTCATATTAGGAAACTGCATCTAGAGTAGAGTTGTACCTCACTAGAGTATAGTCTACAATGGACCCATTACACTTACTGTAGGACCTTGTACTAGTCCCTATGATGGAGGAAGAGAAAATCACAAACTTTGATATATATATATATATATATACACACACACACACACACATTGAATATGAATGTAAATCAATAGATCATATCAATATCATCTCTCTCTAAAAAATTACATGTCTCATCTTTGGCTCACATGCCAGTGTGTATACAACATATATAACAACATCACAAATATCATCTATCCCTCATAATACTCAAGGCTATAGTCATGGTCTTGAAGTAGTATCATCACCACTCTCAGCCTGTCTACATCTACATGAGCTAAAATCCTTGGCATATGTCATTGATCTCTCCTACTCTCTAAACTCAAAATACCTTTGAATCTATGGGAAATCCTTGATGGCTCTCTCATAGTAGGAAACCTCATCTAGAGTAGTGTTGTACCTCACTAGAGATATAGTCTACTATGGACCCATCACACCTATTGTAGGACCTTCTACTAGTCCCTATGATGGAGGAGGAGCTATCCTACTACTCTCAAAGTATCTCTCTCTATTGTCATTATAGTAACCTAGCCTTGTAATGACTTGAATTATCCCCACAATGTCATAAACTACCCATGTAAGACCAACACCTATGCCTATGCTACATCTTGAGCCTATATTATTGCATCTCAGGCCTATACCACTACATCTCAAGCCTATAGAGTTTCATCTTTCTCTCATCACTCCCTATAAATTTTTTGGTGGCCTCTTGACATAAACCATGAGATGCAAACCTATCCACCATGCAAGATAAGCCACTATGCATCTAAGATCTACTACACATGAGTCTGCTAGCAACTCTTCAAAATCTAGCCCATGTATCTCTTGGGGAAAAGGTAGGGTTGCTTCTATATCATCCCTCTTATATAGAGGAAAGGTAGGAGGCACATCCTATAACAATCCAAACTATCTCTTGACCCATGACACGAGTATCATCTCTAATTATCCAACTCATCTCCCTCTAACCCATAATGTGATTTGTAAACCGTAAGCTACTTTGCCTATCCTCTAAATGTTAAGTAGTTTAGGTAGGGACTGTAAAAAATATCTATTGAAATTAGTCCATCTATCATATGAATATAATAATAAATGTCCCATACTATGCCCTCTACTCATGTCTAAGTCATAGTCTCTCTCCATTATCTGAATTTGACCCTAAAACTAGTTATAGTCATTGTGGGTAACCCCAATGACCACGTTACCATGATGTGCTCATATGCCCAATAATGGATTAAATGCCTGATTTACAAACTATACCATCTTTGTAGCCTTAAACCCCACAACTCTCTATATAACTATGCCAAAAAAACTATTCCCCATGCATATATTGTCTACTACTCAACCATCTATGCCAACACACCTATCAACACAATAGGAAATCTCCCCCCATCTATGTCTAGTAGTGCATATATTATAATCCCTATCATCATCAGGATACTCAGGTAATGCTACTCCTCATCGATAGTGTATATCAAATCATATGCAAAGCTCATCAAATGATAGGTCACCTCACTGACATGTTCCTCAAATAATGTCACCATATGAATATCATGCTCCTCTCTCAAACATGAGACAAGATCCTCACCCTAGAATGAGAACTATGAAATCTTGTATGCATCCTCCTATGTCACTATCAACTCTCTAATAGGCAAATAGAAGGTGTTGGTGGTATGATCCCACCTATCTATCAATGTTATCATCAAACTAACATCACATGCAAATTTATAATATCATCACACTCATCCTAACCCTATGGTTTCCATGTGCACCCACTTATCCATGGTGACATCTCTCATCATGATCATCATTAATGTAGGTATTCGATCTCAATATTTCAACTCCTACATAGCTTGCATCCACACACACAAACCTCAAGTCACATACTTTCTAATATAAACCTCTATCCATTTTTCCCTTCTTACTAGGAGAACTACATTGGTTTGAGGCCCTCATTTAGGTTATGTAGGTGAACTCAAACAACATGGGGTCTTCTAAGGTTAGCTCAACCATATACCCACCTAACTATCTAGCCTATTAACCCACCTAAACCCTTGGCCCAACTACCTATCCCTAAACCCTAGGCCCAACTTCCTATCTCTAAACCTTAGGCCTAACTACCTATCTCTCATCTCTAGGCCTCACAAATTATATCTTAAACTCTAGGCCCCATGGCCTATATCTCACACCCTTGACCCCATGACCTATATTTTAAGCCATAGGTCCCATGAACTCTTTCAACCTCCCTTTTCCTAACCACTTCCATTAACAAATTTTTAATCATACCTCACCATTTTTCCCTTTGCACTGAGATAATTACATTGGCTTGAGGCCCTCATTTAGGCTAGTTAGGTATCACTTGGTCAACATGAGGTCTTCTAAGGCTAGATCGACCATTAGGCTCATTGACTAACTCAACTAGGGATCCAAAATGGGAATTTTATTCCTATTTGGGATTTTTTCTTATGACCAATGTCGATTAAGGCTACTAATGTTGGTTCTAAATGTCAGTTAACATCAACACCTTGTCGATCAACATTGGCAAACCCTATTGACATTGGTAACTAGTTTGGCCTTAGTGCTGAATAACCTACCTCCAAAATTTAGGTATTTTCATAAAAACTAACCCCAACCCCTCCCAAATTCACCTAAACTAACCCTCACCCCATTTACCATCCATCTAATTACCCTCTCTCCCACCAAACATACAAAATTCACTGAAATGACACATTAACTACTTTAAATTAAAATTCAATACATAAGCATCTTACCTCATCTCTTTATCTCCTTTGGGCTAGAATGGTTAGCACTTGTGGTGGCATGCCTCTAGTTATGTCCCCTCCTACCTCTACTATCTTTACCCACACCAACACTCTCTTAGTCACATTGTGGCCCACTAAGCACTCAATCCAACTGTTACTTTCACACACTCTTCTCAACCAAGTATCTCTCACCAACTCACCATAAATAGATAAACTATAGCTATATTATGCCTGACAATACTCAAATATATTTTTCTCCAATCAACTATCACAAATGATTTTTGGTGGGCTTATAAACCCATTTTTATCAATTTTGTCACCCACTAACATCAACAATCATGACCTAAGACACTGATGTCAATAATACTTACTATCGACATCAATGAAATAACTAATGTAAGCACCCTTAAATTAGAGTTTTCAACCCCAACCACTATGCTTTTGACTACATTATCAGTCTGGGATAACTTGGAGATCATGTATATCTCCCCAACCATGAAAACTAACCTTAGAGATCACTTAAATCTCCACCCATGATGACTTTGACTAGATATCACAAATATCTCCTTGACCATTAACTATTTTAAACTAACCTTGCATTGCATATCTTGACCACTTATGTTATTTCACTATAGTTGGCTATTATACACAGGCATGTATATCATGTGTTTTGGATCATGACCAAGCTAGTCCCATCACCTGTAACCTTTTGTGTTTACTAAGAGCTCTTCCTACCCTAGATACCTGAAACACATGGACCATTAGAGCTATAACTTTGATCATTTTAACCTTATTAGCTATCGCTTACAAGCTATAATTTGGTTATTTCTATTTGATTCTTCCTCTCCTTTACTTTTTATTGATTATATCAACTATAACTCATAGTAGTATATGCACAAGAAATGATGTTACCACACTCTCACTCAACATCCACCCACCCAACTAATTTCTTATCAAATCATTACCCAACTCCCAATTCTCCTCCATCAATTCCTATTTTGAGGGGGGATACCTCATCCCATACCTAGAGCATCCAACTCCTATTTTTGTCTTGCAACTTATTAGTACAAATTACAAGACAAAAAGGGGTAAATGTAGACGCCAAAATTACATCTCACATGTGTGTAACTCCATATGTCAAAACTGCCCTTGAGCCCCTTTTAAGAATTAGCCTTTTTAACCCCTATTTTCCACCCCTCACACATTTTATTAATTTAAAATATTTAATTAAGTTAATTTAAAACTACTTATGCCACCTTACCTAGCCACCTCATCCTAAGACTAATTCCTACCCTCTGAGTCACCTCAACACTAGGTCCCCTAATCCTAACTACCCATGACTTATTCTCACCCCTAACATAAATTCCTAACTAGATACATCCTTCTTAACCTTGCATTTATACTATTTCCTAATGGATACCACACTTGGCAAGAGAAAGAACAAAAAGTAGGCTAAATATAGCCCTTTTACCTATTTGCATGCCACTAACATTATTCAACCCATGGTTAACATTGGCAAGATCACCGACATCTATTGCTTAAGATAAAATCCAAGCTAATATTTAGGTTAATTTTTTTTGGAAAAATCAATCATTCATGTATAGGATTTAGCATTCAACTTTCTACATCTAAGCTAACTATTAATCTACGCAAATCAGTTTAGATTAAGAATTGATATACTACACAGAGCTTGGATTCTTCTAAACCAAAAGCATGCACTTGTCTTTTCTATTCACCTATTGCTTCAACATGCCTCATTAGAGCCATCTATTTATCACTCACAGTTCATCCCTTTCACTAGCTAAGTATATCTCTATGTTTTGTAATTCCTTTAAATAGTCATTTTATAATTACTTTTTGATATATTATTTATCATTTTATGAGCATTCTAACTCTCCTTATGAATGAGTTGAAAAAATACTTCACCTCTTTCCCTCTACTTCAAACATACCAACCCTCTATCTAGACCCAGTTGAACCTTACCCACTCCCTTACGACTCTTCCCAACCTCACAAACCTAATGAAAATCTACATCTCAGCTTAGAAAAATCTCATGCAAGCTCCTAAGAACTTATTTCCATTACTGATACTAGTCACATAACTAATGTCAGTTATATCTCCTTATCGACATCAACAACATAACTGACATTAATGACTATGTCTTTTCACCAACTTCTCTAAGCCTACCTAAACAACATTTAAAAACACCAATAACCCACATTAACTATACTATTTCACTCTTTGTTGCACTTAGACTACAAGAATGATACAAATATCTCTCTCTTACTCTCTCTTTTATTTTATTATTTATTACCTTTTTGTTTCAAAAAGTGGAATATCATTCCTAAGGAAGTTTGACACTTCTAGGAACAAGTGCATAGCTTGGCAGCCCACTCATATATCTACTAACATTTTTTTTTTGTTAGTGTTTTTTATTTATAAGCAGTCTTCCCTAGTAAAAGAAGAGTGCTCAACATCATCTAGATATAACACACAACCAATCTAAGTTCTCTCTAATCTTTAATCCCTACCCTTCATCTTTGTTTCTCCTTAAACATCAAATAGATTCAAAATTTAGTGAAATAACTACTACCAATTCTAATGCTTCAAACAATTCCAATAATACCACTCAAACCCATCAACTTCCATTACAAACTCTTAATCAAATGAATTCTTTCCAAGCTAACAATGCAAATAAAATGATGTAAATGCAAAATCATCTCATCCATCTTCAAAACCACCCTTCTCAAGTTCCATGGGGGATGCATAACCAAAATGTTCCCCCACCTCCTCTTTGATATTTCCATGGTAATATTATCCCTCAACCTCCCCTTGTTAGAAAAAGAATCAAGAACCTTCAAAATGAGCCTATTACAGCTTAAATTACTAACATCGATAAATGAGGCATCACCACTACCATTAATTACAATGGGTCAACCCATTCTACTCTCTACTTATAAACATTTGGAAATCTATATAAATATTGGGTCAAGTTAAATACTTTTTCTACTACAAAACTATTAACAAAAACTCTCATAGGTGATGCCTTAGATAAACCAAATCAAATATCATTCCATCACTAGTTTGGAAGATTTAGTCAATTCTCTAGTCTAATAATTTCAAAATAATGATCTTGAAAATACTTTGGCCCATTTTATCAATTTTAATCAACTTGAGACTAAAACCACACAAGCTTTCATCAAACGATGGAAGACCTTGTCTAATAAATGTGAACATAATATGGTAGATGTTAATCCCTTTCATCTATTTACCAATTCTCTTTTTCCTAAGTTGAAATATTCTGAATTTTCTCACCATTTACTTTGGAAGAGGCTATTGACCAAGCAAAGTGTCAAGATTTCCTTATCCCTCAATTTGAGCCATCCCAACCTTATATGGGTACTCACATGTTAATCAAGAATAAGAATAATCATTCTATAAATAATGTTTTCATTTATTCCTATGATACCATTCACACTATTCAAGCTATTATTCCCAACCAAGCTCCAAAATAATCTTCTCTTCCTAACTACATCACTAATCCTCATTTATCTTCAACTAATACCATCAATTTTCATAAACCTTTATCCTTATAGGAATTGAAAATATGTCTACTAATGATTCTTCCATAAGAACTTGATCCCACTAATCCCATGACATATTGGTATGATCCCAATAATTTTTTTTGGTTTCATGCTAGTTGGGGTTATTCTCATGACACTTGTAGAAAACTTTATAATTTAGCTATACATTTCCTTTTCAATCCCAATTTTGACCATGATTCTATCATTTGTAAATGTCAGCAAGTCTATGACATTGCCTTCAAATCCCATGAAACACAAAGTAAATCTCAATATTTAAACCAAGCTAATTCTAATTTGGCCATATATAAATATCCTCTTCTAAATCACCAAGATAACCTAGAAAAACCTACCCCATCTACCAATAATGTTAACAATATTCTTGACCCAAATCTTGAGGATAATGTAGTTAATATAGCTAATATGTGAAGTGTGGTTACCATTATTGATCCTCATCCCATCCACACTCCTTAATTATCTCACACATTTCATGTTATCCAAGACTCTTCTCCAACTTTCTTCATAGAGTTGGGGCAAAAAGACCTTATATCTTTTGTTGAACCAATTCCAACACCTTCCTTGGATAACATTTCTCATACCATTTCTACCATTTCTATAACCTCTTTGCCCATAACCAATGATACTCAAGATTATATCAACACTTATTCCAATCCCTCTCAAACCAAACTTGCATCAACCAACCCATATTATCAAGACAATCAACAAAATTATCCTATAATTAAACCTTCTGTAATCATACCTTCTATGACCCTACTCCTCCGTATGATTATACATTAGATAATGTATAGGATATCAACCCTAGTTATCCCACTACAAGACATTTTCCACTTGCTTATACCTTTCTTTCATCATACTCTCATCCCCTATATATCCTCAATCCATCTCAAGCCTTTTACACACCAGACAGTCTCTGTAGGCACCTCTTAGGGCCTTTTTAGAGACTTGTTTACCACCCTAAGCAGCCTTTTGACCTAGGTCATGGCTTAGGGATGAAACCCATGACCCTGTCCACATGTTTCCTTCACAAAATCCATGGCTTAAGCCACAACCTATGTATAACACATGAAATAGTCCTTTGTTTGGGCCCAAATGACTAAAAATGGCTAGTTTTTGGTCTTTTGGTAGATTATGGTAGAGATATATGAATTTTTCTCATTGATTTGAGCCTCTCTCCTATTCTATCTCTTATATTTATTTATTTATTTTATCTTCTCACTTGATTATCACACTCAAAGCTTGGTTGCTTTCTTTAATCTCTCTTGGTTCTTGCTTGGCATAATAACTTTCATTTTGATAGGGGATGGCTTACTATTCTAAAAATTTTCATGGTGATTCACATTTCTCTCTATAGTGTTCCTAAAGCTTGTGGGTTTCTCCTTGTTCCCTCAAGACTCCATTTCACCTATTCTTGTGTTATTTGTATTGGCTCTCTCAAAGAATGGTAGCTTCTCCTTCACCTCTTCTATATCTTTTGTCTCTTTGTATGGACTCAACTTACATATAGCTTGATCCTTTTCCTCTTATTACTTCCTAGATTAGATAATTGGTTGGTATAAATTTTGCACATTCCTTTTGAGTTTGATATGAGGGTACTTTATTTTGTAAAGTGAAATTCGTATTTATTCATAGTAGTATACATTCTAGGGTTTGATTTTTTTAGTGATTTATCTTGATAGGGCAATATCTAGGATAGTTTATGAAGTCTATGCATTTGTATTTGGTTAAAGATTATCTTTATTACTTGAAATAGCTTACATTACATGTCATGCTTAAATTGAAAACATTTCTCATTTCATAGTAGGATTGTATATGTAATGAAAAACATTTTCAATGCAAGCATGACATGTAATGGAAGATATTTCAAGAAATGAAGATAATATTTAACCACATATAAATGCATAAACTTCAAAAATTGTTGTAGATAATTCCATAGTAGACTAAATCACTAAAACAAATCAAACCCTAGCATGTATACTAATACCAAAAAAAAAGAATTTATATTTTCAAATAAAAGTGCCCTCATATCAAACTCAAAAAGAATGTGCAAACTTTCTACCAGCCAATTATCCAAGATAGGAAGTAGGAGAGTAAGAGGATCATGCTATATGTAAGCTAAATCTAGACCAAGAGCCAAAATATGTGGAAGAGGTGAAGGAGAAGCTACCAATATATGAGAGAACCAATTCAAGGAGCACAAGAATAGGTGAAATGGAGTCTTGAGGGAGAAAGGAGCAACCCAAATGATTTAAAACATTGTAGAGAGCAATGTAAATCACCAAGAAAAGCTTTAAAATAATATGGCATACCCTATTATAATTAAAGCTATTGTGCCAAGCAAGAACCAAGAGAGATTCAAGAAGGTAGCCAATATTTGAGTGTTATGATAAAATGATAATATAAGAGCAATAAATATAGGAGATAGATCAAGAGAGAAGTAAAATAAATGAGAAAAAGGCATATATCTCAACCCTAATTTGCTAAAAGACTAAAAACTAGCCATTTGGGCCTAAATAGGGAACTTTTTCATTCATTATTCCTAAGACATAGATTTTTTGAAGGAAACATGTGGCCTAAGCTATGGTTTCCCTCCCTAAGCCATGGCCTTGATCAAAAGGATGCATAGGGTGGTCAACAAGTCTCGTAAAGGGCCTTGATAGGTGCCTAGAGAGCCTATCTAGTACACAAAAGGCTTGAGATGAACTGAGGATGTATAGGGGATGAGAGTATGATGTGGGAAAGGTTCAAGTGAGTGGTGAATGTATTAAATTAGGATAACCAGTGTTGATAATATGTACATGAGCTAATGTGTAATCATAGGGAGGATTAGGGTCATGGGAAGTATGATTATACCTTCCCCATTTTATCAGCATAAATCTACATGCACTTTAGCTCCTCCTTATGAACACCTCCTTAAAAAATATGCAGCTATTTCCAATAGTCATATTATGGGTTATGATGAATGGGATCCTATCATAGAGATTACTAGTTTCCCATCTCAAAGTCCTTTTTTCAAACTTATGCAAACATATTTGCATCATCGTAATCATCTTGTGAAGCTCTTAAGTAAAATGAAAATCCCTCATCCACCCCTAGTAAGATATGAATCCACCTTATCTGGATCAAAAGATATCATCTTACAATAGTGAGATTAGATGTCTATACATGTTGATGAAACAATGGACACTTCTCTTTCCCTCAAATTCTTCATTCCTTTTATGATCCTTGATGATATTTTGCTTCATGCATATGATACTCCTTTCTATATTAGTGTCTAAATTGGTGATATACAAGTCATTCATGGCTTTATTTATGAGGATTTAGGAACTTTTGTTACCTCTATTAATTTTATCAAAACCCATAGATATTTTTGAATGTAATCTTAAGTTTACATGTAACACATGTCAAGGCTATGATCAAAGGCAAATGCCTCCTTTAGGTTTTGTGTGGCTCCCAATAACCTTCTCACTTGTCATAATTCACATGAAAGTGATGATATTTATCTTTCCTCTATCCTATAAAATTTATCTTGGTATACCATAGACTCATCGCATGAGAGTAGTTGGCTCTTTCACTTGCCAATGCATCAAATTTCCTCATAATGGAGAAATTTATAAGATTCAAGGTGACACTAACCCTTAGAATTTTGAATAATTATAAGACCATGGTGTATTAATGATTCCCACCCTTTAACCCTTTCCAAGTGATCCATTTTCATGAATCTTAATGGTTTAACATTCCTATCAATTTCACTCAAGGTTACAATGGTCACCCCAAACTTATTAGGAATATATACCCTAACCTTCTAGATTAAGATAATGATGATCTTGAAGAGATCAATCTAAATATTAAAACCTTGAATTTATCACCTGATAGCATTTCTCAACTTCCCCTTTATTTTCAACCTCATTCTTGTCAACCACCTAGTGATGACATACCCATTGTCTTAACTAAGACTGAACATTCCATTCATCACACTATTGACCAAATTTAACTTTTAGGTTAAATTAGGGTACCACTAGGTAAAAAGGTGACTTTTAGGTGTTTTATGGGTCTAATACATATGTTATAAGGTGTTTTTTAGTCAAATTAATGTCATCTGATATTATACTAGCCTTGGTCCTTAGTCTTTTTAGTCTTTTTTGTCATTTTGAGTTAAAAAAAGGGGTATTTCATGACTTTTATAGATTTATTGGGAAATATGAAGGTTAAAAATGGTGATGTAATTCCCCATGTATCCTAATATGTCTTAGTCAACTAACATAGCTAAAAAGTGGCAAGTTGTTTAGAAGAAAAGGCAACTTTCTTTAAGAAAAGGAGAATTTTCCACTTGTATGACTCATGGGGAAGTGTGTCATATGGGATAAGATCATATAATGTCCCTTAAACTTCCTAAATCTTAGTTCCATATTTTAAGTGCTCTATAAGTGCCATTTTTGGCCCAAAACCATTCTAATCCTTTTTCACCCTTCTTGGCAAGTAAAAGTAGCCTATAGGTTTGTGCTTAATAAAGAAAAATCAGGAAGTTTCAGGACAAACACATATGGGAGTCGATATTAAAATCATATACCTATATTCATATATAAATATTTTGAATAATGGTGACATGTGATTCATGAACCATCCTCATGAAGTTGACTATAATTTTTTGCTTATTATTTCATGCACCCTATAGGTTTTGCTCCATTTTTTACAAGTCCATACAAACTAGTGGCTTAGGTTGATTCTAGATTATGTTGGATCCATACTCTAATTTTTTATATGCTTATTTTCATTCTTAGTAAATATCTTTTAGGCTAATTAGTTTAGTTTGCAAGTTGATGTTCCAAGAGATGTGGAAGTCAAATTCACTACTTACAGAAGGTTGTATTCTTTGCAATGGATTCACATGAGTATAATATGGTGTTTTTCATGTTTAAATTCCATATATACCACCTCATATCATTTTTGGTCTTATGACTCCATGTTTTGATCAAACACCTAGTCTTGTCATAGTCACTATCAACTATCTAACTATTCTTAGTTACATCCATGTTTTTAAACTTTGATCATGCTTATAAAGGAGAAAAATACATTATAAAAGGTATTTTTAATGTTATTTTGGTATTATAAGTCATGTTTTATACCCAAAGTATCAAAAAATACTTTGATAGTAGTCATGTACAATATATACAATGAGGCATCCATTAAAGTACACACTTACAAAGCCTTTTGATGGCATCATTCTATGATTGAAACCTTTGTAGTGTTTTCAAGATCTTTTATGTGTGAAAAATGCATTTAAATAATTTGAGATGGACATAAAATTCATGATAGGCTTAAATCAATTTATATTGTCCATATTCTACTCATTTCCTATATATACTAAAAATTAACATCTACATGTGATGTAACAAAGAGCAAAAGGACCATTTTGAGGTGTTGAGATTGATGTTGGAACTCTCTTTGAGGTCCTAGTGTTTAGGACACTCCATGGTAGACTTATTTTAAAGATCAAATCATCAATTGAGGTTATAAACCATACCAAAAGTTCAAATAATAGTGTTCAGGACTTCTTTCCCCAAAAAGATGAAAACAAAGTTCTTAGGTGTTTTGATGACATTTTGTAATAGGGGTATAAAGACTATTATTTCATCCTAGTGTGTTTCATTTGAATAATCTAGCATGGAGATGAGTTATATAAAGTTGGAAGGGTAGAGGGTCAGTGGAACATAGTTGTTGGGAACCTTAAACTTGTCAATTTTTACATTGAAAATAGGTAGTATTCATCTATAGGCTATGAACTACAAAGAGACCTTAACACTTCATAGAGTAAATAAGGAAAACTTCCATGTTTATAGGAACTTATAAAGGACACTATAAAAGTTATTTTTAATGTTATTTTGGTATTATAAGTCATGTTTTATCCCAAAGTAACACACAATACTTTGATAGTAGTCATGTACAATATATACAATTAGGCATCCATTAAAGTACACACTTAAAAAGCCTTCTAATGACATCATTCTATGATAGGAACCTTTTTAGTGTTTTCAAGATATTTTATGTGTGAAAAATCAATTTAAATTATTTGTGATGTACATACAATTCATTAGAGTTCTAAATCAATTTATATTGTCCACATTCTGCTCATTACCTATATATACTGAAAATCAACATCTACATGTGATGTAACAAAGAGCAAAAGAACCATTTTGAGGTGTTGAGATTGATGTTGGAACTCTCTTTGAGGTCCTAGTGTTTAGGCCACTCCATGGTAGACTTATTTTAAAGTTAAATTCATCAATTGAGGTTGTAAACCATACCAAAAGGTCAAATAATAGTCTTCAGTAATTCTTTCCCCAAAAAGATGAAAATAGAGTTCTTAGGTGTTTTGATGACATTTTGTAACAGGGGTATAAAGACTATAGTTTCATCTTAGTGTGTTTCATTTGAATAATATATCATGGAGATGAGTTATATAATGTTGGAAGGGTAGATGGTCAGTGGAATATAGCTGTTGGAAACCTTAAACTTGTCAATTTTTGCATTGAAAATGGGTAGTATTCATCTATAGGCTTTGAACTACAAAGCGACCTTAGCAATTTATAGATTAAAGAAGGAAAACTTCCATACTTAGAGGAACTTATGGAGTGAATGATATCCAATTAATCATTGATTCCATTAGTATATGTTTATTAGTGAGGTTTAAAGGTCTAATATGCACTTGTAATTTGTACAAACAACTAAACATCCACCTACTACTGATAGTGATTTAGTTGTTGATTTGTCTAAGTTTTGCCACAAAAAATGTATAATATATATCACTAAACTAAATATGAGGTGGTATTATAATTTTATTATGACATCATATCAAGGTATACATCTCAAAAAATATGTTTTCTACCTATAAATGGCTTCAACATAGTCATTTACCTATGATTGTCCTTATGAGCATTTCAACCTCCAAAGTGATGATCTAGCTAAGTTGGGTAAGTAAAAAAGTTAAAAAAAATAGTAAAATATATTATAAGGTTATAATAGGACCAAATAAGTTATCAAACACCACCTACAAATATCCCTTCATTGAAAACATGCACCTATAACCACTTTTGGTGACTGTGAGAAACAATGAACAAAAGGGACTGTGTTTAATGAGGTTTAGCATAAAATAGTGAGTGAATGGATCCAATTATAATAAAAGTGACTCTAAAGAGTTATAATTGGGTATATATGATTTTATTTCAATCTTAAACATGTAAATAAAACCTATATTAGTCAATTTTAAAGAACACAATAACACAAAGTCAACTACCTATGATTGGTTTTGAAGGTATTCCAGATGCAAGGTGGGAGATAGGTAGGAGAAGTAATGAAAGAAGTTTTTAAATATTAAAATATTTATTAAAAAAAATTAATACCAAGGGATTAAGTACACAAACATACCTACATGTACCTTCTACAATAGGAAACACAAGTATAACATAGTAAAAAAACCATACTCAGTCTTGACTAGTCAAGGTCTTAAAAAGGGATATGTGGAATTTATATATGATTTGCATATATAAATCAAATTAATTATGGTAATAATAATATAATGACACTCTCAAAAATGTATATTTAATATTGAATGGTTCTAAACAAACATTTTATATCCCATAAAATTAAACCCTACATATAGTCTCCTTCACAAAGTCTATTTTGGTTTTTTTCATGTTTTTTAAGGATCTATCCTTGGAAATAAGGACTTATTTTTTGTATATAAAAACAATAATAATTTAAAAATTCCTTAAAATACTCATATTTCCTAATAAAATATGGGAAGTACCCATTATTTTATCTCAGGTAGGGGGTACTTTCCCTTATGCATAGGCTGGCATGTTTAAAGAAGGGAGGTGATAAGGTGAACCTAAAGTTGTTTGGACCTTGGGGATAGGTATATATATTTTTAAAAAATGAATATAATCATGATATATAAATATTTTAATATATAAAATAAATGGGATGATCTAAACCTCCAAAGTTACGATCATGAATCTTGGGTAGGGTTTTGGCCTAGAGCTCAAATAATAGATAAATTTCTCTTCTAGCCCTAGGAATGATTTGTACCTAATTGTACCATATTTATGGGATTAATATATATTTTTATGATATATTTTAATGAAAATAATATTAATAGGATTATCTAAAACATAAAATTTGTAGGCAAGTTTATGGAACAATGTTTAGGCCAAGGTCAAATGGGGGTCATTCACCATTCTAGCATGAGATGTGAATTCCAAATCATTTGGTCATGTTTTTAGGGTGAATTTATAAGTTTTAAATATTTTATAGTGAAAATAAAACCAAATAAATCTATATTTTAACCTTAAGACAACTAAGCCATGAAGGAAAGGAGAAAAAGAGCTCGACAAGTCAAGTGTTGATACTCATATCTTCTTGGAGGATATGCATGGATTCCAAAGGAGTTTATAGGTGCTATAAGGTTCCTTTAAAATCATCATTGTGTAATTTTTTTAAAATTTAGATGTTAGAGGTTTATGATCAAAGCTTAAGAGTCAAAATAAGCCTAAAACCCTTACAAACCCTTAGTCAAGACCAGTTTGGAGAAATGGAGTTAGATAGATAATTAAATGGCATATTTTGTAAAAAATAGTTATTGGAAATTGTATAGGAATCTTCCAATTTCCTTCCCCTGCTTTTTAGTTGTATGGAATTATATGTATGGGGTAAAAAATAGGATTTTCTTGACACTTTTATGCATTTTTTAGGTTCTCAAAGGAATCTAAAGATGAAAATAAATTTTGGATAAGGATTAGGACTTAGGATAACCCTTAATTTAAATTTAATTATTCAAATAAACTCTTAAGTGTCTAAACAAATAGCTTCATCTAAGCCAATCAAAACTAACATATTAGATAAGCTAGTGAGAAGGGTGGAAAACTTCAAGTGGGGTGATTTGAAGGTGTTCATAATGATTATAAGGCCATATAGGGTCTTTAAAATTATCACCCAATCCCTCCCATATATTTTCATGAGAAATTGAACCAAAATTTGAGGAAAAGTGTGCAGGGTGCATGAAAGAGGAGTTTTTTGGACTATAGATGATGATGGATTATTCTCAGATGATTTTAGATGACTAGGCCTACAACCAATTTATAAAGAGGTATGCATAATACCCTTCCCATTTTTTCCAATTATCACATCTATTACTAATAATTTTTTTGGATTTTTAAATAGGGCTAATCATGAAGGTAGTTTTTCTGAGCCAATTAAGGGAATTTCATGCCACTTTACAAGAGTTTGACGACTTGTATAGACACTTGGGATTATTTAAATAACATGGTTTATCCCATATCATATTATAATTAATAATTAATTTATTTTATTAGCTTTAAAAGTGTCCTTATGACCCTTGGACTTATCTATTCTCATCTCTCTCAAGTTCTATAAGAACTAGCCATTTTGGCCATTGTAACTTATGTTCCACTTGAGTATGAAAAACCCCTGCTCATTTGCATATTATTTTATCAATGATATTAATAAATTTTACCTCTTCATGAATTTTCATAAGTTTTTTACTTGGATTCTGAATCTTGCTTAGTGAAGACTATGGATTCCTTGGCTTGTTTTCTCATTCTTTCACCCTATTTGTAGTTGGAAAACTTATTCTTATAGGGCATGTGAAGTTTTCTAGGAAATTTAAAGGATTGAATTATTATATTAATTAGTGTCATTCAAATCCTCTTGTCTAGTCCTATCTTTTCACATTCATCCATAACCTCATAACGTAACATTGATGTGAGAAGATGCATATTTGAGAAGTGTATGTTTAGTTTATCACTTGGTTTTATTTGTAACATGCATCTAGTTAGAAGTCATCATTTAATTTGGTGTATAAATTCCCTTAGGATTTTTTTATTTTAGTTATCTCTCTCCCTTTTCCACCTCAAATTTTAGGTGTAGTTATAATAGAAAGTGGTACATCAAGAGAGCTATCCCTATCTAGAGATTCATCTCATCCTTAGGCTATCCACAAGCCTAAATGTGTTTCCATTATGCCACTTAAATGAAGAGAGATTTATCATCTATTAAAAGGATGAACATCCAAGTGACAATAGTTTTTTCCATGCCTAATGGGACTCTTGGTCTAAGAGGTTGAAAGATTTTTGGTGTTGTATTTCAACAATCAGCCTTTGAAGACATATATCCAAACATTAATGGTGATTCTAAAGTTATATCAATTAGTAAAGTAGCCTAGGTTATCTTTTGAAGATTATTGGTAATATATTTATTTGTGTTCTTGATTTTAATAAAGTTTCATGGTTGACTTTGGTGTTGAGTTTTATTTTACACAAATTGGTGAGACATTTTGAGCTTATGGCATTCCCTATCAATAAGAATAGGTTCTTGTCTAGCCTTTTCATGATCCTTACCAGACTCAATATGACCTTCATTAGCTCCAATATGATCCTTTTCATCCCATTCATGAACAATATCAATACTATAGCTAGCCTTCTCAATGTCTTACTTCTCCTAGTCAACCTAGCCACTTCTCAAGTCATCCATTTCCACTTTTGGGATATGAGAGGTATATGTTATATATTGACACACAAAGGGAATGTGATCAAGAGTTTCCTATTAATCTTATTCATAAGGTGAGATTTGCATTAGAGATGATCAAAAGATAGTAGGCACTTATTGAGAGAGCCAATTGGCAAAGGCTCATTAGTGGGATATTAGATGTGAGTGACCTAGTTTCATCCTTAGAGGATACACTGTGAATTCATGGAATGAAACCTCACTAAAACTATTAACCTTTATTTCCAATTCCACAAGGTTTCTATTAGTCCTATTTGACCCCTACTCATGAACCCAATCAAGGTTATCAAAGTCACCATTTTCCTAATCAGTTAGAAGAGAGATTTGAAAGGAGAAACCTTGTGTTTGAAGCTAATATTAATAGGTAGATTGAGTTGGATAATAATCATATGAAGTAGTCGATGTTATAAAAAATGAATTGGATTTCAAGTCCTGATTTCCCTCTCACATTGTATCCCCATCTCAAGGAGTGGCCCCTTGATATGAGATTCTAAGTTGGAGACAAGGTGGAGAGTCCAAGACTAAGGAGATTACAACTTCTTTAAACACTTCCCAATCCTAAAGTTTCATCACCACCTCAAGAGAAGACTTATAATACTAATATTTGAAGATGGAGTAAGATAGTGGAATCATGGGAAAGAAAGAGGATAGAAGCACTGTTAAGGAGAGTGAAGTTGAGAATGAATTTGATTTTATGCAAGTCCCTCCCACCCTTCCTCAAAAAGAGACCTCTTGTATTACATGTCAACCCTATTGTATTAATTATCCTCATGATTATGCCTATGAAATTCAAGAAATAATTTTATAATAGAACCTATCCATGCAAATTAAAGAGATAGAATCAAATATGAAGCTGTTAAGTCAAGGTGTAAAGGAAGGTTTAAGCCCAAAAGAAGACTCTATACCTAAACAAACCACATATAAACCTCCTCAAAAAAGTGTTAAATATTTATAAGATTTGAATGTAGTGATTTTAAATTTAAAGGAAGATAACCAAGCTATCTTATCCCAAGGTCTATCTCCCCTTCCCCAATAACACCTAAAAAAACCTCTTGCTTTACATTCTCAACCTAATTTTGAGCCCTATATTCCACCTCCACTAGCTAGTTCATATTTTCCTCATCCCATCACCCTTTTCCTTGATGGACATATGGTATGGGAACTTACATAAGAGAAATTGGTTAAGGAAAATTTATAAATATTTCTTAAGGAAAGTGTAACTCCTTGGAAGCCTCATTGGGCTAGGTAACTAGATTTTAAGATGCCTAGTCCTTGACATCAGCAGAAAGGAGAAGGAAATGGAAGATATTTCAACCCTTGAGAATCAAGATAAGATTATAATAGTTGAGACACAATTTGTGATGCCTCAAGAGGTCTTAAGTGTTGAATAAGAGGTAATCCCTTATGTTAAGTCTTCTTGTTTGGTTAATGATGAAGAATGCCTTCCTTCTATTGAAGAGGAAATATTGGATGACATCCTTTTGGATTATAAGGAAGAGGATGAAAGATATTCTCTTGTTTTACCCCTTTACAGTGCTAATAAAAAATAATATGAGGTCTTGTGGTAGTAGTTTGAAGATATTTGCAATAAGTTTGAGTCTCTCAATGGATCTATTATTCCATTGGAGTTAATTACAAGTGATGAGAAAGATGATATCATCCAATATGTCATAGATGAGAAGGGTGACATTATCCAAAATATTTTAGATGAAAAAGATCAAATTCCACATCAGCCTTTGGAGGTTAAGACAAACTTTTACTGCCCTTAACCTTCAAAAGAATAAGAAACTACTCCTCTTAAGATCATGCCTACAAAGATGATGAAATTTGATCATGAGATGAAGAGCAGGAAACAAAATGAAGTATGTATACAAGTCCAAGAGGAATACTTTTAAATTTAAAACCTATTAGAAGATGGTATACTTAAGATCATACAAATTAAGGTGACAAAAAGTAGATCTAATCTATCAAGTGTTCAATCCAAAGAGAAACATGTT
Source organism: Torreya grandis (assembly GCA_037957365.1). Classification (NCBI taxonomy): domain Eukaryota; kingdom Viridiplantae; phylum Streptophyta; class Pinopsida; order Cupressales; family Taxaceae; genus Torreya; species Torreya grandis. Next base: position 480,366 of record JARHVA010005621.1, on the reverse strand, counting down.
TGGAATCATGATCTATCTTATGAAGAAAGAGAGGAAAGAAACTTTCCTTTTAATCTTATAAAGGGAGGTAAACTTTTTTTATTCTTAGTTTTCCTAAGTTCCTTGAGCATAGGTGTGTGTCTTGTTATCTTGTTTGCTTTGTTTTATGTGTGTCTTTTACTTTATGTGGTTGAGGTAGTCAACTAGTTATCTTGTCTTGGTCAAGCTTTTGGTTAATGATCAAAGGTATCCTTATTTGTCTAAAATTTTAGATGAATCCTAAGCCCAACATAATAATAAGGATACTGGTCTAGTTAGCATAGTAGGCATGCTACCCCTATGAGTCACCAATTTGTTGACCAAATTTGACTTTTAGGTCAAATTAAGGCACCCCTAGGTAAAATAACGAGTCTTATGTGTTTTATGGGTCTAATACATATGTAATAAGGTGTTTTTAGGTTAATTAATGTCATTGATGTTATACTAGCCTTGGTCCTTAGTGTTTTTAATCCTTTTTGTCATTTTGAATCATTTTGAGGTCACAAAAGTACATTTAATGACTTGTTCAAATTTATTGGGAAGTGTGAAGGTTAAAAATGTGATTTCATGTCCCATGTGTCATAATATGTATCAATAAATTGACATAATTAAAATGTGGTAGGTTGTTTAGAAGAAGAGGTAATTTTATTAAAAAGGGAGAATTTGGCACTTGTACAGCTTATGGGGAAGTGTGACACATGAGAGAAGTTCATATAATATCCTTTTAGATTACTAAATCTTATTTACATGTTTTAAGTTCTCTATAAGTGACACTTTTGGTCTAAAACTATTCTATTCCTTTTTCACCCTTGTTGGCAATCAAAAGCAGTGTGTAAGTTTGTACTTAGTATGGATAGCTTAGGAGGTTTTAGGATAAATGCTTCTATTAGTTTATATTAAACTCAAATACCTTAATTTTAATATAATTTTTTTGAATAATGGTTTTGAATAGTGGTGGTATGTGCTTCATGAACCATCCTCATAATGTTCACTATACTTTTCTACTTGTTGTTTCATGCACCCTATAGGTTTTGATCAATTTTTTGGCAAGTCTATAAAAAGTAGTTGCTGAGGTTAAATTTAGATGATTTTACCTCCCTCATATAATTATTTACATTGATGGTTTCATACTTGGTAAATATCTCATGGGCTAATTAGTTCAATTTGCAACTTGATTTTCTAAGAGAGACAGTAGTCAATTTCACTACTTGTAGAAGGTTGTATTCATTATAAGGGATTAAAATTAGTATAACATGGTGCTTTACATGTTTAAATTCCATATATATCACCTCTTATCATTTTTGGTATTATGACTCCATGTTTTGATCAAACACTTAGTCTTGTCACACTCACTATCAACTCTCTACCTGTTCTCAGTTATATCCATGTTTTTAAACTCTGATAATGCTTATAAAGGATAAAAGGAGACTATAAAAGGTTATTTTCATGTTATTATGGTATTATAAGTCATGTTATATATCCCAAATAGTATAAAATACCTTTATAGTAGTCATGTACAATATATATATATATATATATATATATATATATATATATATATATATATATATATATATATATATATATAGTTAGGCAGCCATTAAAGTACACACCTATAGAGCCTTTTGATGACATCATTCTATGATGGGAACCTTTTTAGTGTTTTCAAGCTCTTGGAGGTGTGAAAAATAAATTTAAAGTCTTTTAGATGGACAAATAATTCATGATATGCATAAATCAATTCATATTGTCCACATTCTACCCATTGCCTGTATATACTAAAAATCAACATCTATAGGTGATCTAATAGAGAGAAAAAGAACCATTTTGAGGTGTTGGGATTGATGATGGAACTCTCTTTGATGTCCTAGTGTTTAGTACACTCCATGTTAAACCTAGTTTCAACGTTAAATCATAAATTAAGGTTTAAAACCACACTAAAAGTTCAAATGATAGTGTTCACACCTTTCCCCAAAATATGAAAATAGAGTTCTTAGGTGTTTTGATGACATTTTGTAACATGGGTATAATTATTGTTATTTCACCCTAGTGTGTTTTATTTAAATAATCTATCATTGCGAGGAGTTACATAAACTTGTAATGGTATAGGTTCAGTGGAAGATAGTTGTGGGGAACCTTAAACTTGTTAATTTATGCACTAAAAATAGGCAATATTCATCTATAGGCTTTGAACTACAAAGTGACCTTAGTAATTCAAGGAGTAGTCAAGGAAAAATTACATTTTTAGAAGACCTTATGGATTTAATTAGATACCATTGATCATGGAGGCCATTAGGAGAGCTTTATTAGTGAGGTTTCAAGGTCTAATATGCACCTATAGTCCATACAAATAACTAAACACCCACCTATAGCTGACAGTGATTTAATTGGTCACTTGTGTAAGTTTTTCCATGGATAATGTATAATATATATCACTCAAGTAACTATTAATTGGTATTATAATTTTAATATCACCTCATATCAAGGTAGAAAGATCCAAAAATATGGTTTGCACCTATAGGGCATGGTCTAAATGACTTTAACATAGTCATTTACCTATGACTAGCCTTATGAGCATTTCAACATCCAAAGTGATGATATAGATAAGTTAGGTGAGTGAAAAAGTTCAAAACATTGGTAAAATATCTTCTAAACTTATAATATCACCCAAGAAGTTAGTAAACACCACCTACAAATATCCCTTCATCTAAAAACATGCACCTACAACCACTTTAGGTGACTATGAGAAATAGCAAAGGAAAGGGACTATGTTTGATGAGGTTTAGAATAAAAAAATTGGTAAATTTATCCAAGAATAATAAAAGTAACACCTATAGGAGTCACTTTTTAAGAAGATCATAGTAAGACATAGACAACTACCTATGAGTGGTTTTGAAGGTATTCTAACTAAAAGGTGGGATATGGGTAGGAGCATGAATGAAAGGAGTTTGAAAATATTAAATGAGTGATAAAAAAAATTAATACAAATTTATTAAGTTAAAAATCATACCTATAAGTACCTTTTGGAATAGGAAACATAGGCATAACACAGTCAAGAAACCATACTTAGTCTTGACTAGTCAAGGTCTTAGAAAGGGATATGTGGAAGTCATAGGCAATGTAAGAATATAAATCACATCAATTATGGTAATAATAATCTCATGAAACTTTCACAAATTTATATTTAATAGATAAGAGTTCTAAAAAAACATTGCATAGTCCATAAAAAGAAACCCTACATACAGTCTCCTTACAAAGTCTTTTTTGGTTTTTTCATGTCTTTTAAGGATATATCCTTAGAACAAAAGGATGATTTTTTTGTGTAGGACATATGAAATAATTTAATAAGGAATTTAAATACTCATATTTCCTAATAAAATAGGGGAAGTACCCCCTATTTTATCTTAGATAGGGGGTACTTTCCCTTATGCATAGGTTGGTAGGTTTGAAGAAGGGAGGTGATAAGGTGAACCTAAAGTTTTTGTACCTTAGGGAGAGGTATGTAGAGTTTTAAAAAATCAATAACATCATTATATACAAATATTAAAATATATAAACTAAATGGGATGCTCTAAACCTCTAAAATTGTAGTCATGACTCTTGGGTAGGGTTTTGGCCTAGATCTCAAACAATAGGTCAATTTCACTTCTATAAGTATGAATTATTTATAACTTATTTTAACATGTTTATGGGATGAATAAAAATGTTAATGATCCATTTTAATGAAAATAATCTTAATAGGATGATCTAAAACATAAAATTTCCAAGCAAGCCTATCAAACAGGGTGTAGGCCAAGGCTAAATGGGGGTCATTAGCCATTATAGCATGAGATGCCCATTAAAAATAATTTGGGAATGTTTTTATGGTTAATTTAGAATTATTAAAGCTTTTAATTTCAAATAAAACAAAATAAAACCATTTTTGGACCTTAAGACAACTCAGACATGTAGGAAAGGAGAAAAAGAGCTCGACAAGTCAAGTTTTGATACTCATATCTTATTGGAGGTTGTGCATAGATTCCAAAGGATTTTATAGGTGTTATAAGGGTAATTTAACATCATAATTTTCTAATTTTTTTTGAAATTTTAAGGTCATGTCTTTATGAACAAAGCTTAAGAGTCAAAATATGCCTTAAAACCCTTACAAACCCTTAGTCAAGACTAGTTTGGAGAAATCGAGTTGTATAGATCATAAAATGGAATATTTTATATATAATAGATATTTTAACTTATATAAGACTCTTCTATGATCCTTTCAATACTTTTTAGTTTTATGGAATTGTATGGATGTGGTATAAATTGGGATTTTATTGATAGTTTTATTTATTGTGCATATTATAGGATAAGTCTAAAGATGAAAAAAATTAGTGAGAAGGTTTAGGACTTGGGATATCCATGAATATACATTTAATAATTTTGATAAACTCCAAAGTTTCCAAAAAAATAGCTTCATTTCAACTAGTCAAAAGTGGCATGTAGGACAAGCTAGTGAGAAGGGTGTAAAACTTCAAGTGGGGTTATTTTAAGGTGTGCCTAATGGTTATAATTCATTGTAGGGTATTTAAAATTTTAATCCACTCCATAACATATGTTTGAATTATAAAATAAATTCAAATTTGAGGAAAAGTGTGTAAGGTTCATGTACGAGGAGTTTCTTAGACTACAAATGATGATGGCTCATTCCCAGATGATTCCAGATGACTAAGACTATAATAATGAATGGAGAGGAATTATTGATACCATTTAAATTATTTAACATCATCACACATATCTGTAATCAGTTTTGGGATGTTTAAATAGGGCTAATCATGAAGATAATTTTTTAGAGCCATTTAAGGGAATTTCATGCCACTTTGCAAGACTTTGATGACTTGTATGGACACTTGGGATTCTTGACCTAGAATTTTTCATCCCATATCCTACTCTCATGCATAATAAATTAATTTTATCATCTTTATAGGAGTATTTATTACCATTGGACCTCTCTCTCTCTCTCTCTCTCTCTCTCTCTCTCTCTCTCTCTCTCTCTCTCTCTCTCTCTCTCTCTCTCTCTCTCTCTCTCTCTCTCTCTCTCTCTGTGTCTCTCTCTCTCTCTCTCTCTCTCTCTCTCTCTCTCTCTCTCTCTCAGGTTCTATAATAACTAGCCATTTTAGCCATTATAACTTATACTCCACTTGAGGATGGCAAAGCTCTATTCATTTGCATATCATTTGATCAATAATAATAATTATTTTTACCTCTTCATGAATTTTAATATGTGTGTTTTACTTAGATGATGAATCTTTCTTAGTGAATACTATGGATTCCTTATCATGTTATCTTATTCTTTAACCTTATTTACAATTGGAAACTTCTTCTTGTAGGGAATTTGAAGTGTTATAAGAAATTTCAAGGATTTAGTGAGTTAGCTTATTAATTAGTGATATTAAAGGCCTATTTATATTCTTCCTATATTTTCACATTCATCCATAAACTCATAATGTAATATTGATGTGAGAATATGTAGATTGGAGAAGTGTATGTTTAGTTATCCATTGATTTCATATGTAACATGCAGTTGGTTGGAAGTCATCATTCAATTCGGTTTGTCACCTCCATTAAGATAGTTTGATTTTAGTTATATCTATTCCTCCCCCCTCCCAATGTTTAGATTTATTTACAATACAAAGTGTTACATCAAGGGAGCTATCCCTATCTAGATATTTAACTCATCCTTAAGAAACCCACAAGCCTAGAGGTGTTTCCATTATGCCACTTAGATGAGGAGAGATTTTACATCTCCTCAAAGGGTGAAAATACAAGTTAAAAAACACACATGGGATGAAAATATCATCCCTACCTATGCCATTTATCTTCAGACAAATGATTATGATGATGGTTATACCTTAGATGATCTATTCTTAGGATGTCTTGTTTAGGCTCGTGATGCTAAAATTATTCATTATCATTCCTCTGTGACTCAATATTTTAGTATTTATTATATAATTTCATCTTATATAATTCCTAGTTATAAAAAATTTCCTCTTGATCATAGGGTGGATATGTTGTGCACACCTCTAGTTTTTGAAGATCCTCATAGGAGTATGCTTATGGATCATGCTATGACTAGTCCCTATCAATTTGGTCGATACTAAGACCCCTCTAGCTGAATTATACCTATCGTGATTATAACTATATTTCAACCTTACGTGCATCAAATCCCTCCCTTAATATATCCTACTTTATGTCTTATTCCTCCTCCCTCTCTAGTTGAGTCTCTTCCTATTTTAGATCTTCTTGTTCCTTTAGTTGATCCTTGCCTAGTCACTCCATTAGCCCCACCTTACCTTGGTGATGGTTTGTTCCCTTTAATAACTCTTGTTCCTTTTTCCACCAAATGGGTTGATTATTCATATTTTGATATTCATAAAATTTATTATTATTGGACTATAGACTGTTCATTATATAAACTTTCCTCCACTTCCATTTCTACTCATCATATTAGTACACCTACTTAGTCTACTAACAAGATTATATGTTTCTTCCCATAGATAATAATTATCCATGAATTTTCATAAGATATGGAAATATATCAACACCTTACATCCCACCATTCCTTAGCCCATAGATAAGGCTATACCTCCTCTAAAAGTATTACCTGAATATCTTCCCAAATATGGAAAGGTATATTGTCTTTGGCACTAATGTGTTACACATCACACTAATCATTGCCTCATCCTCTAATATCATCTCAAGGATCATCTCATGGCCATTATTACAACTAATACCCTTCCTCCCATAGCTCTCCCTCATAATAAGTCTCCCCCTTTTCCCCCATGGATCCACCACCTATGATCCCTTCTCCACATACTATTTCTCCACTTGTGATTCTCTCACCCATGGATCCTCCTTCCCTAGTGGCTTCTTATCCACCAATGACTCCACCTATGGCCCATTATCTACTACTGACCCCTTCCTCTCATATAGAATCTAATCCCATTCATTTTCCCTAGCATTCCCTCCACACAATAGCCCTCATCAACATGATCCTTCAAGAATTCTTAAAGTTTATGTCAAGGAGATTCACCACAAAGTATTCTCTCAAATTTCCCTAAAGACCAGTGAGACTTTATAAATAGTATGAGTTCAACTTAATAGAGACTTATCAAATTTTATGGATAATGTGTGTGGATAAATATATCAATATTTGTGAACACAACCATGGTGTTATTTCATTTATTTTTTCATTTTGGGTTGGATGTGTGTTCCAACTTTACATTTTGTATTTTATATCATTTGACATTATGTCAAATTCTTATCTATATTACATGGTTATTTTTTTTAACATTACATGTTGCTTATGATGTCATTATTATTATTATTATTATTATTATTATTATTATTATTATTATTATTATTATTATTATTATTATTATTATTATTATTATTATTATTATTATTATTATGTATTCTTTTTCATAATTACATACTACTTCTTTATGAGTTTCTTTCTATGGTTCACTTGCTATTTTTCATGATTATTTGATATCTTATCTCTATAAAATGGATAATTGTTATTGAGACTTTGTTATACAGACTTTGATCCCTTTATTCATTCCAAATTTACCATGTGATCATTTATAAAACAACTAATCTCATTATAATCTCATTTTATTAGTCCCATTTGGATCTCCTCTTATTCCCCTATATTCCCTTTCACAAACTAAGCATACACATGATTGAGACTTGAGATAAAATGTTGGTTCATAGTCAAGCTTAAGTATTCTAGTTAGTCATATATTTGGATACATAGCTTCCTTTATCCTAAACCTAAATATAATTCATGTGTATCAATTTATCTTTCATGATTGGTCATTCCAAATCTATATGGAGGAGGAATCTTAAAATCCATAAACATTCAAAAGTCAATTCATTTAACAAAAGGAAATGATCTAAAAGGCAACATTCAAAATATTCAAAAGTCAAATCATACTTAAAGATGTGATTCTAAGCACATATCCTTTTTATAATCAAATCTCAAACTCTAGATTTGGCCTCATGATAGAGAAAAGGTCTATTATGGTGAAGTAGCCCAGTAGATTAGAAAAAGAGAATAACAAAATATTTTAGTGCTACCTACTTTCTCACGTAAGTACCCAATCTTTATAGTAGATTGATGTCTATTTAAGGGGTCATAAGGAATGGGGAACATGTTGTGGGAAGGTAGGTCCTTTTTAATTTTCATGTTCAAAACTACCAACATGCGATGATCTTAGTACCATAATTTTTTACCTATATAGTTTTTTGCTTATAGTGAATAAGTATCCTTTGTATATTGATGATCAATGGTCATTTAGTGTCTTTATATGTTCTTAGTATGCCTTATGTATCCTAATGTCTTATCAAAATATGCCTATGTTATGATTTTTAAATTCCCTCTTACATTCCCTATAATCCTAATATTTTCCCTTGAGAAATATTATTTTATTCACTAATCACTCCCCCTAGGTATTCCATTCAGAGTTTTAGTGTAATACCTTGAAAATGACCAAGCCTTCCTAAAAATTTACCAAAACCTCAAATTAACAATCTCAGCATCACTTGTTACTTATTTTAAAATTCGGTGTTCCATTTGTGAGTTATAGTGTAAGACTATGTATAAGACTGAGCCTTCCTCACAAAAATTTCCAATAACCAAGTCACAATAAAATTACATGCTAAATATGAGATAAGATATGATTGATTATGAGTTACACATCATTGGAATTCTTTCCATCTTGATTTAGTATGTTTTATGATTACTTCATTAATCTTTCATGTATATCTTCTTATTTTCTCATTGCTTGTAATAATTCAACCACTTTTATTAAGTTTTTTATACTTTTCAACTTGAATTACTGTGATTAACTTAAGACCATTTTTCCAATTTTGTTTCTCTTTTATACTTCCCAACATGATTTAGTATGATTTAAATTTTTTTATATTTCACATGATTTCCATTTTATTCCATTATTTTCATACTTTCCAATGTGATATAGTGTGATTTTATTTGTTTTAATTTTGGTCCAATCTTTTTCATGGTTAAAAAACATTTTTCCTTCTTGTTTAATTCTTTTTGGTTTATTATACTTAGTCATCTTTTGCTATTACACATTTCCCATCATGATATAGTGTGTAGTGAATTTATTTTTGATTAATTATACTTTTCCAAGTCCTTTTTCACCTATTTCATTTTAACCATGCATGTGTACTACATAATGCTAGAAAATAAATCACTCCACATATATTTGCTATATCATATATACCAAAAGTAAAAGACATGTTTTAGAAATAAATATATCCATGCATCAACAATCATAGCCAAAATATAACTCATGAGATCAACATCCAACTGTCCAAACAAAATATATTTGTATATCATGTGTTTTGTATAATTGGTACAAAATATTAATTAAAATCACTTCATCTCTATGACTAGGTACCATCATGTCCATCTCATGGACTAAACATGCTACCCATATATGCCTTAGACACTCCCCTCTACATGGTGCACTATAAAGAGGTTGTTTGAGATCTCAACCCTATTACCTATCCCTATAGGTCATTCATTTAGGCTTGTACCTATCTTATCTAGATAATGGTAGCTATGTATGTGTCTCTCTCCCTTTCCAAGACCTACCAAGCATATACCTCTCCTACTCCCACCCCCATCTGTGGTTGCAATCCATCCTTGCATACTTATAGTTGTCTCACATCTTCCCCTACTACTCTAAACTATCATACCTAAGTTGGGGTAGATGGTACCATAGGATCATCCAATGTGGTTGGGTCATATAGTACTAACACTCCATCTAAAATGTCACAGTGTGCTACCATGACTAGGGATCCCCATCTAATCTCCTTAGCTACATGATATACAAAATTCAAACCAAATAGATATCAGATCACATATATATCTCAAAATATATCTATTTACAATCATATACAATTAGTATTTTATCTTAGAAACTAAAAATTATAACATTTCTTACTTATCATAGTGTCACCAACCATTGTCTCCACATCTTCACATCCACTGATCATGATCTCTCCATCAACATATCCCCAAATCACCTCATTTGTGGGACATCTCTGTATCAAAATAAAACTTGGATTCACCACCTATGCATGTCTCAAGACTCTCCTAAAATGTGCCTCTATCAACTAACTCTGCCTTGGGATAATTGTTAGGTCATCCTGGTTTACCCCAACTTATGCTTTATCCTAATACTGACATCTTCATTAGTGGTGTGACCAATGTGGTTGATGCTCCTCCTACTATGGTGTTGGATGTGGTAACTAATACACCCATACATCCACATCCATGCACTCTCCTCCTATGGCTTCTAGCTATTATGCTCAACTAGTCCATGGTATCACACATTATGATTTGATCTCTAGTCTCTTGACTAGCACTCCTCTTTCTCTCCCCCTCAAATCTCTTGCATGTCATACCCAAATTTTGGGCACTAATAGAGGGGTTATTGAGAGTGAGATTCCAAACTATATTAGCAAGCATACCACTAGATGTAGATCTACCCACAAGGTATAGTGGCCCAGGACATGCACCCAAGCTAACACTAGTGCCAAAATCACTCAACTTGGCCAAATAGTAGAAATATGTGTAAAGGGATGCCAAATGATTTCTCCTCGTGTGATTATCTATAGTGATTACACATGGGGCATGAACCATGCTACCTAGTCCTATCTCCATCTAATAACCCAAGGTAACCTATCATCAACCACATGGGGCAACTAAACTAGCCAATACATAAAGAACCTCTCATATATCCATGTGCTCAGCAACACCATTGGTGCTATTGTCTTCTACCCTTCAATATTTACCATGAGATTTATTATTTTACTCATATCATTTTCTCTACTAACTCTTTTTCTAGATTTTAAAATATTCTAAAATCTTGATGTCTTAGATAATGTTTTCAACTATTATATGCCTATATTTCATTTTTTTTAGTTTTTCACTCTTTTTCACTAATTTCTATAGGTTTGCCTAATGTTCCTCACATTGGAGACTTTCACATTTCTCACATATCCTTCTTTATCTATGACACTAAAGTAAGCAAAAGTATGTGTTTTTGAATTTTATACTTTCATTTATCTTATTTTCTCTTATTTCACTTTAATTAACTTCAACATTGTGTGTCACTATGTTCTTTTCTTGAAGCACCATCCTATGTTGCACCTATGGGACATGTGATGAGATTCAAGTGGGGCATATCTATACATATATTTTCAAACTTTTATCAATTACTAAAGTATTATATCTTAAAGGAACCCATCAAGTCTCAATTTCTTTGAGTGTATGCTCTAAGGGGTGCATTGAGATAGGGGTGGGCAAACTATTGGTGCTTTGTAGGATCGTTGACCCTTTTTCCACTTGTTATATACACACTTATCTCTTAAAACCATTCTCATAATCTTTGCCTCCTATTATTCACCCTCTTCTTGTCATTTTCCATCTTCATTATCCCTTTCCCTAACATAAAACCCCTTTTGGTAGTTTAAATGACTATGTAATCCACATCAACCATGTATTTTTATTTACAAAAGCTTACTAAGATCTAAGTTAGCCATGGATGACATAGTTTATTATCTAGTTAGTTTTTTGATAATTTCAATAATAGGTCAACAGGGTCAACCTTGTTGGCCAAAACTTTTAGAAGGCTTTAGGGTTAGATTCACCTATATAAACATAATCATTTTTTCATTTCTAAGAAAAGAGAAGAAGAAGTAAGATATATTATGCATCTTCTTATCCACCATTCTACTTGATGATCAAGCTTATAGTTTCATACATTGTTTTGAGATATGGATCTTGTCTTGTGTATAAGTCTTTAAGATGTATAGATAGGTTGTGTAGCATAGAGCTGAATTATTCTTATCATCCTTATATTCCACAACAACCTCTTACAAAGTGCTTTGGCAAAGGGAAATGTTGAGACTTGATATTTTTGTATTCAAAGGTAAGTATTCCTAACTTTATTCCTCCTTTGTATGAGTAGATATATATACATTTTCACTTTTTTTCCATACATTAGGATTTTATATACATTGACGTAAGTATGTGTATCCTATGCATGTTTACTTTTTATGTTTATTAGATTAACTTTGTGCCACAACTTTTGGAGAGCACTAGATTAGAATTTCACTTTACTTGTTATTAGTTTAGTGAATATGAAAAGATAGGACCTAGTTAGGGTTACTTCATATTTTTTCTTGACTAGAAGCTTTGGAACCCTTCCTAGTGATATTATTTGTGGTAAGATATCCCTTGATTAGGTCTAGTAGATCCATATTGGTCATGGCATAGATTATCCAATATATCCCTAATTAAAAGTGTAAGTAGAATCTATCTTATCTGATCTAGGATTGATTTATAGATCTATTGCATTTCACATTACATACAAAAGACATAATCATGAAATAATCCCACCACACATATCCTAAAAGTTGGGGTAACTTAATCATGATCAAGGTTACTTATATATACACATAATATTTTCAAAATTTATCAATTACTAATGGTGTTTCTCTTACAATAACCTATTGAGCCTCAATATCTTTAAGTGCATGCCTTAGGAGGTGCATTGGGAAAGGGATGGGTATAATATTGGTGCTTCACATGATTATTTTCCCTATACTACAACTTTCTATCTACACAACCATCTCTTAAAAAATAGTTACCTATGTTTTGCCACCTCTTTTACACATTCCTCCAATCATTTTCAACTTTAATTATCCCCTTTATAAGCCTAGAACCATTACAATGGTTTACATTACATTGTCAAACACATCGGCCCTATACTCTAACTGATAAAAATAGTCTAGGGTCTAGGTCATTTCTTAGCCAATCTAGACCAAATCTAATTTATCTTTATCAATAATGATATAGAGTCAATCAAGCAACCTTATTGGTAAAAATTTTATAAATATTTAGGGTTAGATTTAGTTATATATACACATTCATCTCATCATTCTTAGGGAGACAATATAAGTTAATTATTCATTTTCACTTCTTTATAGTTTATTATTTTTCCATTCTACCTGAGGAGTGATAACTTAGGGTTTATACTTGGAAAAAAATCTTTTCTTATGAAAAAGTATTGAATGATTTGGCCTTTCTTAGTGATCCTTACAAACCACAATAATCTCTTGTGAAAAGCGTTTGGCTAAGGGAGAGATTGAGTCTGAATAGGTTTATATTCAAGGTAAGTATCTCTAACTTTACTCCTCTATTTTAGTAGATATAAGTATCATAAGTAATGGATTTTTAATATATTTCTCTCTCCATGCATTACGTTTTTACCTATTCATAGCTTAATTAGGATTATCTTATGCATGTTTACTTTTATGTTTAGTAACCCCCAATTTATGCCACAATCTTGGGTAAGTAGTAGATTAGACTTTACTTTTCATTTTAATTTTATGAATATGAAAACATATGACCTAGTTAGGGTTATTGCATAGTTTTACTTGACTAGAGACTTTGGAAACCTCCCTAGTGATTTTGATGTGGTAATAGATCCCTTGATTGGGTCTATAAGATCCATATTGGTCATGACCTTGAATATCTACTATATCAATAATCAGAAGTGTAAGTAGGATTTATCTTCTTTGAGATAGGATTGATTTATATATTAGTTGCATTTTTATTTTATATAAATTCTAATGAACCTGATGTGAATCAAACTCTTGTAAGTTTTATTTCATTCCATCATTTTTTCATCATATTATATTTTTATATATTTATAGTACTATATCAAACTAGTCATTTTAGTTCTAAAATTTTATGTGCATGTTTAACACATAATATCTCTAAAATGACTTTGTTATGTTTGTGAAGGTCTTTGCCAAATACAAGTTACTAGATCAATCAGTTCAACACAATATTATTTTTTATCTCTAGATTCACATACATAGTCAAACCATTCAACTCTATCTGATATTCTCTTTTATCATCATGCAGGTCTATAAACATAGTAGAACCAGATAACTCTTTTCACTATTTCTTCTTTAGCATACACATTTCTATAGACTTATTCAAACTAATTGACTCATTTATCATAATTTTGAAACAACATTTGAATGCCATAGTATACACATTTATAATTTAAAACACCTAAATCCCATAAAGGTTCAATTTTTTCCCTCATTATCGTTTCAGTTCTTTCAATACTTTTTTTCACAAGTTTATAGTCTATAAAACTGAAGACTTACAAGAAATTGGGTTGAATTGTTTAACACATTAAGTTTTAATTCTTTCTCTCACTATCATTCAATTTTTCTTTCAGTACTATTTTTCACAAGTTTATAGTCTATACAATTATAGACCTATAATAAATTAGGTTGACTTGTTTGACAAAGTTATCTTACTTGACTATGCTATTATATATCTTAATTTTATAATATAGAAGGGACCTAGTTGAATTTGTTATGTACTATTTACATGCATTATTTATTAAGCTAACTTTGTACTATTCTCAATCAAGGAACTAACCTCTTTTTTATAGTAATTTATTCACCTTTCCTTTTTATTTTTTTGCATTCTTAGAGTAACTTACATAGAATAGGTAGGTAGTTTTTCAAATTACCATTTTGGTCACACTATTTTTATCTTTGTCACACACTAACAAATCATTTTTAAGTCAAAAAACATTAAAATTTTGTCTTCCCAAGACCTACCTACTTAGATTTCATCACCAAGGGGGAAGTTGTCTTGGTTTTCTAGCTAGATTTAAATACATAATTGAAGGTATATATTTGTAAATCATCTCACCCCTATCACTATGGGATTATTAATTAAGTGGGTAGGCCCTAATACCAAGCTAGTATTATTAGCAATACATATACCTTTTAGCTTAAATGTCCTAAAACCAACCTTAGATTTCTTTCTAGTTCCTTATTTCAACCAGCTTACCAATCACATTAAACTTAAAATTTATTATAACTTAATAACACTTAATATGACCATAGTTATCATTTATTTTCTAGTTGTTACTTTCTCTTTGATCAAGGTATGTTGTATTACAAAAATTGCATTGGAAAGCATTGGTGTTACATTTGTAATATGTGTTCCAATTTGATCAGCTACATTAATCCAATTGCTTGTGTGCTTACTTTCATCTTGCTTAAAAATTATCTTGAAAAACTTTCCTTTGTTCTAGAACACTATCATTCTAGTCAGTATAGTCTCTTAAAAACTACTTAGCTTTCCTACCTATACTACATAGTCAATCTCTCTTAATATGTATCATTATCTTCTTATTTAGTTCCTTGTTTAGTAGTACATAATTGACCTACATAATTGTGTGCACTTATCTTTCTATTCTATGTATTTTATTTACAAAACTCTTTCAACCCAGTCAACTCTATACCTATTATGTGACTTTGTTCTCTACTCGATTGACTATGTCCATGTTCTCCTCTCTTATTTCCTAATCTCATATTCTTACATCAAGCATCATGAAATCCTCTACTAAAATCTTCTCAGACAACCTGAATCCATCTAGACATTATATGGGTTGCTCTTTTATGCCTCTCTTTACCTCCAAATAGGATATTCACTCTTGGATTACTTCTCCTCCCTTATATTTAGATTGAAATATGGTTCATATCACTCCACAAAATGATATTTGTGGATCAAATATTTTTGATACCTATCAAGACAATTACCATATTAAAACATCTCACCATAATGTGGGGAAAATTGACACAAGTTTATCCAATAACCCCACATGGAATCCACCACCTAACAACCCTCCCCCTGATACCAATTCAAGGAGTCCTCCTACAAATACCAATACACCAATTGATACCACTAAGATTCTTGCCCAGTTAGTGCAACAAAAGAACATAATGAAAACATATAACACCTCTAAAATGATGTAATTACAACATCATTTTGTCAACATGGATAATTAACCTCTCATTCAAATCCCTCAAAACATTAAAATTTTTATTCCTCCCCCTCTTAGAGATGTCACATGAAATGTCATTCCCTAACTTATTATGCATAATAAGATGATTCAACACATAAAAAATGAGCCTTTATCCCATTTAATTATTTCTATTTATATTGTTAACATATCTCTAATGATAAATTATGATGGGACTAATGACCCTGCATCTTTTCTTAAGGCATTTGGTAATCTTTATAAATAGTGGTTCCAAACTAATAATTCTCCCACAAATAAAATCTTAGTTAAAACTTTCATTGATGATGTATTGAAATGGTACAATAAAATTCCCCAATATTTCATATGAAAATTAGATTATTTAGTAAATCCTTTAGTTAAAGAGTTTTAACACAATGATCTTCTTAATTATTGCCTTAACCATTTCAATAATGTTAAGCAATCTCCCACTAAATCAACTCATGATTTTATCAAATTATTGAAATATATGGATCAGAAGGATAGTCATAACATGATTGATGATATTTTTTAAAAACTATTTATAATAACATTAACTCCTTCACTTTAATATAAGGTTCAAACTTTTTCTCCTCAAACACTAAATGAAGATCTTGACTAAACTAAGTGTCAAGACTTCCTAATGAAATAGTTTTAAACCAATATAAAACTCATAGAAGGATCTTTTAATAGTAAACTAATGTTATATATGGAAGTTTTTTTCAACCCAGACTAGGAGTTGCTAAAGCTAAAAACCCCCAACCTTCTCACACACTATTAAATGTGCAATAATTTTTAGTTCCCTCTAAACCATTTAGTTATCCTAATGAACCTCCAAAATGGTTTGATACTAATAAAAAAATTTATTTCCACACCAACATTATTCATTCCCATGAAACATGTAGAGTATTATAAAACAAATTTATCTCTTATATGCTTGGTGATTCCCTTAATCACGAAGCTGTAATTCAACTTTATCATTAATATTATATTAACACTTCTAAAAAATGACAAGATCCCAAAATTTATTCTTGTAAAAACTAAAATATCTTTTCATATATAATGCTCAATAAGCAAAAAAATGATGTTTGTTCAATTGATGTTGACTATGACCAATATTACACCAATTCCCAATATGTCAATGTAGCTAAGGTCAATTATCAACACAAAATAGATCACGAATATCTTGTCACCAAACCTAATAAACCATCTTTGGAGGAAAAAATCTCTCAATTATACTATGACTACTCACTTAGCTTTGGAAACCTATTAAAAACCATATCCTCCTTCCAAACACCCAATCATTTCTTTTCCTTCTAAACCTATTTTATATTATAAGCCTCATGTTGGTTTTTCTTCCAAAACCCATTAGAACATTTTATAATAACTCAACTCCATGCCTTGAAAAATACCTCTTATGGAGCTAGTTCATACCTCACTTTATAATTGTAAGTTCCTCATGCAAATACTTCAATAAATTGAAAATTCATATTCTTTATAAGAGGAACCATCTTCTCATGGTCCTAAACTACTCAAAGTACATACCATTTAATCTATTTGTCCTTCTTCAAAACCCTCCATAGAGTTCCTCAAAGAATACATGATCAATGATTATATCCTCTTTCAAACTGATGATCCACCAATATTTATCAAAATATCCATTAATACCACCCTCATTCATAAAGTACTAGTAGATTAAGGGTATGTTAATAATGTGACATCTCTATGGCTCATCTAACAACTTGGTTATAACAAAGATCATCTTAAACAAATTTTCTTGACATGTCATCAATTTGACAAAACTAATCAAAAACCACTTGGTTGTGTTTGGCTCCCTCTTACAATTGGACTTAAGACTATAAAAACCACTATTATGGTTCTCAATTTACCCTTATCTTACAACATACTCCTAAGATGCCCATGGACTCATAAAATTATGGCTATCACCTCTTCCAGTAGCCAATGTATCAAGTTCCTACATAATGGGAAATAGTATAAACATGAGGCCGATCCTAAACCATGGAGTATTCATATTACAAATCCCAAATCTCAATATTGAATTCCCATAATTATGAAGATTAATAATGATCTTTTACCCAAATTCATCAACATGAATCTAGATTTACATGTCACTCTTATTGACTCTGATGATTATGAGCCCAATGACTTGAAAAATACCTATAACACTACCAAGCTACCTACTTACATCTTGGAGTGACTACATCCCTCTTTATTGCCTCATTATCACACCATTCATCTCATCAATGAGATTAATGATTTCCCCCTCCATGCATTACTCAGGAGTGGCTACATTATTTCAAGATCCTTTAATCATGTCTCCATGTAAATTAAGTGACTTAGGCATCTCACCTTTTGAAGTTCTTCCCTAATCATAATCATGTAAAATATCTCTAACTTATGATGATAGTTACATCATTCCCTAAGCTCAATCACAAGAATTATAGGTTTAAAATTATCATAAAACTCTAGCTCAAATACATGCTTTCAATCACGATGTTCATATCATTTCAACAAATTTTGAGATAGCACTTGAATGTCATGTACCTCCTATTGATTCTCCACTCCTCAATACCCCTTGGGTGGTGGAGCAAATTTTACCATATGAACCTATATAAATTTCATCCTCTTCTAAACCTCATACTAAAGTAGTCATTATTTTTAATCCTATCCCTGTCAACAATACTAACAATAAACCAATCAAATTAGATCAACCTTATCCTCATATTCAACCTATTCTTGAGATTACACTCGATGCCAAGGCCATATATGTATGCAAAGTACATTATAAATATGACCGCCATGGTAATAAAATTATTTATCTATAAGTATATGTGGAGTATTATGGTCCTCTTCCCACTTTGCCTAGTGATGAAGCCTTTCTTTAATTACTCCATGATTAATAACCTCAACTCTCTCAACAACATCATAAACTTGGAAATTTCAACCAAAAATACACTTGTTTCAATAACTTAATTATTATCATTGATCCTAAAAAAATATCATTTCCAAGATGGAAATGTTATGCTTATCAAGGAAATTACATGAATTGAATATGGTACCCCCACAACAAATCACAATCTCTAGATAAATTACACCAAATTAACATGATAAAATTATTTTATTATTTTATAAATATCATGATATTTTTTCTTGGTCTTATGAAGACATGTGTAGCATTGATCTTGGCATTATTGTACACAACATCATCACCTATCCTAATGTCAAACTTGTTTGATAAAAATGACATAAATTTCCACCCTAAATTTCCAATTTATGTCATAAATAAACCATTAAAATTCTTTATGATAAATTTATCAAGCCAATGGACTATATATAATTGGCTTCAAACATTATTCCTATTAAAAAAAAAGTCACCATGGTCATTAAAATTTGCATCAATTTTTGTAACCTCAATCTTGCTTGTCCCAAGGACAATTTTTGTTTACCTTCTAGATGCCATCATTGATTACACTACTAGATATTAAATTTCGTCCTTTATCTATGGTTTTTTGGGTTACAATAAAATTCACATTACCCCCAAATATCAACATAAGACAATTTTCATAACGAAATGGGGCACCTATTATTATGTTAAAATGCCCTTTGGCTTCAAAAATGTTGAACTACCTATCAACGAGGTATGACCCAAATTTTCCATGACCTCATCCAAAATATGATGGAAAAATATGTGGATGACCTCATTACCAAGTCTAAGAGCTGAAAAACTTAGGTTTCTAATCTTGTTATCATCTTCAATCATCTTATCAAATATAATGTTAGATTAAACCCCTAAAAATGTATCTTTGGCATCACATATATAGAATTGATAGGTTTCTTAGTCTCTCTTCATGGTATTGATGTTGATCCCACTAAAATTAAAAGCATGATCAACATGCCTATCCCTCATTCAATTATATATATTTACACTTACCTTAGTAAACTTGGGTAAATAAGATGATTTGTCCCCAAAATGGATTATCATTTATATTATGTTATTTCTCTTCTCAAAAAAGTTAATGCTCTTGAATGGATGTATACTTAATATAAATCATTTGAAAATATGGAAGAATCATTGCTTCATCTACCTACCCTTCATCCACCTTCTAACAACCATCCTTAAATGTTATATACTTTTTCCACTCCTGTATCAATTAGGGAAATGTTTTCCCAATAAGATGATACCAGATGTGAATACACCATTTATTATATAATTTAAGGGCCCATGTACTATGAAAAATGTCATGAAAAAGTAGATTTTGATTTCCTCAGTATATATTTTATAGCTAAAAAGATATGTTATTATATGAATTATCAAATAGCTTATGTTATCACTCATTCAAATCTACTCTATCACTTTTATCTAAATCTTTTCTTCTTGGAAACAAAATTGGCAATTAGATAGTCATTGTAATGGAATTTAATCTCCACATTATTATGTAAAAATCTATCAAAGGATAAATTATTACTAACCAACTTGTGGTAACTCCCATACCTACTATAGACCATGCTCAAGATAGACTCCTAGATGATAATATCCTCTATATTGAAGGTCTTAACCAATATGCATCTCTTAAAAATTAGTTCCATAATTTCACTAATGATCTTTAAGAAAGTAATTTACAAGATTCATTTATCCTTCCTAATACTACTAAATCTAAATTAGTTATTGAAGAACTACCTAAAATTAATGTTGATTTACATGAAGATAGTTGGACCCTTTATTTTGATGGTGCCAAATGCCATCGTTGAGTTGGGGAAAGTTGTATCCTCACTATTCCACTTGTTAAAACTATCTCTTTGTAATTTTAATTTAAATTTGATGTTACTAATAATATGGTAGAATACGAAGCATTAATCCTAGGCATAAGAGTGGCACTTGATTTAGACATCACATATCTAAATGCTTTGGGTGACTCTAAACTCATCTATCGATATGTTAATATTGATTATTAATGAAAAAGTGAAAAGATTATTAATTATTATCAAATATCCACTACCCTTGTAAAATGATTCATTTATTTTACCATCCATCCCATCCCTCGAGATCAAAATTTTATTGCTAATTCACTTCCTTCTTCAGCATCTCTTTTTCATCTACACCAAGTTCTTACTGATTTTACCTTTATTATCTAAATAATAAATTCTCAATCTTACATTCAACCACCCATTTTACTTATCTATAATATTAAGGCTATAACCATCCCAAAAAGACCATGGTACAAAGACATCATTCAATTATTTGAGAATTAAACCTATCATCCAAACACATATTCACACAAAAATAATTTTATTAAAAAATAAGATCTCAAATATGTATTTTGATATAACATCCTTTATTATCACAAAGCTAAAGGTACCCTACTTTCTTGTGTTATGAAAAAAAAGGTTCCTCCTCTCCTTGAAAAAGCACATGGGGAAGTTTATGGTTGTCACTATATTGGACACAATACAACATGAAAATACTTATGCATGGGTCTCTTTTGGCATACTCTTGAAAAAGATGCCATTAGTTTCACTAAAAAGTTTAATCCCTACTAAATTCATGATGATCTAATCCATTTAACTCTAGTCGAGCTCCAAACTATGGAGTCTCCCTGGCCATTCTTAACATGGGGATTATATCTCATAGGTAAACAACTTAGATTATAGGGTGGACATGTATTTAACATCACAACTACAGAGTATTCTACCAAATGGGTCAAAGCCATGACTCTCATCAATTTGACCAAAACAACCATTAATAAATTCATCTTCAATAAAACTATTGATTATTTCATCATCCTCATACTATCATTTATAATAATGGTGGTAATTTTAAAAATAAAGACATTAAATAACTATATGCTAAACTCAAAATAAATCATAAAGTTTCCATGCCCTACCATCCACAATTAAATGGCCAAGCTAAGGCCACCAAAAAAATATTAATAAAATTATCTAAAATATAATTCATGAAACTCACATGGATTGGCATCTTCATCTATATCCCACTCTTTGGGCCTATCACACTAGTTTACATACCACTACTGGGGCAACCCCATTTTCACTAGTTTATGGTTCTCAATCAGTCCTCCCATTAGGAGTTGAGATTCCCTCTCTCTATATATATCCTCACGGTATCATACATAAAAATAAATATGTGAAGCTTACCTTCATGGTCTCTATATTATTAACAAACATTATCTTTTTGTTTTGATCCAAAAATCAGATTTACCCCACTTAGATAAATCAAATAGTTTTTTTAATAATTGGATACTGACAAATCTCAATTCCTCATTTGAAATAGAATTGGTTACAAAATTCTCAATTTCCCAATTAAATAAAATATGAAATATATTTAATATTCAGACTAATCCATGAACAATAACTAGCCCTTGCTAATAAATACTATTTTATTTTTAAAATATTATTTTTTATCAGAATGTAAAAATTGTTTGAACAATTCTAAATATTAGTAATTTGATAAACTCATATAACTCTATTTTTCATTTAAAACATTCCAAAAATATTTTATTTTTATAAAATAATATCTTAATTAATTCTTCATAATTTATTTTCCAAAATATCAATAACAATTTAAAAACTTATAATAATAGAAAACTAAAAATAAAATAGAGACCATAGATTGTTTACAAGGTTCACCAATTAGCTACATCCCTAGGTTCATTCAAATAATTTCATTTAAATAAGATATACATACAATTATTAAACTTACATCCTTACATAAATTTCATTTGGTTTATAAACCTCTAAAGAACTCTGATCACAGATCATAAACAACTTTCAATTCCAAAATAATCACTTGCAAACATATATATATGAAATGGGTAATTTCTCTCTCTTCAAAGAGGAAAAACACTCTCAAAATATTTATAAACTACCTCTTGGTCATAAACACCTCTTTGTAATCTACAGAAATTAAAAAAAAATATTATGCCTCTATCCAAAATAATACATAGCCTCTGTATATTCTCGTATGCTTTTTCAGTCTACAAAATCCATCTATGAAAAATCCACCACTACCTCTATAAAAGCACTTACAATTTATATTTCTCAATGAATCTATGGCATTGGTTGTGCATTGGCTAATAGATCTATGTTGGGCAATCTTTTTTGGGTTTCCCTACCTTCGTACATTGGTTGGGCACTAACCATTTTCCTGAATTAGTATTTCATCTTACTAACATGGCATTGTATTTTTTATTTCAATAATGAATCCCATAATTTATGGGAGGTTTAAACTCCATGCTTAATTTATCAAAACACATTCCACAAATAAAAACATTGATGCTTAACCTTTTAACTTTTTGACCATGCCAAAGACAAGTTCAAAATCCTCATGGAATAAATGATGGGAACTTGCATGTTTAAAGTTTTTAGCATAGAAGATATGTCCCACCAACCATATGACTCCATAAAAACTATGACCCTTTTAAAGTGGGGATCCACATAGGAGTGGTATGCATGTTTTGAGTTTGACATCATACATTTAAATTAATATTGGATTACTTTTTAAAACTACCAACCACGTGGAAGACCCACATATAGAGTAGGAAAAAAGGTGGGTGAAGGAAAATGCATTCATGGTAAGCACCAAAGGTAAGGAATATGAGGATAATGTTTTATTAAAACTTCTCCCACAACTTTCAACGTAACCCATGTAACCTGGTACAAGGATAATGATAAAGTGTATGATATAAAGTTTAATTTAAACATTTTCATGGAAAGGACAAAGACCAGATAACTTTCCACATGGGAAAAGGGGAGAGTTGAGTTTTGGAATTAAAAAAAGGGTAAGTGGTTTGAAATATTAGATCCCATGTAAATATCCTTGCTCCCATCCAAAATGTAAAAGGGAATTCCATGTGGGAATGGGAGTGGGAATAAATTTATTTTTGGGATTTAAATTTATAAATAAAATATCCAATGGAATGATAAATAGGATATTTAATTAATTAAACATATCCCATGGTAACATAGAAATACTTTAAATAGAATATTTAATTAATATTTTTAAAATGGAGGAATTATAATGGGAATAAATATTTCTTAAGCCATAAAAAAATCCTCTCGATCAAACCTCCCCAATAATATCATTTTGGTCCCCAAAAGGTTAAGTCATCCATTGAATCTCCAAACACTTGAATCTACCAAAAATCATTACAAAATATCATGGTAATGATTCAAAAATTTAATTGAATCCCTGAAATATTAATGAAAGAAACATATACCCAATACGAAATTGTAAATAGAAGTAAACTACCTACTCAAATGTCACATCTACAAAATGGTGAATCTGCCAATCACTACAAAATGATCACCAAGTGTAACTTCAAACTAGTTTTTTAGTGTAATAAATATAAACACTAATTATAACCACTTTTGATAGTTACAAATAAATGCTTAAAATGAGTGAGGGACTTATAAGATATGAAAATATCATGCATAGCTACATAAAGTTTTTAAAATTATTACAATTATAATTGGTACCCAAAAAGGGTCTTAGAAGTCTATATTTTCACAATGTAATTGACAAAATATATACTAAAATACAAATTTTCTAAAAATAGATATAATGATCATGCCCCATATAATCTTCATACTATTGTCAAGGTTTAAAAATAAATTTTTACCAAAAACCCAAATGTGATAAAAATAATCCAAGTATGATAAACCTGTCCCTCGGATTTTATCTATAGATTACTCTAATAAACCATAATTCAAATCTTAAATCATTTGAGAATATCTCTAATTTTAAACATGAGTTAATTCCTTTTACCAATGCATCAATAATTCAAAACATATTAAGGAGAATCAAAATAGAGCTTTTAGCAAAACCATAAACATGAGAAAATAATCCAAGTATGATAAACCTGTCACTCAAATTTTTTCAGAGTTGATAGCTCCAAAAATTGCTCAAAGCCAAAATATATTCCTTTTAAATGGAATCCCAAAAATTGATTTGAACATTTGCATGCTAATAAAATAACACAGCTATGTAAACATGAAACTAAAGAATTGATTGCCAACCCATTTTATCACATGTTCCTCTTTATGTAGTTTAATTTCCTTAGTGAATACTTGTGTAGCTATATGGGTCATATCTAAAAATGTTAGTTTAATAATCCTTTAATTTTTCACAACTCTCCAATGTTTTTTGGGATGAATCTACCAACACATATTAACCTCATGTCCTTTCTTGTTATAATGAGTACAAAAACATTTGTCCACGCTTTTAGAAAACATACTCTTACTTTCATTCTCAGAATAGTCTTTAAGAGAGTGGTATTTCAAAATATTTCCTAACAAAGATTTATATTTCCAATATTTAGCTACACAGTGATTATACAATCTATAAAAACTACATGGATAAACATACCATAAATTATGTATATTGTAGTCAAAAATAATTTTGGAATATTTATGTTGTCTGATAGAATTAGAATCAACATTATTTCAAGTGTGATGAAAATAAAGTGTTTTACCTTCCATCCAATATGGTTTACACTTCTCTGTAGCACCTCTTGCCTCTACTTTCTCAAAGTATTTACCTGTTTCATTCTAAATACCAAATCTATGTCCCAAACCTACATGATAAGGCTTATCCTCTACATGAATGGGGTTAGTAATGCCTTGGCCATCTTTTCTAAGGTGTTTTATATTAAATCCCATTTTAACAAGTAATTTTAAACCTATACCTCTAGTGTATTATTAAAACTTACAAAAAAATTCTTTTTATCAGATTCATGATAGAAAGGAAAAATAACTGGCGACTCACATTCACTTATAGTTTTTACTGAATCTATATGTGCACTTTGTGGGAGAGGAAAGTCCTATATGCGTAATGGACTTATTTTTCTCCTTCATTCCATCGTCATTTTTAAAATTTGACAAGAGCTCGTCCTTGACTTGCAACTCTTTTTCAACCTTTCAACTTCCTCTTCCAAGGAGTAAAACATTACTCTTAAGAAAGAGTTATTTTCCTGAATCTACATATTAAAGGCTTTGAGATCATCAAGTTTCTCTTTTTTAGACAAATTTCCCATGGTTTCCTATTCCTACAAAAAAATTGTACTTCTAACACTGTGAATAGAGTAAAAAACAAGTATAAAATAATCCAACCAATACTAAAACTAAATTCAAATTTTCACACAATCAAAAGCTAATTCCTATATTCTAATTGCTTTGATACTAAATTGATCTAAAAACTAGATTTACCCCCTTTAGATAAATTAAATAGTTTTTTAAATAATTAGATATTAACAAATCTCGATTCCTCAAGTGAAATAGAATTGGTTACAAAATTTTCAATTTCTCAATTAAATAAGATAGCAAATGGATTTAATAATTAGATTGATCTATGAACAATAATTATCCCTTACTAATAAATGCTATTTTAGTTTTTTTTTAAATGTTTTTTAATCAAAATGTAAAAATTGTCTGAATATGAGTGTTTTGGTAAACTGATATAGCTCTAATGTTCATTTACAACATTCCACAAATATTTTATCTCTGTAAAATAATCTCTTAATTAATTCCCTATAATTTATTTTCTAAAAAATTAATAATAATTTAAAAACTAATAATAATAGTAAATTGAAAATAAAATAAAGTCCACAAATTATTTATGGGGTTTACCAATTAGCTATGTCCCCAAGTTCATTCAAACTATTCCATTTAAATAAGATGTAAATACAATGATTAAACTTACATCCTTGAATCATTTACATTTGGTTGATCAACCTATGAAGAACTCTGATCACAAATCACAAATGTCCTTTGATTCCAAAATGATCACCTACAAATATATATCTCTAGAATGGGTAATTCTCTCTCTCTCTCTCTCTCTCTCTCTCTCTCTCTCTCTCTCTCTCTCTCTCTCTCTCTCTCTCTCTCTTTCTCTCTCTCTCTTCAAGGAGGAAAAGCACTCTCAAAAGGTTTATAAGATACCTTCTAGTCATAAAGCCCTCTTTGTAATCTATATAGATTAAAGATATATTCTACCTCTATCTTAAAAAATACATAGCCTCTATATATTCCCATATATTTTCTCTATCTGCAAAATCCACCACTACCTCTAACAAAAAACCTATAGTTTATATTTCTCAATGCCTCCATGGCATTGGCTGGGCATTGACTGATAAATATATGTATGGCAATTGTTTTTGGTTTTCCCCTACCTTTGTACATTGGCTAGGCACTAACCATTTTCCCAAATTGAGATTTCATCTTAACAGTATGGTGTTCAATATCTTATTTCAAGAATGAATCCTATAATTTATGGGAGGTTGAAACTCCATACTTTATTTATCATAATACTTCCCATAAATAACAAAACCAATGCATAGCCTTTTAACTTGCTGACCATGCCAAAGACAAGTGGAAGATCCTAATGAAATAAATTGTGGGAAATTACATGCTTAAAGTTTGTAGCACCAAAAATATGTTCTACCAACTATATTAATCCATCAAAACCATCACCCTTTTAAAGTGGGGATCCACGCCGGAGTGGGGTGCTTGTTTTGAGTTTGACATAATAAATTTAAATTAATATTGGCTTACCTTTTAAAACTACTAACCATGTTGAATACCCATGTAAAGAGTAGATACAAGCTAGGTGAAGGACAATGTATGCATGGTAAGTGCCAAAGGTAAGGAATATGACTATAATGTTTTATTAAAACTTCTCCCATTACTTTCCATGCCACCCTTGCAATGTGGTGTAAGGATAATGATAAAGTGTATGGTATAAATTTCTAATTTAAAAATTTTCATGCAAATAACAAAGACCAAATAACTTTCCATGTGGGAAAAGGGGAAAGTGGAGTTGTGGATTAAAAAAAAGGTAAGGGGTTTAAAATATTAAATCCCATGTCAATATCCACACCCCCATCCAAAATGTAAAAGGGAATCCCATGTGGGAATGGGAGTAGGAATAATATTTATTTATGGGATTTATATTTATAATTAAAATATCCAATGGAATGATAAATATGATATTTAATTAATTAATCATATCCTATGGTAAAATAAAAAAACATTAAATAGGATATTTAATTAATATTTTGAAAATGGAGGAATTACAGTGGGAATAAATATTTTTCAAACCATAAAAAAAATATTTCAATTTAAACCTCCCCAATGAGACCCTTTTGGTCCCCAAAAGGTTAAGTCACCCACTAAATCTCTACGTAGTTCACTCTACAAAACATCACTAAAAAATATCATAATAATGATTCAAAAATCAAATTGAATCCCTAAAATATCAATGAAAGAAATATCTACACAATACCAAATTGTAGATAGAAGTAAACTGCTTGCTCAAATGTCACATCTCCAAAATGGTGAATCTACCAATCACTAAAAAATGATCACCAAGTACAACTATAAACCAATTTGTTAGTGTAATAAATATACACAGTAATTGGAACCACTTCTGACAATTACAAATAAATGCCCAAAATGAGTGAGGGACTTATAAAATATGCAAATATCATGCATGGCTACAAAAAATTTGTAAAATTATTACAATTACAAATGGTGCCCGAAAATGGTCTTATAAACCTCTATTAGCACGATGTGACCAACAACATATATAGTAAAATGAATTTTTGTTCAAAATAGACATACTAATTATGCCCCATATAATTTGCATATCGTTGTCAAGGTTTAAAAATGAAGTTTTACAAAAACTCAAATGTGAGAAAAATAATCCAAGTATGATAAACTTGTCCCTTGGCTTTTCTCTATAGGTTACTCCAATAAACCATAATTCAAATCTTAAATCATTTGAGAATATCTCCAAGTGTAAACATGAGTTAATTCATTTTACCAATGCATTAGGAATTCAAATTTTTTTAAGGATACTCAAAATAAAGCTTTTATCAAAAACATAAACATGAGTAAATAATCCAAGTATTATAAACCTATCACTCAAGTTTCCTCATAGCTGGTAGCTCTAAAAATTGTTCAAAGTCAAAATATATTCCTTTCAAATGGAATCCCTAAAACTATTTTGAACATTTGCATGCTAATAAAATAACACAACTATGCAAACATGAAACTAATAAATTGCTTAACAACCCAATTTATCACATGTTCTTATTTAGGTGGTTTAATTTCCTCACTAAATACCGATGTAGATGCATGGGTCATATCTGAAACTATTAGTTTAATAATGCATTCCTTTTCCACAACTGTCCAATGTTGTTTGGGATGAAGCTACCAACACTTATTAACCTCATTTCCATTTTTTTTACAGTGAGTAAAAAAAAATTTGTCCACTCTTTTGGAAAAAATACTCTTACTACCATTCTCAAAACAAAATCTAGGAGAGTGGTCTTTCAAAATCTTTCCTAACAAAGATTTACATTTCCAACATTGGCTATATAGTGATTAGACAATCCACAAAAGCCTCATGGATAAACATACCACATTTTTTGTATATTGTACTATAAAATAACATTAGAATATTTATTTTGTCTAGTAAAAATACAATCAACATTATTGAAAGTGATGAAAAGAATGTGTTTTAACTTCCATCTGAGATGGTTTACACTTTTCTTTAGCACCTCTTACTTCTACTTTCTCAAAACATTCACTTGTTTCATTTTAAATAATAGATTTATTTTCTAAACCTACACAATGAGGCTTATCCTCTACCTAAATGGGGTTAGTAAAGACTTGTCCATAAATTTCAAGGCATTTTCCATTAAATTCCATTTTAACAAGTAATTTTGAACTTATACCTTTAGTGTGTTGTTCAAACTTATAATTTTTTTTATCAGATTCATAATGGAAATGAAAAGTAACTAGTGACTCACATTCACTTACAATGCTTAATGAATCTATTTGTGCACTTGTGGGAGAATAAAGTCCTATATGCATAATGGACTTATTTTTCTCCTTCATGCCATCATCATTTTACAAACTTGGCAAGAGCTCATCCTTAGCTTGCAACTCTTTTTTCAACCTTTCAATATCTTCTTCCATGGAGTAAACCTTTACTCTTAAGAAAGAGTTCTCTTGATGAATTTACATTTTAAATGCTTCAAGCTCATGAAGTTTCTCTTGTTTGGATCCTTGCCCATGGTTTCCTATTTTTGCAAACAATATGTCTTTCCAACACTACAAATGGACTAAACAACAAGTTTGCAATAATCCAACCAATACTAAAATTGAATTCAAATATTTACACAATCAAAATCTCATCCCTTTATTATAACTACTCTAATACCAAACTAATCCAAAAATTGGATTTACCACCCTTAGATAAATCAATTTTTTTAAAAATAATAGGATACTAACAAATCTCAATTCCTCAAGAGAAATAGAATTGGTTAAAAAATTCTCAATTTTTGAATTAAATAAAATAGGAAATGGATTTAATATTTAGACTAATCCATGAACAATAATTAGCCTCTACTAATAAATACTATTTTATTTTTAATTTTTTTTATTAGAACATAAAAATTATCTGAACAATTCTAAATATGAGTGATTTGGTAAACTCATATAACTTTATTGTTCGTTTACAACATTCCATAAATATTTTATCTCTATAAAATAATCTCTTAATGAATTATCCATAATTTATTTTTCAAAATATCAATAATATTTTAAAAAATGATAATAATGGAAAATTGAAAATAAAATAGAGACCACATATTGTTTATAGGTTTCACCAATTAGCTACATCCCTAGATTCATTCAAACCATTCCTTTTAAATAATATGTAAATACAATGATTAAACTTACATCTCTAAATAAATTATTTTTAGTTTATCAATAAACATCATTTGATTCCAAAATGATCACCTGTAAATACACACACACACACACACACACACACACATATAAAATGGGAAATTTCTCTCTCTCTCTCTTCAAGGAGGAAAAACACTCTCAAAAGGTTTATAAACTACATTATGATAAAAAGTCTCTCTTTTTATTCTACACAAATTAAGAAAATTATTTTTCCTCCATCCAAAAAAATACACAACCTCTATCTATTCTCATATCTTTATCTGTTTGTAAATTCACTTTATGCAAAATCAACCACTGCCTCTATAAAAACACCTACAATTTATATTTTTCAATGCCTCCATGGTATTGGATGGGTATCGAATAACATATCTATGTTGAGCAATATTTTGTAGTTTTCCCATGCCTTCATACATTAGCTAGGCACTAACCATTTACCCGAATTGAGATTTTTTTTATTAACAACATGACATTGAATTTCTTATATCAAGAATGAATCCCGTAATTTATGAGAGGTTGAAAATCCATGCTTAATTTATCAAAACACTTCCCACAAATAAAAAACCAATGCATAACCTTTTAAATTGTTGACCATGCCAAAGATAAGTAGAAGATCCTTATGGAATAAATGGTGGGAACTTATATGTTTAAAATTTGTAGTGTCAAAGATATGTTCCACCAACCATATGACTCCATCATAACCATCTCCCTTTTAAAGTGAAATCCTCATAGGAGTGGCATTCATGTATTGAGTTTGGTGTCATACATTTAAATTGATTTTGTCTTACTTTATAAAACTATCGACCACATGGAAGACCCATGTAGAGAGAAGAAAAAAAGGTGGGTGAAGGAAAATTAATGCATGGTAAGCACCAAAGGTAAGGAATATGAGGAAAATGTTTTATTAAAACTTCTCCCACAAATTTCCACACCACCCATACAATGTGGTACAAGTATAATGATAAATTATATGGTACACATGTTAATTTAAACATTTTCATGCAAATAACAAATACCAAATAACTTTCCACATGGGAAAAGGGGAAAGTGGAGTTTTAGAGTATAAAAAGGTAAGTGGTTAAAAATATTAAATCCCATGTAAATATCTACACCCCCATCCAAAATTTAAAAGGGAATTCCATGTGGGAATGGGAGTGGCAATAAAATTTATTTTTGGGATATAGATTTTTAAATAAAATATCTAATAGAAAATGTTGGCTAGATATTTTGTAGGCTTATCAAAGTACCTAGGAAGTCATGGGATTAAAACCCCTTCATTTAATGGTGAAGCTCCCATATTCTTATGTCTATTTACTTCTAACTATTCACAATTTTAGTTATTCATAATTTATTCATAGGATATGCACAAGTCATCTTAATTTGGAGTATTACTTTAATCACAAAGTTTATGAGCCATAATAAAGTGATTTTGTAGCAAGTAGTTATTTTAGACAATATGTTAAAAAACTTTGGGAAATAGAGAATGAAAAGAATAGAATATGTGAGAAGAAATAAGTTGCACTTCATAATAATTAGTTTTACAGATCTTATTGAATATATACAAGCAAATAAACATTCAAGAGATGATAATCCTTTCAGAAAATGATTAAGAAATATTAGAAATCATATTTAGATTTAAATATAACTCAAATTTTACCATTTTAATCTTCAAAAAATGTACCAAAATATTTCCTTAGATGCAAAGTTCCATAGAAATTAACTTCCTTCTTATTCACTTTGAACTAATTTTATATAAAAGAAAAACATAGAAATCTAAGCATAAAGTTTTAGATTACTTAAACTCTCTTGATTCAGTTACAATTACTTTCCAAAAATTACCATCATTTGGCACATAATCCTTCACTATTATTTATAGTGACTTACATGTCAAAGTCAAATAGGAGACAACTCCTTGAATTCCCATGTGTTGTGATAAAATTTGAAACCATTGAGAAACATTTTCATTGAATTTCTCCTCTGTGACATGCAATGACCGATGACATGTATCACTTGTTAGTTTTACTATTTGAATCAAAAATAGTCTCTTTGCATGTAATGAAAAGTTTTCTCAATTAATTTATGTTTTACAAAATGACTTTAAGTAATGGAATCTGACCTAGTAACTTAAGTCTTACATCTTACAAAGTAACTCGCTTTTACAAGTAACTTCACTAAATGACATTACTTACAAAGTAATTACATACAACAAAGTTACTTCAAACATATTACATGAAGAAAATAGAATAAAATGGAAGAAGAAATAAGTTGTCATGAGTAGGAGTAATAACAATCATTCTAAGTTGTGGACTTCAGATCTACACTTTTTTCTATATTTGATATGCCAAGACATCATGGACTATATTTTTACATCATCTAATTTGGTAAGTGATATGCCTTTCAGTTTCATATCTCATTAATTCTCTTTCCATTTTCCTATAATAAGCTTTCACTCTCTCAAGTCTTGGTTCAAGCCTCTTGATTTCTTGTTGACTCTTGATTAACTCCTTTATAGATTTTATTGTGAAAGGAGTTGTGACCTTTTCAATTAATTTCTTAATTTTTTATGTAACTATTTAGGTGTCTTTGGAGTTTTTTAAGACCAAATGTTAGTGAGACCAAAGATACAATCATCTAGATCCATTTTCTAATTACGAGCATATTCTTCTAAATTATTCAAATCATCAAGCATTGACCCAAAAATATGCATGTAAAAAGATATGAGGTGTTCCTCTTGTTTTAGTTTTTCTATTGACCCTTTAGGAATAATTTGTTCTTCAATTAAAAATTTCTCACTCAAAGTCTTTATTCTTTGAAGACTTTCTTGCTACAACTTAGAAATTCCATTCTCATTTTCTATCTCCTTCACTACTATCTTTATCTATGCCAATTTATTTTCAATGTTAGATAGAGTACCTAGGACCTCGAGAAACCATTTCTAAGTAGTCTCCACTATATTTTCTAGCCATTCATCAAAGGCTTTGGGATTATCCTCAATTTAATCTACCTTTGTCATTATTTATTGATCAAATGATCAAATGTAGCTTTTGAAAGTAATGATTATTGTGTATTATATCTTTCCAGCTTAGTAATTATTTCACACAACTTTACAATTTACTCCTTTAATTTAGCTTTGTCAACTCCCTCTTTATCAAGCCTCTAGAACAGAGTATTGATCAAGGTCTAAGTATCTTATTTCAATCCCTCTTTAGTTACTTCTCCAAGGGGTACCTTTGTGACCATTAAGTCTTGTTTAGTGACTTAATCTTTACCTTTAATTTGAGGAGGAATGGATGCCTCTAAAAACTTCTACCATGAAGGTTCAATTATCAGCTTAGAAGTCATTTTAGCACTTTTAGGCTTCTTTCCTTTTTGATCAAGACTCTTTAGCAATTTCGAATCAATCTTCTCTAGATTTATTGCTTATTTAGTCTCAAGAATTATTTGTAAAGCTAACCATGATGATAAGTCCATGTTTGTTGAAGTATTTGAATGTAATACCATTTACTACTGATTGTTTCTTTCTACTTAACAGTTGGTATATGGTTTGCAGGAAGCAGGTCAGGTCATTCACAGGGTTTTCTGATTGAGTGGGAGTTCTAGGAAGGAGCTTCTTATGTATCTAAAACACCTTTTACTACATTAAAAACTAATTGGTCATCCTTTTCTTTATCTACCTTTTCTCTACTTATTTTTCTTTATCTCTCTCTACCTCATTTTCCTTCTCCTTTTCTTCCTTTACCTCTACTTTTTTCTATGGCTCAACCATTTCCTTTTATTTTTCTTATGATACCTCTTGAGATGGGGTCACTTTTTTAGTAGATACCTATTCTAAATCCTTTTGAGTGGTTATTTGATCATATAAAGGAGATGGAGGTGGAGTATTAAGTGGAGAAGATAGAAGATGAGGAGGATTAATAACATCAATCTCCTTTTTAATTGGTTTATTTAGAGGATTGATGCTATGATATTTTAGAGGTAGCATGAGTGTTGATGGATATGTGATAGGTGAAATAGAAGTAGGAATGATGGGAGGAGAATTATCTATGGAAGATACCAAAGGAAGTGTAGTGATAGATGGATGAATTGGTTCTTTATCCTTCACCACATAATAGGTGTCATCAACATTCTTCTTCAAATGTTGCTTTCTCCTTGAATTACCTTCCTCCTCTAAATTAACTAAGTAGTTTCAACATTCTTCTATGTGGAAGTCATCAGAATTTAAAGAATTTCTTATTAAGCACTTTAGAATTGCATTTCTCCTCCTGAATTAGGCATCCTCCTCTAAATTAACTTTCAGTAGTTTCAATCATTAATCTCCTTCATGTAATATTTTCTCTTTATTTTTACATCTATGTGGAAGTCATGGAAAAGTACCATAGAATTTTATGCATATAAAGAATATATTTTAACTTGATGTTTACTAATAAATATGATCTAGATTAGAATTTGAGAGCATTATCCCCTCCTATTGTATGGTAGGCATCACTAGTTACAATTCCATCATCTTTCATGTCCTCTAGAATTTTTACTAAATCATGAATCTAATAAACAATCAATCTACTATTTTCTCTTATTTTTACATCAAATTCATCCCTAAAATCAATCCAAAAGTCTTCATGTACATGAATATGCATATACTCAAGAGAAACTATATTTTAAGCTATGTATCTGCAATAAAAATATGATCTAGATTCAAAGTGGATTTGATTTTAGTTGTGGTACATCTCTATCTTCACATTATTTGATTTTTAGATGCTTTCATAATGATAGTTACCAATAGCAATGGAAAAACTAACTGAGAAATGATGAATCTTTAATTGTAGGTTATGCAATTTTACTAACTATCTACATAATTCCATAATAATCCATTTAACATTAGAATAAATTAAAAATTTGACTAGTGTGCCTGAGAATTTACCAACTTTGATGTATGTGAAATTGATAAATTTAATGAAGATGCATCCAAAATGGGAAATTGCTTCCCATGCTACATCTGACACTCTCTTATGTTTTAAATAAATAATCAACTTACAAATGATTTCATAACATAATCCATCATTTACCCTCTTAAAATGCTTGAAGTATTTTGAAAGAACCAATTGGGAATAATATTCATGTATAGGCTCTGATGCCAATGTTCCTTTTGTAGTTAATCTATAAAAAGCTTCACTTGATGATACTGCATATACTAGATATAAAGTCATTTTGAAATCTAGAGTTTATAAAACATTATTCAGCTACTGGTCAATGTTATCACTTATCATCCTTGACCACTCAATCATTTCATAACTCCTATTGATATCAATGACCCTGATATATGCATACATCTAGGTTGAAAATCACTTTGCATTCTTATCTATATTTACTTTGCATAACAAATGAGTGATTTTATCAACTTTGTATATGAATTCAGACCTTACTATTTATTTTGGGAACCTTGAGGGCTACTTAACTTTCTTTAGATAGTTAGTGTTCATTACCTTGATACACTCTAAAGTTTTTCTTTCTTAGAGATTTGTGGCTTTCTCTATTGATAAATCTATAATTTTAGACCTTGTTTGGATCTTTAAATAGTAGTTAGAGTATTGAACATCAAGCCTAATTATTACATTGCCTAAAGCATCTTTCACTATTCTAGTGAGAGAGTCATAGTGTTTCTCACATTCTAGGACAAATTGAGGTAGTTGTGCAAAAATTGGGAAAGTTACAACTTACATGATTCTATTATTGGTTTACTGCTTGCATGAGTGGAATCTTGATGATAGCTTTGGATATCTCCAATAACCCTATTATGGACACATGCCGTGTCACTAATTTCTAATGCTTTGGACACAATACTAGACTCAATGGGCTACCCCTTATACTCATACTTCAATTTTGGCTCTTGTGATTTCATAATTTTCTTTGATTTTGTCTTGCCCTTCCTACTTGGCCCTGGTATTTCCTTTATTACTATATTAGTACCTTATTCAATGAGAGTTAATACTTCTTATACTTCTACTTTAGTTGCTTCTTCATTTGATCCTAACATTTGTTGTGATTTATACCTTAAAGACTTGGTGAATGCTCTTGAGAACTCAATAATTTCTCATATTGATTTAGAAATGATTAAATAATTGACTGAGGTTATTTTATCAACACATTATCAAGATTTAGGTTATAAGGTACTTTTATCAAGTGATAAGCTTTTTAAACTTTGTCTAACTTGTTCTAAGTGAAGGAGTGGTAAAAATCTAGGAAGGTTTAGAAAATCTTCAAGTTTTCAACATTTAAGACTCTGAGTAAGTTGGAAGTATTTTCAAATTTAGGTTTTTCTTAGCTTACAACTTCATGTTTATCTTAGATAGTTACTTGAGTTTGAGAGTCTGAATAATTAGGATGTTATGAGGAGTCAAAGTTTCTCTTAGGTAGTTTACTAGGTTTTTTAAGACTCATGAATTAGAGTTTCTTTCAATAAGTTACTAAGGTTGAAAAAATTAATGAAGTAGAAGTAAGGAGTAATTGTAATTATAGCTAAGAAGTAATGGGAAGTCCAAGTAAGTGATCTTTTGAGAGGTTCATGTTCTTCGAAACTAGTTACTTGGGTTCAGGAGTCCGAACAAGTAACAAGTTATAGAAAACCCAAGTAGCTAGGCTAGGTCAACAACTAGGTTTTTCTTTTAGGAAAATTTAACCTTTTAGGATTTAGTGTCTAATTTTCACATGTTAACTACTTATCATATTTTTACAAGGTTTTAAATAACATTTTGCATACAAAATGGGATTTTTAAATGTAAGTAGAATGAAAAATGGCCAAGAAAAACCAAAATGATGAATGAAAGCTAACTAGTAGGAAAAATAAAATTTTAAACTAGAAATGGAACAAGAAAATAGGTGAAAAATAATCAAAATACCTTGAATGCAAATGAGTTAAGAGGAAATTTCTCCAAAATCACTCCAAAATCTCAAATGACATCGATCATGATTTACAGGGGTAATAGCTTAGTTGAACAACTTGAAAGCCAGGTATGAAATGAGGTAGAATTTTAAATTTTTATTTTAACCCCCACATTTATGACAAGTAGGAAACACATGTGAGGATAGTCATGTAAGCCTTAGCATTTTGTCATGTTTCACATACTACTTTGCTTAATTTGGCATTTAAGGTCAAGTAGCTTCATAATCTTGATTTAGTCTTAACTTGTGAGTACTTCAATATTATGAACCCTTATCACTGTTACTTGTGACTTTGAGAAATTAAAGTATCTTTAAAACTCTAATTTTCTCTAGTTATTATTATATGGGTTATAGAAATACTCTACTTAACTTTTAATGTGAAGCAAAGTTATTTCTTAATTATGGTTTGAACTAGGTAGTGTAACTCAAGTTTACGGGGACAAATTATTTCTTATTTAATAAGTGAACTTAGAGAACCTGAGTTAGCTTGGAAATGAGCCCAAACACTCAGCTTTTTTAACCTTTAGGAAAGATGGGAAAATGTGTTTTTCAATGATGGCTCAGGCAGACATTTTCTCACCTCCTAAAGTAATTTTAAGTAATTTGGAATGAAAACAACCATAATAAAAATGACTAAAGACTAAGTATTATTCAAGGGACTAATTTTAAACAAAAACAATTGACTTAGAAAAGATAAAAGACAAAAGTTTAATAGGGGTATCCCAAAATTCTATGTGTGAAATTTTAGGAGATACCAACTAGCTTTGATTAAAGAATATTTATTTCTATTAGAAAAAAAGGAATAAGGATGAGATCCTAGTATCTCTAGTTTTGAGTCTTGTTTATTGGGTATGGAGTCATGTAAAAAATCAATCACAAAAAACTACTAAATAAACAAATAAATATAAAAACAAAAACAAAAGAATAAAAGAAAGACTGAGAACTTATTTATATACATATAGGTGTTACCTTACTTTTAAATTCTTGTACAGCTTCAAGTGTTATCTATTGTATGGCAGCATCAGTTCAATTATATCCTAATAAGCTAGGATGAAACTATCTCTTCCAATAATCTTCTTTATAGTGAAAGGCCTTTTCCATAATGAGTCAAACTTACCATCCTTTCCTTTTTATTCATTCTACTTATCCCATATAAGGACCAAGTCACCAACTTCAAACTATCTTTTTTGAGCCTTCGTATCATATATATTATTCACTTTCATCTGGTGATCAGTCAATTGATAAACAACTTGAGTATGAACCTATTGCAGTTTAATGAGAAACATAATCCTATTATCAAGTAAATCTTGATAAGTTTCATCTTCAATAACTTTAGACAATTGAAAATGAAGAAACTCTATGGTGATTGGTATCTCAAAATTTGTTTAATATAGTATTTTAAAAGGTGACATACTAGTGACTTTCTTTGGAGTAATTTTGTCAGCCACAGTGCATCAAACAAATTCTTGTGCCAAGTATATTGATTATTATCTACTAGCTTATGAATGATAGTCATCAAGTTCTTGTTACTTGATTTAACTTGACCGTTCCTCTAACGATAATGATTTGAAGCATGAACTAGATCTATTCCATATGAGTAATAGAAATTAGTTATCTCTACTAAATAAAAGTTGATTGCATTATCTATTACTATCTTGTTTGGGACACCAAACCTTACTATGATATTCTTTTTGATAAAATCACATATAACTTTTAAAGTGACATGACTGATAGGAATAGCTTTTACCTGCTTGCTAAAGTAATTATTTTTAGTTGAGACATAGTAAGGCCCATCACTTGAAGAAGGATTCAACATAAAAATAAAATCTATGTCCCACTACTAGAATGGTTCATTGATTATGACTAGTTATAAAGGTAATGCTAGAAACTTTACATATCCCATAGAGTGTTGACATGATTGACACTTAAAAACCCAATCGAAAGTATCCTAGAATATACTAGGCCAAAATTACATTGATCATAATATTTTATGTGTTGTGACTCATGCTAAGAAGTGACCTCCACATGTTTTATCATGGAACTACTCCGATAGTCTTATTTGTTACTCTTTGTCCACATAATAGAGGAAGGCACCATCATTTCATATTTTATATAAACCATTATCCCAAAGGGCATAATCCTTTAAATTCATCTTGATGTTACACTTTTTCTTGTGTGTAAGATCAACTAGACATTATCCATAAGTTAGGGTAAGTAATTTTACTGCACCATTCATCAACAAGATCAACAAAAATCACCATGGATAAATCTTCATCTGATTTAACTTGGAGTGAAGGTGCCACTGTATCTGTATCATTAGGTTTTCTCTTTGTCATCAATTGACACAAGCCTCTTCCTCTTACTAACTTTGATGGTTTGATATCAAGATCAAACTCTTACACCTTATCTACCTAGGTACCTCTTAGTAATCCCAGCTCTTGTTGTGTTAGAATTGATTTGATTACAATATTAGGTATATAGACTTTAGTATATATAGACAAAATGTAGTACATGAAGACTTTGCATGATTTGACTATAGTGAAGGTATGTTTTTCCATCTATGAATACTATACTTCAAATATTTTCAATGGATAGCTCATGAAAGCTATGGGGGATTCAATGACTTCATTATTCTTTTGTATAAGTATGGTTGATATGATCTGCTCAGAAGAATAAAAACAAAGAATGAATTCCTTAATAAAATATGGAGAAACAAGCACTAGAAATTGAGCTATAGCTGATTTAATATTATCAAATGATAACTTACCTTTGGCATTATGTTAAGTATTTTACTTCTTTTTCATCATATCATAAATATGGCTAGTTAACTTAGCAAAGTCAAGAATAAATATTCTGAGGAAGTTGACATTACTAAAGAATGAATGTACTCCTTTCTTGGAAGTAGGCAAAGATAAAATTTGAAAAGATTTCACCCTTTCTATATCAATATTTGTTCCCTCCTTTGAGATGATGTGACCAAGAAGCTTCCCTTCAGCTATGAAAAATATTAGTTTCTTAGGATTCAAATAAATCCCATGTTTCCTACACTGGATGAACACTTATTCTAAATCATCCAAATGATTACCTATCTTTTTGGAGAAGCCTATTAAGTCATCAAGTTATACCACTATAATCTTATTCTTTAGATATGTAAATTACAAATCCATTACTAGTTAAAAAGTTTCTCCATCACAGATAAGCCCAGAAGGCATCTTATAATAAGAAAACATCCCCATGGTGTTGTGAAAGTTATCTTATATTGATATTTTCTAACCATTTTTATCTGATTATACCCTAAAAATCCATCTCACATGGAAAACATCTCTGAACCTATAACTACTTGCAAGGTGTGATCCATAATAGGCAATGGATAATTGTCATTCAGAGAAGCTTGATTTAAATTATGAAAATCAACATAGACATATTTAAACATTTGTATTCCTTACTATGACAATGTTAGCTAACCATTATGACTGATGAATAGGGTAGATGAAATTTGCATCAAGAAGCTTTTGTATTTTAAAAAATATAGTATCGAATATGGTGGGGTTATGACACATTTACTAAAGTTGAATCTATTGATCAAGATAGATACATAGAATGGCTCTATCCTTTTAGATGTGTATAAAATTTTGAGAGAAGTAGTTAAAAAAAAATTTTGGTAAGAAAACTATTTTGAAGAAGGTGATATACTTCTATAGGTATTGGTTGTATTGTTTGATCGTTTACTTTGAACATACTTGACTAGTCTATTCAGTTGATCTAGATAAGACCTCAAGTATTCCACTTCTGACATTTGAATTTTGGTTTTATTTATGTGATCAATTATTTCAAAATAAGATATGGATGTAGACAAAGTAGGACTAGCTTCAAAATTATGAGTTAATAGATTATGATTTTGAGAAGTAAAAGCTACATACTTATCTATTTGACTGAGAGAAGAAGGTATAGGACTACCTCTTTTAAGAATGCTTACATCTAATCTAGAGTCTCCTTTCTCTTTCCCTTATTCCTTGGAATATTTCTCACCTACTTGTTTAGTTTTTTATCTTATCAATATTGTGAAAGAGTGACTATGATCTTTTTCAAATAATTCTTCATAATCACTTTTAGATTGATATTCAAAGTATCCTATGTTGGAATCACTAGTAGGATCTACAAAATCATCTTCATCAACAAACATTTTATGAGTATCATCAATCATATAATCTTATTCATTCACCTCAACATAATTTTTGGAAGCATATTTAATTTCTAGTCTTTGTGTAGGACCAGCAATGCGGTTATTATATTGATTATTGAAATTATGTGCAAGTTCATTCTGAATAGGAGCAACATGAGTACCTTGAGTGATTTACCTTTTTGACTTATAGTAAATCATTAGAAAAATTCTATAATAGGGGATAATAAATGGTCTATTATTTGATTAAAGTGGAAGAATCAACCTTAGAAGTTGTTTTCTTGATCTTTCCAACCATTATCAAGTCATCTTCAACCTCTGTAACAAGATTTTAAGTTGTTTCTAAATCAATCAAATGTGATTTACGTAGCTAATAGATAACATCTGGTAATTAATCATTGATGAATAATCACTTATGATTCTATCTAATGGGTAGAATATCTTGCATGATTTTATAAATTAATCTATTAAACTTGGAAATGAAATCATGCATGTGTTCATGTGGTTCATTTCTAAGCTGAGTTAGTTAGGTACACAATATGTGGGAATCTTCAGTAGCTTTAAGTATCTTTTAAAATTGTTCATGCATAGTGGCCCAACTAAATATAGTTCTATGAGCCAAATGGTAAAACCATTCTACAACTAAGCCATGCAAGGTATCAATGAAGAGTCTAACTGAGACATCTTCATACTTAATGCCAATTACTACATAGGCTACAAAGAAATCAACCAAGTGCTCATCTAGAATTTATTTTTCATCATTTGTGAACTTTGGAAAATTCATTCTTGATCCATTTGGTAATTCATGGAGAGGAGGAGTTAAATTCAATGGGCCAATCATTGCCCCCTAGTTAATAGGTAGTGGTAATTTCATTATTCCAAAACTATGAAACTAAGGGTTTGTGGGTTATATTATTTCTAAAGAGTTATGTTACAGATAATTTATAGGATTTTGTACTTGTCTCATGGGTGAAAGGTGTATGAAATAGGAAATGTATAATGTCTATGAATTAATCTTAGATCAGATAAGATAGATCACAACTACAATTCTGATTAGGGATACACTTGTTAAGCAAAAGCATGACCAATATGGGGATATTCTAGACCTAATTATAGGATCACATGTATCACTTGTGACAACATATCATGTTAGGAAGGGTTCCAAATCCTATAGTCTAACAAAATCACACAACAA
This sequence comes from Torreya grandis, assembly GCA_037957365.1. Taxonomy (NCBI): domain Eukaryota; kingdom Viridiplantae; phylum Streptophyta; class Pinopsida; order Cupressales; family Taxaceae; genus Torreya; species Torreya grandis. The sequence goes on along the minus strand of JARHVA010005621.1, from coordinate 437,303 downwards.
CACTAATAGATTCATAAGGTTTTAAATGTTCACTCTATTCTAATAACAAGAAATCAAAATCTAATCTAGTGCTCACCAAATCTTGTGGCATAAAGTGGGGGTTAGAAATAATAAAACAAACAACTAAAATAAACATGTATTATAAGACATGTACTCACATCAATGTATACAAAATCTTAATACATGAAAATAAAAATACAAATGCATTATCTATCTACCCTTACAAAGGATAAATAAAGTTAGGAATACTTACTTTTGAAGATGAATCCATTGAGCCTCAATCTCTCCCTTGACAAAGGTGCTTTGTAAGAAATTGTTATGGTATTTAATGATAACCAATATAAATCAGATCTAGGCTACATAACCTATTGAAGCATATAAAATACTTATCTAAAAGATAAGATCTGTATCTCCAAAGAAAGTATAGAACCCTAATCTTTAGTCCTCAAGTAGAATGGTCAATAAGTAGATGTTTGTTCACACTTCTTTACTAATAATTATTCCCTTATGAAATGGTGGGAAATGACCTTATATATATATATATATAGGTGGATCTTGCCCTAAATCCTTTTATGAGCATTAGTTGTACAGGATTGACCCAAAAGACCTAGTGTGTTTTTAGAGATAATTTACTAGGTTTGTTATAGGTCAACTGAAAGGCTAACAAACCAAAAAGTAAATAATACCGCAAACTATACTGGGTCAACCTAGTAAAATAAATAGTCAAAAAAGAATTTAAGATAATAAAAGGAAGAATGAAAAGAGGAAAATACTAAAAGAGGTAGGACTGAGATGAACAAGATTAGGGTAAATGGTTTTATGAGACAAGTGTGTAGATTGAAAGTGGAAAAAGGAACAATAATCTTATGAAGCATTGATGATCTACCCACCCCTTTCCTGGTGAAATTTTAAGGCATGAAATTAGAGATATTGAGACTTGATAGGTTCCTACAAGATACAACGTGCAAGTAATCGATAAAATTCTAAAAATATTATATGTATACATATGCCCCACTCGAAGCTCATCATGTTAAAACACAATGTTGATGCTAAGTAAGGTATAATAAGTAGAAAATAATATAAATGGAAGGAATAAATTGAAAAAAAAAATACTTTTAACTTACCTTAGTGACATAGATAAATAAGGATACTAGAGGAAATGTGAAGGTGTCCAATGTGGAGAACACTAGCTGAACATGTAGAAATTAGTGCAAAAAATAGCCAAAAGTCAATTTTTTTGGAAGATAGGCATATTATAGTGGAAACTAATCTCTACGCCATCATGAATCTAATGCATTTTATGAATTGCAAAATAGATGAATAGAAATAAAGATATAAGCAAAATAAGGAATTTGTAGATAATAATTAAAGAATTTGAATTGTGAAAAAAAGTTTTTAAATAAGGCAAAAGGGAAGTCATTTGTTATTTTGACTTGTGAGATAGGAGAAAAATAACTCTAGAGAAAAAAATCTAGGATGGCAAGGAGATGACATGCTAGGCGAGGAGGATCTCTAGAGGTAGCAATAGGTGTGTTGTAGGTATGTAACTAAGAATCTCAAACTAGTTTCTGAAATTTGTGTTGAATTAAGTGTATTTTATATAATTTGTGATTGTAAACATTTATAATGTTATAATTATGCAAAATTAGATTCTAAGGGTAGAAAAAATGAAGATGGAAAATGGGTTTGAAGGATTTAGGCAAAAATCAAGAAAATTAAACTTTTTCAAGAAAATGCAAGGGGTTGATAGGCAAAAAACACTAGGTCAACCCATTCAACCCAGTAGGTTGAGAAATAAGTAGAAGCCATAGTACCAACCCAATAGGTATGGGTCAACCCTATATAATTTTCATGATGAAGGCCTTGTTAGGAGTTGTCATGTGGTCTAAAAGGCCCAAAATGGAAAATCAACACTAGGGAGAAGAAAATAAGGGGTCTGAATTAGATTTTTGTGTCAACAAAGCCAAAAGATAAGAAAATTTTAGTCATACTAGTTTGACCAAAGAGATAGAAAGATATGAAAAAGCATGCAAAAGGTTAAAAGAGGGCTAGAATGGCCCAAAATGGCCAACTAAGGTCAAGAAGGATTGATAAAGATAAAAATGAATAAAATAAGGCAATATAGGCTTGTTTTGGATTTAAAAATGTAAAAATAATGTATTTTTTCTATTCATGACATGGAAAAACTGATACATCCTTTATTATTTTTTGGGTGTAGGGTCAACAAATATTTTTGTGACTTGTGGATGCAACATAGTTACCAAATTTTTTAGAGAGACTATTATATGGAGATAGGGTAGAATAGGGTCCATAGGTCTAGGTGGGATAGTATGGATGTGTCAGATCCCCCTCAGTGCCAACTTGTTAGTCATGTTCCTTAGTTTTTGGGAATGATTGACTAAAACCTTTAGATGGGAGGTGGATGGGGACACAGTAGAGGTGGATATCACACTGGAAGATGTCCATGCCATCTTGGGTTTACTTGTAGTAGGAGCATAGGTGATCATAGAGATACCAAATAGTATAGAGGAGAAGAGAGCCTTAGCCATGTGGGTTATAGGCTCAGATATAATAGTATTAAGAATGAAGGTGAGTATGTTTGATGTATATACATCATAGATTCTAGATATCTAAAAGGATATGATAGGCCTTATGACATAGTAGGTATTATGTCACAAGCCAGATGTCAAGGTAACACTATTTTTTGTAGCCTTGAGTAAGATGATGTCGGAGGAGTGAGTACTATATGACCTAGGATCGATCATTTAGGTCTAACTAGTACATGATATGTAAAAGATGTTATTTAAAGGGTTGAGGACCATCAAGATGATCATATTATTGATAGCTTAGATCTATGAGAGGTTTCTTATGTACTAATTAGCTAGGTTGACCCATGCAGTTGATGATAGGTCACCTTGAGTGAGGAGATGGATGGAGGACTAGGTAGCATGGGTTATGCCCCACATGCTAGTACTATAGTCAATGAGATGTGTAGACATCATGTGGAAACCATATGAGTACATATCAACTACATGGGTGAGTTGGCACATAGTTTCGCTAGTGACAAAGAGGATAAAGGTGGTTAGACATGACTTTTGGTTGAAAAATCTGCATCTAATGGCATGTGTGCTAGGGTATATGGGCCTACCTCATTTAATAGCACTAATATTGCTGCTTGAATAATGCACTCAACATATGATGGAGCCATTGGGGAGGAGAGGACTCAAACCACTAGTGGTGAGGCTAAAACTAAGACCATGTTGAGAGTGACCATGGATTAGTCGAGCATGATGAGGAGCTAAGCTAGATGATAGGGATGTGGAGGCAAAAATACCAGATATACCACTACTAGCTCCACATTAAGATGATCAATGGCCACTAAGGATATGACATCGATGGAGGTATGAGGCATAAGAGAGAGTGGAAACTATTACCATCCCAGATGACCCCATAAATGAGCCAGAGGAGATGATAAAGAGACCACTCAGATGTAGGCTAAGACTAACATGAGTTATGGAAACTAAATTTGAGCTAAGGAGGTGGAAGGAGGCTATGAAAATAGGGAGATTGTGTTAGGCAATCATATCGATGGTGAGACCACAATAGTTAAGACATAGATAGGTAAAAATATGGTTAATTTATTGCTTAAGTTTTAATTTAGATAGATAGATATTATGATATGATAGTGATCTACTATCCATCTTATGGTATTTTATAGGTGTAGGTTATGAAGATGAGGAGAGATTGGGGTCCCTAGTGAGGGGAGAACTCCATGACATCCTAGATGAGACTCTATAGCCATTTGACCTCATGACACTAGAGGATCTAAGTGTACCATCTGCCCCAACTTAGGCAATTTAGTTCAAATTATCTAGAGTCACAGTGAGGTAGATACATGTGCAAAGAGAGAGAATACATCCATAATCATTGATGGGTGATAGGGAGATATAGCAATGGTAGGCATAGTAGATGAGATAACTATGCATTTAGATATAGTAGTGATGATGATAGAGATCCAGGCCTAACTGATCGAGTCATAGCTGTGGGAAACACACCTATAGGGATAGGTAGAGGGATTAAGATATTGGATGGACTCCTTACGTCATACCATTCAAAGGAGTCAAACTAAGGCCTTAGTAGGTAGCATGGCTAGGCAACAAGATAGTTAGAATGAGACCTAGCCATAGATTTAGGGAATTATGTATGGTTGCATTATACTAAACTCATGATATATATATATATATATATATATATATATATATAGAAGAGAGAGAGAGGATCATTTTGGCATATTTGTTGTTGGATGTGTATGTTGTCTTTATGGTTGATTCTATTTGTGCATAATGGTTACGGTTATGGATGTTTAGGATATATTTATTTCTAGCACATGTATTTAGCTTTATTGTATATGTTATAGGAAATATGAGGTGTGGTTTCTTTTATAATAGTTTGAAAAACACATTCATGTTTAAAAATAAACAACAAAACTAACTTGGAAAAATATAATCAATCGTGAAAATGTACTACACACTATTTCAAGATGGGAAATGTGTAATAAAAAGAAATGACTATGTATAAAGTACCAATAAAAGGCAAAACAAGATGGTAAAAAGGAATTTGTTTCTAAGCCAATATGAAATACTTTTGCACAAAATTAAAACAAGTAAAATCATTACTAATATCATGTTGGGAAATATGAAAATAATGTAATTAAATGAAACGCATGTAAAATGGCACAAATGGTATAAAAACAAATTAATTAAGTCAATCATACTAAATCATTCTAGGAAGTATGAAACAAAAACAAAATTGTGAAATGCTGTTCTTAAATTGGTTATACTAATTCAAGTTAGGAAGTATGAAAATCAAGAAATGGTTGAAATCTTACATGCACTCAGAAAATAAGAAGATAAAAAGTGAAATAAAAATAAATTAATCATAAAACATACTAACTATCAAGATGGGAAGAATTTAAAATGATGTGTAACTTCATAATAGATCAAATCTTATCTCAAATTTGACACATGTAATTTAGATGGTGACTTGGGTATTGGAAAATTTTGTGAGAAGGGTCAAGTCCTATCCACGATCTTACATTGAAACTCAACAAGAGAACACCACTAGGGTGGAATAAATAGGAAAATAAAGTAGTAAAATATTGTAGGTAATAGGAAGGAAAAGATGGTAATTTGTGAGGATCATTGGGTCCTATCCACAGTCTTACAATGTAACTCACAAATGGAATCCCAAAGGGGGGTGATCAGTACATCAAACAAAAAATCTAGATAAAAATTATTAGGGATATAAGGAGAGAAAAAGGGAGTGTAAAAATCAAGACTTAGGCATCTTATAAGAAGACCTTAGGAGGCAAGAGGCATACTAAGAACATGAGAAGACATTAAGTGACTAGTAGTCATCTATGTACAAAAGAAACCTACTTGTTATAGACATAAATCTTTATAGGCAAATAGGCATGCTACTAAGATCAACTAATGAAGGTATATTGGTATAAGTAAAAATTAAAATGAACCTACATTTTCATGATGTGTTGTCCACTCTTCAAGACCCCTTATAGAGTCATCAATCTACTACAAAGATTGGGTACTTGCATGAGAAAGTAGGTATCACTACAAGATTTTTTTATTTTCCTCTTCTAATCTACTAAATGGTGGCAAAGTACTTTGGATTTATGTGAAGTTGACTGTGGAGTTTGAGCTTTGAATAAAACAAGGAGATGTGTTTTGAATCACATATTTTAGTGTGATTAGACTTTTAAGAATATTTTTTTCCTTTTGATATCATTCCCTTTTGTTTAAATTATTTTTCTTTTAAATTTATTTTAAAGGATTTTTAGGATTTTTTCTCCATATAGAATTGGAATGACCAATCATGATAAATATAGTGATACACATGAATGATATGTAGGTAAAGGCTAATAGAAGATAAGTAACCAAAGACAAAGATTGACTGGGATACTTAGTATTGACAATGAAATAATTTGTGATCTAAAGTCTCAACTATGTATATGATTAGTTTGAAAAAAAAAGGAAGAAGGGAAAAGGAGATCCAAAATGCACTAGTGAGAGGAGATAATAATGAGATAGATTGTTTACTAATTGATCACATGGTGAAGGGACATAATGGCCAGGGGAAACATGGTTTATATAATGAAATCATCATGATAAATTATCTATGAAAAATAAGGATAAGAAATCAAAACAATCATGAAGATACAAGAAAGAGAGTTTTGAAAAAAAGTCCAAGGTAAAAGGGAAAAGTAATGATAAATAAAAGACAACCATATTTAAAAATAAATGATAAGATAAGAAAGATATAATACAAGTAAGAAATCATGATATAAGAGAAGTATAAATTTGACATAGTGTCAAATGATATATTAGATAAAAATAAGATTGGAGCACATGTCAAATCCAAAGATAAATGAGAAAGAACCATGCATGTGCTCATAAATAGTACTAAATTTGTCCACACACATTATCCAATACATTGGATAAATCCCTATGAAGTTGTAATCAAACTGGTGATAAGGTCTCGTCAATATTCAATTAATAATGGACAAATACTTATTTTTTTATCTCATCAACTAAAAAAGTAGGAATTGTCAAAGGATCATGTTGAGGAAGAAAATTAGGCAAAGGCTAGTCATGAGGATAGGTGGAAATGAGATCTATGGGGGGAAAAGAATCACCGATGGAGAGGGATCCATGGGTTAAAGAATCATGGGTAGAGAAGGATCCACAATGTGAGGGAAGATACATAGGTGAAGGGATCATAGGTGGGGATGGGACCACTGGAGGTGGAACCATAGGAGAAGAAGAAGGAGCCTTCTTATGGGAATAATTTGTGGTGTTAACAAAAGAAGGTCTGGGAATGGTTATAAGATGATATTTGAGATGTTGTAAGATGAAACAATGATAAGTATGATGGGTGCTACATAAATTCCATAGACAATATACCTCGCCATACTTAGACAAATATTTAGGAAGTACCTTTAGGGGAGGTATGGTTTTTATATGACAAGGAAGAAGGATGAAAGGTATAAAGATATTATCAAAACTTTTGACAATGGGTAGAAGAATGGTTATTTATCCCATGAAAGTAATAGATATGTCAGTGAGTGGTTTTAGGAGAAAAACTCATGAAAGGATGTAAAATAGGAGTGGAATAAGTTGAAGAACACTCATCAGCCTATTTAGTGGGTAGAGGAGCTATCTTAAGCAAGCGAATAAAACCATCACTAAAGGGAGGTGATGATGAGGAACAAATGGAACTAGGATCAACTAAAGGAGCAATAATATTAGAAATAGGGGTAAGCTTAGGAATAGTAAGAGTGGGAATAGGATCAACTATAACAATCTCAGGAAGAGGCTCAACTATAACTAGCTCTATTGAGGGAGGGTGGGATATATACAAGGTCTAAGGAGGGTTATACTAACCTCAAGGGTAAACCAATAATGGGAGTCAAGGAACCTATAAAAATGGTAAGCCCTAGTCTTAGCATGATCCATGGGCATAGTCCTATGTGGATCCTTAGAAATTGGAGGTGTTACTACCATCTTCACCCTATGATAAAAGGGTAAAATGCAAAAATTAGGAATTACAAGTGAAGGAAAATGATGAGATGCATGAAAACACTCAAGTAAATAAGAATGATATCAAACAATCTTGAAATCATAGGCTTGTATAAGACCACTTAGTAAAGGATCATCTAAGGAATAAACATTGTTATAATTTTAGGTGTCAAAATCAATGACACAGGGTGGGATTACCTTTTCATATGATGAAGCATGATGAATAGAATGCCTAGTCTTAGTTAAGACTATGAGAATGTCATCATAAGGAGGTTTATGAGAATGAGGCTGTAAGGAAGAATGAATCTATGAGATGAGATGGGGTGAGAGATTAGAAGTTTGGATATTTAAGTTTATCTCATAGAGATTGTCATCATCAAAATCTAAAAAGTTGGGAGGAATGTTACCAATGAGCTCAGGATACCCACTTTAACCTCGGGTTGAATTTATCAAAAAGTTAAGACACTAAGACTCATGAAATGGAACACTTTCTAAAGGATTAAGATTAGGAATCTTGAAGACACCATGATCTTGGAATTATTCAAAATTATAAGGGTTAGTGTCACCTTGAATCTTGTAAATGGCTCCATTATGAGGGAATTTAATGCATTGGTAGGCAGAAGAATTAATAGCTCTCATGCAGTGAGTCCACAACCTACCAAGAGAGATTTTATATGAAAGGGGGAAGTTAGATATCATCACCTTCCCATGAATGATGATAGGTGGGATGGTAATGGGAAGCCACACATAACCTAAAGGAAGTATTTTCCTTTTATCATATCCTTGGCATGTTTTATGTGTAGACTTGATATTACATTTGAAATACCCAAGGGTATTAATAAAATCAAGAGAAGTGGCACATGGACTACCCTCATCAATCAATGCATGCTTAATTTGGATATAACCTATTTGGATGATAATAAATAGTGGAGGATCCTCTACATGAGTCATAATATTGTCAATAATTATAGAAGCTATGGGAAATTTTAGAGAAAGATAAGTTTTTATAGTCTCATCAACATAGTTAGACATCTCTTCACATTGTTGTAAAATACTATCTTCAAAACCAGATAAAGATGCCCTATCGTATGAGGGAAGGATGAGGGAAATTCATTTTGAATAGGATCCACATGAGGTGGTTTTGATGATGTGGATAATTCTTCATAAGCTCAAGGAATGAAATTTAGGATGGGATATTAGTGAGCTATATAATAGGATCCCACTCATCATAGCCTAACCAACAATTGATTCACAATTAGATATACTACTCTTGATCAAGACGAATAAGGAGAGTAACCATGGATCTATACCTTCTACTTCATTTAATTATCAACCTAGGGACGTAAACTTGATAGGATGATGTCAGTATATGTGCATACTCAATCTCTAATTTGACATTATGCTAATTGTATCTAAGATGTTGAAGTGTAGTAAATGAAGTAATTGAAATAAAACATAAACAAAATATAGTAAAATAAATGCTTATGTGTGGAAGCTTCCCTAAATCAATCTAAGCAAGAATGTAACTTAAAAAATTTATAAATCAAACATGCAATGCTTAAGGAAATAAATTAACATCCTTAGATAACTAAATAGGTTGTATTGTTGTTGAAACCTTTTAAAGGGGGCCCTTCCTCCTTCCAAATCTAGCTTTAACACTTCCTTTTATAACACTAAATTGAATGAAAATTTTCTCTCTTATATTAATCAAAAGTGTAGCAACAAATTATTTCATAAAGTTACAATCACAATTGCTTAGCATAATGTACCTCTAACAATTTCTATTAAATATATACTATTTTCTATATATTTGAACTCTACTAGTTTATATTTATATAGCACAGAGGATATTTTTTAATGTGAAACAATATATAAATTCCACTCTAAGATACATTCAAATTGGGATAAATTAAATTAGTCCCTTTTGCTAAAGACATCCTTCATGTGAATCTTAAAAGTTTACTATAGGGCAAACAAGGTTGTTTCATTCTTTAACCTCTTCTTTATTGAGATCTATGGAGGTTAGAGTCATTTCTATAGGTTGGTTGAAAGAGAATAAAAATGTGTTCATCCATGGCTTTGGTCATGCAATAATTTTAAGATGGTCTATGTAATGAGATTCTTTTACTACATGATGTTCCATATTATATACCTATTTATTCAAAACATCTTCCAAAAATATTTATAGAAAAAAACATCCTAGAGTAATAAACAATCATCATATATTTAATTCTAACACATAATTTCAAATATTTAATATAGTTTGAAAACATAATACTATATGGTTTATGCAAAAGGAAATTTATCTGGAAAAGTGTTCAAAATCACAGCAATCAAGTAGGATGAGTACAATAGATGGACATAATAACAAGACTTTTATGAGGCTCATCAAACCCCCCAACTTAAGATCTTACTCAACCTTGAGCACTATACTTTTTCATTCTTAGTGCACAAAGAACATTAAAATCGATGGGTTCTATAGCACCCTTAGAAAGTTGATCATAAAAACCTACCTCTGCTCAAATATTTACCAATTTTTGGCTTCTTAGGCTTCATCTACTGGTATTTTGTCCTATCAGTTTAGAGCAAGATACCAGAATAGGGGTGGCTAGAACTTTAGGGTCAATAATTGTGATCCTATGTCACCTATAAGAAGAATGTATTTTTTGGTCCTGTTAAATGCTACATTTAAATTAAAAGGGGAATAGGGATCCCTCTTCCTCTATGTAGTAGTGATATCATTCCAACATTTGATATAGGACTCTCTAGTTGAATAACTAGTAGATTTTTTCAATCCCAAATATAAATCCTAAACCTCATCACATTTCTATCCAAACCAAGTTCTGACTTATTTCTTTCACATGGTATTATCCCATTCATCTATTACAACATCAGGTGACATTGATTCACCCCTAATAAGTAATTGTCTTTCATTTTCCTCTATCGTATATTTTGCTATTTCTCTTCCTCATTTTTGTTTATTTAAAAAATATGATGAAAATTCTTACAATTGGACATCTCCAACGTATAGATTGGGATTCTAATCCATATAATATGGGATAACATAATTGTGTGTGTAGAACTCACATAATTGTGCTTGTTCTTCCTATGAACTTAATCTATATATAGAAAGGAAGAAAAGGGGATCAATAACTTCATGGGGTATATCACAATAAATTATCATAAATCTAAACTTATACCATTGTTCTTCAAGATAAACTGAATAAACTTTTGTTGTAGACCTACAATCAAGGATTTATTGGGTTATACTAGCAATGTGCTCAGATTTTTGTTTCAATTTGGTGATGCTCTCTTCTTTAAACTTATGTTCCTCTTTAAATTTCCTATTTTTTCCTCAATTCCTTTAGAGATTAAAATTGGTTATCTATCTAATTCAACAATTGAGAAGATATTACAAAAAATGAGTAATACCTGACCTCAAGGGTAGTTTTAGGTTCCTCTTATTGATTGACCACTATAGAAGGTTATGGAATATTGGCTACAGAATGAACTTTGGATGAGGGCTAAGATTGACAAGATACTACAACAAGTGCATCTAGACCTCCACTAGATTGATCTCATAGCTAGTTCCTTAGTTTTTCAGTTTCTTGTAGGGCTTTCTAAAGAGTAGAAAATTTGATTTATGTAGCAGGTTGCTGTAATTTTTTAGCTTCTTCCTACATGGGTTCCTCATGCAACTCTTGTTCTAATTCTTCTTGTACTATTTCATCATATAATTCTTCAAAATTATGTTCAACTTGTTCTTCTTCCTGATGTAATTCTTCAAGACTACTAAATTTGTTCTACTTTTTCCTTTAGTGGATCCTCATAAAATTATTAAAAACTATGCTCAAATTGTTCTACTTCTTCCTAATGGAATATTGGAGGACATTCTTCCCTATCTATTTCAGTCTCTAAAAATTCATTACTACAAGCAGTCTACTCTTCCCTAGATTCTTCATTTATTTGAATAATAGGAGAAGGTTTAGTTCTCATCTTTCTTCTCAATCTATGATATCTTCAAGGAGTAGGCATTACCTTGGTCTTCTTAGAATAAGGTGGAAGTTCCTTCTCATATTCATTTGAATCAGGATGGAGAATGAGTGTCCTCCTCTTCCTTCTAGATTCTCTACCTCTAGAAGTCCCTTCTTTAGGACTTACTGTAGGTTATTTTGTTGTTGTAGGAAGACCTTCTTTTGCAGGTTCTTTTGTAGCTATAGGAAGGTTTTCTACTTTAGGTTCTTATGGTTTTATAGGGAGGGCTTCTTCTTTTAATATTTATTATTCAACCTCCAATTCTTTTTTCTAATACATTTCCTTCTCTATCACTCTCTTCATTTCTTAGTATCTTAAGAAAATCCTCCTAACTGATGTTGGGTCTAGTTATTTGCAAATAGTCTTGAACAATTAACTAGATGAAACAATGGTGGGAGAGAGATTTAGAATTAAATTTTTGAAAGCCTCTAACATTTTGGTGATGATGTGAAGAAAAAATTTGTGAATATTTATCTCCATTCTATGCCATAAATGATTTAGAAACTTGAAATGTAATCCTTGCAACATAGAATATCTTTCTTCATAGATGAAATATCTATAGGTAAACTAGGTAGAATTAGGCCATCTTCTTGGTAGAGACAACCTTTTAGCGCCTTGATTTGAGGTTTTTAGTAATTTCTTTACTTTGGTAAACTTTGTTTTCTCAGCCTCAGCATCATATTTGTCTTTCTATTCCTTCCATACTCTTGGTAGCCGCGTTACTCTACTAATGCCTATTTTTATCAACTTGATTGCTATCCCTCTTACCATGGCCAAGTTATTATGCAATGTACCAATAAATTCTATTACAATTATTTCATCTAGGGCCTGTATTTTCTCAAAATATTTCACCCATATTATATGCCAGAATAAGGTCAAGATTTTTGAGTTGTTGGTCAAGGGAGTGATATCTAGTGATTCATGTTTCAATAAATCACCTCCTATATTATGTTAATTGTAGTTCTAGATGCTTAAAAAAAGGATTTTAGGAAATGGTAGAATTATTTATGACTTTTACTTTGGGAGGTGAAATAATCGTTTTGAATTAATGAAAAATCCTCCGTAACTTAATCTATCACTTGTCCTCAAGGGATGAAGCTAACATGCACAAAACACTCATGGTAAGAGTAAGGGGTGGTAGTACCAATTGTTTCAATAGTCACATAAATGAAAGAGATGGTAAGTAGGCATGAAAAGGATAGGATATGGTGGTGTATCAATGGTGGTGCATTAATAACATTAAGTCTCATCATCTTTAGAAATAATAAAAATGTATGACATGAAATAAATATAAAATAATTACCATATTATCTATAGAAATACCTTTCATAAATATGTAAATAATGATGTAAAATGGTGATCATGGCATATGCTAACATCTAAGTGGGATAAAATACTTGATGTACGATGGAATGTAGGAATATAACCTATAGAAAGATATGCTTCTTGTAGCAGCAAGTTTTTATCCTGTTGTAGCAACTTTTATCCTACAGTAGCAAATTTTCCATCTTGTAACAAGAAGAAAAATGTATTCCTACCCCAAAGGAATGAATATGTAAGAAAATAAGTGAAAATAAAATATTTTTATTGTGGTAGTTCCTTTTTCACTTTTTCAATTTTCTTTAAATGAATGTTGATCAGCCAATGACCTAGTTTCTGAGACAACACCTGTCACTAATGCCTGAAGGTTTTCATTGCTAAATTTTCTTATTTTTTAAAAACAAATTATGGTCCAAGCTGAACTAAAATTATAAGAATCCAAATGGTAGGATTTTATTCATCTTAAACTAAACCAATATGAATGACTTTCCCTTGGCTATAGGAGGCTTTATTACTCTTAGAAAATGTGAGATAAGGGTTGACATAAATACCCTTCAGGTGTAGGAATAAGTTGACTTGCTTCATGAAGAAGAGATAGATGTTGTTCTTCAAGAATATAGCAAGTGAGAGTTTCCTTAGAAAATGGTTTCTTATATAGCTTGAGCCTATGGCAATTAACAAGCAGTTAGAATCAAACAAAGTCAAAGGTCATGAGCTTTGTATCTCCATTGGTAAAAATGTATTTGATATCATAGACCCAAGCCATATATACTATATCTTTCCTTTATGATCCTTTTATTTATATTTAAAAAGGAGTTCCCAATCTCCTAGTTGGAAATTATTAGTCTTGATGTTCATGTCATGCCATCCCACATGGTGTCTTTGGATGATTTTAGCATGATGAATTGATTCCTTTCTTAGTTCATCAAGTTTATTTAGCTGCATGACCCTATTTTATTGAGCCTAGGAAAGATTCAAGCCTAAATTAAGTGATGTTTTTAATGTCTTATGTTCAAACTAAATGGGTAGAACAAGCTTCTTACCATAAAATAGTTCATATGGAGTGACATTAATTGCAGTTTTCCAAGTGATTCTATAAGCCCAAACTACCTCTAGAAGATGAGTTGACAAATCTTTTCTATGCAGGCTAATAGTTTTAATGATGATGTTTTCCAATTCTTGGTTTGTAAATTCCACCTGACCATTTATATAAAGATGGTAGGGGTATATTTTTTGTGTCTAATTTCATATTCTTTTACCAAGGTAGTTGTGAGGTTTGATGTGAACTATGGGCCTTATTCTATGACTATTTCTCTTAGTAATCCATACTAGGTAAATATTTCTTCATAGAGAAACCCATATACCTTCTCATATCGAGCATGGGTTAAGGCTTTAACCTCTACCCACTTGGTGACATAATCAATGTACACCAGTATGTATTCCTTATTATTAAATTTAGGATCAATTGGACACACAAAATCTAGTGCCCATTTGTCAAAGGGTTCTAGAACCAGTTGTGGCTATAATGGCATTTCATTAGATTAAGTGCACTTTTGCATACATTAGCATTGATCACGTTTGTGGGTGTACATCATGATATCCTTATATAAAGAAGGCTAATAATATCCTACAGTAAGTGCTTTCATGGTAGTCTAATTAGTAGCAAAATGACCCCCACAAGGATCATCATGGTAGACTTTGAGAATGTCATAAGCTTCATCTTCTTGAATACATCTTCTCATAACTAAATCTGATTCAGTGATAAAGAGATATCTTGTAATCTATGAGTAATGCCTAATATTTTAGATCAGAGGTTGATTATCCCTAGGTGAGAAATGTTAAGGTAGTGATCTTGGAGCAAGATAACTAGCAATATTTACAAACTAAAGAGATTGAATTATCACAACAAATAAATGTTCATCATGAAAAGAATCATCAATAATAAGACTATGTTCATAATTAAATTGAGATGAAAAATATGCTACTACATTATCTTTAACAGGTCTATCCATAATGGTAATATCAAATTCCTAAAATAAAAGTAACCAATGAATTATCTTAGTTGTTATAGTAAGTTTATTCATTAAATACCTTATTGTTGCATGATCAATGTGGATGAATACTTTGTAACCTATAACTTAGTGTCAAAATTTGTTGATGGTATAAATGATGATAATAAATTTCTTCTTTGTTATAGTGTAGTTAATTTTAGTCCCTTGAATATTCTTGTTGCTAAAATATATTGCATAACTCAAATAATCTTTTTTTGGTTAAGGACAACTCCTAAAGTGGTGTTAGATGCATATATATTAATGTGAAACGGATTTTTCCAGTTAGGCCCTCTTAGAATAGGAGTTATTATGAGTAGGTTTTTGAGTTGTTGAAAGGGAGTTTGATAATCATTAGTCCATGTAAATTCAACATATTTAATAATCAATCTAAATAATGAGGTGGAAATTTTACTAAAATCTTTGATGAATCATCTATAATAACCATCATGTCATAAAAAAATTCTAACATCTTTATACTTATTTAGTGTGGGTAGATCCTTGATAATACTTATCTTTTCTAGGTCAACTTGAATTCCAATAGGGGATATGTGATGTCCCAACACAATCCCTTCAGTCATAACTATTTAACACTTTTCATTACTAAAAGATAATTAATGGTCTTAGTAGCATTATTGAAACTTCTCTAGGTTGGTTAGCATTTCTTTCAATGTCTACCCATATATGGTGAATCATCCATGTAGAGGTCAACATAGTCATGGGAGAGATCATAAAATATGCTCAACATAGCCCGTTGAAAAGTAGCCAGGGCATTGCAAAGATCATATAGCAAGACAACATAGGCATAGGTTCTCTAAGGGCAAGTAAAAGTGGTTTTATCTTGGTCTTGTAGAGTAATTCAAATTTGATTATAAGCACTATATTTTTCTAGTAATGAAAAATACTTCTTCCTTGTGAACGTATCTAATACTTGATCAATAAATAGAATGGAAAAGTTATCCTCCCAAATAGAAACATTCAACTCTGGATAGTTAACACAAATATGCCATGTTCCCCCTTTCTTAGGCATAATGACCAAGGGAGAGACCCACTAGTTGTCTGAGATAGGATAAATAAATCTTGCATCTAAGAGTTTTTACAACTTAGTTTTGATAATGTCTTTACTATAGGATTCATTTGTCATTGGGATTGGCAAATAGGTTTGCATTTTTATTTAATATAAATGTGATTCATGCATAGATATATATGTATTCCTCTCATGTCATAGTAATCTTAGTAAAATCTTGTTGTGTGACTTTTCATCATTGTAATTAACTAACTTTCTTATTGGGGTGTTAAGGAAGTGCTGATGTTGAGAGGTTTATCTAGAAGGATGTCCACTTGTTTTGTTAAAGAAAGCATAATATATATATTAGAGATTAAAGGAGCATATATGCATTGATGGGGAATTAATTGATGGAAATTCCTAATATCTCTCAAGATTTTAGAAAAATCATTTTCAAAAAAGGTATTATAAAGATGGCATGGTGTACATTCAAATAGGTTATTAGTTATAGGATCCTATCAATAGGTGTTTTGTAGGATATCGGTAAGGACAATGTCCTCTTATTAGGCCTATAGATATGGTATCTATTCAATTGTGTAGAGAGTCTACAAAGAGATATATTCTTCAAGGTCATAAATCCATGGGATTGGTCCATCATTCGGGGAAGGCTGAGCTACTTGATATAGCCCCAATTTCTTAGTGTTATTTTCATTGGAAATTAGAATTTTTCCTTACCCATAGACAATAAAAGAATTGATAGTGGCCAACCATGGGAAATAAAGGATGAGAGTATAACCCCTCAAATTACTCTTTGGATATAGGAAAATAAAATTTTCTATATATTGCCAAAAATCCACAATGATAACAAGGTCCTCAACAATCCCCTCAGGCTTAACAATTAATCTATTAGCCATCTAGAGGATGGTGGGTCTTGGATGAAGAGAGATAAGCTTGAGTTGTTGCATGGTCTCCATGGTCATAATGTTTATGACTACACATAAATCAATTAAAATATTAGAAATGGGTTGGCCATGGATGATAACATTAACTACAGGACTATTTTAGGATCATTTTTCTTTCTTCCCAAATTTTTAGACGTAGCTCTCAAACAAATTTATTGTATATAAGAACATATTTTATTACTTGAAATAGTGGGATTTCTATGCACACATTCTTGAGTTGTCCTAAAATATCGAATTCTATCTTTGGTTCAGGGTGTGATATGTTTAATATCTCTAGAAAAGGAGAATTGTTATTTTTTTTTAATTTGTTGATGGACTTGGCTTAAGCTTGGCTATAGGTAGTTATGGATTAGTATGGAGTGAAGCTGGTTCAAAGTGTTCTATAATTATAGGTGAGATGGGTTGTGGAGGAATATGACCTAAGTGAATTTGAACTTGATTAATATCTAAGGTGTATATTGGATTATGCATTATTTTAGTGGATTGTGTTGGTTGAATCAACTTATTGGTAAGATTGGGGATGGTTTGGGTAGGTAATTTAGTGGTTCAAAAAGGATACTAAGTGTTTGTCATTATGGCATATCGTTGTTATGGTTGTTGCATTTTCTAAGGAAAGCCTTGATTACCTCTCCATTGTTGTTGCCATGAATTATAGGGATAAAACCATTGCTGGTTTTGAAATTGTCTCTATTAAGGTTGTTCATTTTGTTGAATCCATAACTGATTTTTGGGTAGTTACCAGTTTGTTTGTAACCAATTTTTATTGGGTATATTCCTCTATGAACTGTATTGAGGATTATTTTAAAATTAAAAATTTACAAACATAGAGTTCAATGACATACTTGGTCTTTATACCCATCATTTCTATTGAGCCACAAAAAAACCTATTTTTCATCTTCTCCTATGGCATAAAACTCTATTATCTCAGTATTTTCTTTGGTGATACTGGCTACCCAACATTTCATGGAATGGCATGTGTAATATGCCTTCTTTCTATATTCAGGGCAATAGGCAGCTAAGGCTTTCTTGATTTTTTCTTGCTTTATCTATGTATATAATGTATTAAGCTAAGTATCTAGGTGACTAATGATGTCATAATTCATGTATTGGAGTAGGTTTCTAAATTTACCTTTAGATATTCTTGCAACAGATGCTATAGGAAGGTTCATGCCCTACTTTTTTACATGGTTGATCTGAAGCAGTTCATACATAGAACTGTTAATTCATCAAATGGTAATGTAAAAACATCATCATCAGACATTATATTTAGTGCCTCTAGATAGTCATCTCTAATTACTTTTAGGAATATTAGCTTGATTAATCCTTGTCCATTATAGTTTGATTGGTTTTTTTTCAATCTAAATAAAAATCTTTCCATATATTCCTTTAATGACTTGTCATCAGCTTGTGTCATTCAAAAAATGTCATCTCTCCTATAGTTTCTACCTTTACAATAGTCTTGGTATTTCATTAGAAACTTTTCCTTCATTTCTTCCAAAGCAAAAATGGCATCCTTTCCAAGACCTATGAACCATCTAAGTGTTTCATATTTGAGTGTTTCTAGAAATAATTTGAGTTTCTAAACATCTTGATTATAATCATAGCTATAAAATAAGATATTAAACTCAAAAAGAAATATATTTGGATCCTCAGATGATTTTATTCTAAAGGTAGGGAGGGTAGAATGAGGGATGTTCTTCATTGGTACATTTCCATCAAGAGTAAGGATAGGAAATTTGAAAGTAGAAGACTTATTGGTAGTGTTTTCTTCTTGGTGATCCACCATGAATACTCTTTGTGTTGGTAGATGGTAATTTGTTGCTACTTAATGCTCAAAATTCCTATCAATTCATTTATTTCCTAGGGTGTAAAAGATGGAGACTTTATCTTTTCCATTAGGAATGTATGGCTTCCTATATAATGGGTATGATGTGGAGTTTTTAGAAGATTCTACTAGTGTCTTAGTAAAGAGTCTCTCTAATTTGAAAGATTTTATTGGCTTGATGTTTCTTTTAGGGGAAAGAATAGCTTTGAATGCCTCCTTAGCAATAAATTTGGGTGATGGAGGGAAGTAAACAATAGATTCCTAGGTATGAGGTGATAATGTGGGAATTATTAGAGGTAATTCCTATGGGTCTCTTCCAGGGCTATGAACCTCTTCAAGATCTCCAACTTGTGCTACTAGTCTAGCCAAAAATTCTATTTTTTCAACCTCTTCTATTGACGACTATGAAGGATCTTTAGGAATTCCTTCATGTTCCTCATTGTTTTAGGATGTATTTTAGATCTTGCATCAACATTCAATGATTTAGGCAAAAATCTTCCTATATAGTCCCCTTCACTTTGCATACGTCAACCAATTTTTTTTAACATTTTGCCCACCCTACCTGCATAGGGTTAGTAATATGGGGGTTTTAAAATTTCCACTATCCTACTTGAAAAAAGGTAAATTTAAACTATGAAAGTAGGAAATATTTAATATATAAAAATAGAAAGCTTTGGAAAAACAATAATAAACATCCAAAAATTATTGATATCAAGATTGAAGATTACAAGTGTGTGACACCCTTCCCTAGCAAAGGCACCAAAAATGATGAGGAGTTGATTCACAATCAGATATACTACTCTTGATCAAGATGAACAAGGAGAGTAACCATGGATCTATACCTTCTACTTAATTTAATTATCAACCTAGGTACATAAACTTGATAGGATGGCATCACTGTATGTGCACACTCAATATCTAATTTGACATTCTGATGATTGCATCTAAGATGTTGAAGTGAAGTAAATAAAATTCTTAAAATAAAATATACAAACAATATAGTAAAATAAATGCTTAGGCATGGAAGCTTCTCTAAATGAATCTAAGCAAGAATGTAACTTAAACAATTCAAAAGTGAAACACACAATGCTTAAGGAAATCAATTAACATACTTAACTACCCAAATAGGTTAGATTATTTTTGTGGCCTTCTAAAGTGGGCCCTTCCTCCTTCTAACTCTAGATTTAACCCTTCCTTTTACAACACTAAATTAAAATCAAAATTGATCACTCATATTAATAAAAATTATAGCAACAAATTATTGCATGAAGTTACAATAACAATTGCTTAATATAATGTACCTCTGACAATCTCTATTCAACATATACTATCTTCTATATATCTCAACTCTACTAATACATATTCATATACCATATAAGAGATTGTTTTATTCAAAATTATATATATATATATATATATATATATATATATAAGATACATTCAAATTGGGATAACCAAAATTAGTTCCTTTTGCTGAAGATATCCTTCATGTGAATCTTACAACTTTGTTATAGGACAAAAAAGGTTGTTTCATTCTTAAAACACTTTCTTATTGAGCTCTATAGAGGTTAGAGTCATTTATATGGGTCAGTTAAAAGAGAATCAAAATTTGTTTATCCATAGCTTTGGTCATGTAGTGGTTGCATGATGGTCTATGTAATCAGATTCCTTTGCTACAAGATGCTTCATATTATATACCTATTTCTCCAAAACATCTTCAGAACATATTTACAGAAAATTCATCCTAAAATAATAGACAATCATTATATATTTAAGTCTAACACATAATTTCAACTATTTAAAAGTGTTTGAAAACATAATGCTAGATGGATTATGCAGAAGGAAAATTATATGAAAAAGTGTTTAAAAGAATGGTGATCAAGTAGGATGAGAAAAATAGATGGATAAAATAACAAGACATTTATAGGGCTCATCATAGCCCATAATAAGGTTGTTAGATAAAAGTACATAATGGTTAAGGAGGTCCTTAGAAGGAGGAATTGAAGTACATTGGAATTTTTGTTGATAAGAAGGAGGAGGTTTAGAACAAGGTGGTAAATCATGGCGAGATGATGAACTAGTTAGTGTAAGTTGATTAGAAGAATAAATTTTGGTAGAGGCTTGATTACCATTAGTATTGGAAGATGATGGAAGAGTGGTAGAAATATAATGGGATGTGTTATCTAAAGGAGAACCATAAATTGCATCATCAAAAGTGATAAGATCTTCTTGCCCTAACTTATTTAAATGAGTTAGAGAATAATCTTGGATAACATGATATGTCTTATGTGAAGGAGCGTAGATAGGTTGAGAATGAATAAAATCCACCACCCTTCACATATTAGTCATGCTAACCACATTTTCTTTAGAATTTGGTTCAACAAGACTATTATTCGAATAAGGGGTGGGCTTGCCCTAAGTTCCTTGATTTCTTTGATGATTAGGTAGAGTATATTTGTAGATAGCCAAATGAGAATTTACTTGATTTAAGGCTTGAGTTTTTTCATTTTATTTATAGTCCTTGAAATCAATAGAATAGGCTTGTTGATGCTTATGGATAATGAAATCATGATCAAAATTAGCTCCAATAAGAAAATTTGTAACTAAATTATGAAGTTGTCTATAAGTCTCAAGAGAATGACCCCAACTAGCATGAAACCCAAAAAAAAATTTAGGATCATACTATGATTTCATATGATGAGTAGATTTAAGTTATTGTGAAGAAGGCCTGGTAGATGTTTAAGCAATTCAATTGAGGATAAAAGTTTATAAATGTTGATGTTATTGGGTGAAGAAAAATAAGGATTAGTAAATTGTTGAAAAGGAGCTCATTTTAAAGAAGGGTTAGGAATGAAAACTTGAACATTTTAAATGTTGTCATAAGAATAGGTAACACCATCATTGGTGATATCATGATTTTTGTTCTTTAGTAATAAATGAGGACCCATAGAATGTTTGGGAGGCTTGAATTGATGCACTAGGAAATTTTATCTTTTAGCTTGGTCAATAGGCTCCTCCAAGTTATGTGGAGAGAGAGCATAGAATCAATATTATAATTTAGGAAAGAGAGCATTTGTAAAGAGATGAAAAAGGTTATCATCCACCATGTTATGTTCACATTTTTTTGACAAAGTTCTCCATCTCTTAACAAAGGCTTGGGCAGTTTCATTATATTGTTGTTTGTAATTAATTAAATGGGCCAAAGTGTTTTTAGGAAGATCATTAGTTTGTAATTCTTGCACTAAAGAATTTACTAAGTCCTCCAAACTAGAAATAGAATGAGCTCTCAGTTGATTATACCAATCCAGGGTATCACCCATTAAGGTTTTGGCTAGGAGTTTGGTAGTAGTAAAGGTGTTTAGTTTGACCCAATCCTTGTAAATATTAATGAATGTTTTGAGGTGTAGGGTAGGATTGGTTGACCCATTATAAGAAATTATAGGTGTTATACCTCCTATATCAATGTTGGCAATTTGAGTAGTAAGAGGTTAATTTTGTAGATGCTTGATGGTTGTATTGACTAAAGAAGGTTGATGAATGATATTGCCTTAAGAATATTAAAGAGGAAGAGGGAGAAATTTTTGGTTATGTGTGTCTTAATCCATTGGTTATGAATGAGATTAAATGTTAAGAAGGTGGTTTTTCATTCTCATCATTTGATTTGTATTATGAGTTTGAAAGGTATTCATTTGATTGAGAGTTTGAAATAAAATTTTGTGTGTTTGATTAACATTATAATCATTATAATTTTTATTTATGTTTATATTAGTGGCTTGGGTACCACTGTTAGTGTTGATATGAGTTTAATAAAAACTATGAGAATTCAAGGCACTAGTGGCAAAATTTTCTTGTGAAGCAAAAGATGAACTAGTGGATGGTTAAGAAGAAGAAGCAAGATTGCCTTGGGTAGTAACAAATAAAATATTGAAAGTATTAAGGATATTGGATCTTATGAGAGGCCCACTAGATGTAGAACCTGATATGTTAGTTGAGATATTAAGCATGGAGGTAGAAGAAGTTAGAGACAAAGAGGTCATGGCATAAGAAGGAATTGAAATTAAAGGAAAAGGTTCAGAACCAAAGAAAGTGGTACCTCTAAATCCTATTGAGAATGAGAGAGTAGGTGAATAAGGTTCTTCGATTTGACCACTAATCATGAGGTTATAAATGGTAGAAGGATCCTTTCCTTGATGTTGAGGAAATTTGGAAATAAAGAAAAGTATTTCAAGAGTATAATCTAACTTAGGTTGATCCTATAATAAAAGAGGATAATTATGATGAAAAGAGGTATTTAGACAAGTCCCATAGTTCATTGTGTGAGAGGCAATATGAATATTACTAGCATCTAAAAGAAAAACCTTACTCTGGCTATGGGAGACCTTACTAGGATTGGTTAAGCTCATCATGTTTATTGATTATGAATCAGTGTCATCACCAAATATAAATCCATGATGAAGGAGAAATAAGAGATATTAGAAATCAAATGTCAAAATATGTGACTAAAAATAGTATAGGGTTGACTCGATTGACCTAGTACAAAATCAGGGACTGTAAAACTATATAAGGTTAATTGGGTCAATCTAGTATATTGTACAAAATGTATAAAAAGAACTGGGTTGATCTATTAAAGAGAAAAAGGAACTTAATAATCCTATAAAAATATTAAGAAAATGAAATAAAATAACTTAGTAAGTAATGAAAATAATTAAGTACCAAAAGGAAACATACAAACAATTGAATTAATGCTAGCCAATCCAATTGGAACACACAAAACAAAATATTACACTAATGTTGACTAATGCAAGTTTTTGTACATATAATTAAAAAAAGAGAAATAAAATAACTTGAAAATTAAAGATAACTAAATGGTCAAATTGATTGTTTATTATATTATTAATAATTTTTTAATGTGATAGGAAGTTGGCTATAAACAAGGTACTAAATAGTAATCTAAGGATGGTTTTAGGTAGTTTAGGTTGAAAAAGACTGTAGTGGGAACAATACAAGATTGGCATCGGATCCTACCCCATCACTTCACACATTATGGTAATAATTTTATCATGTGCTTAGCTAGAATATACCATTAATCATGCTTTATACTTGACCAGAGCATTAAGTCAGCTTCGCCCTTGGTGATGAAATCCATGTAGGTTAGCCTAGGGTAGATAAATGTTAAAGTGCATGTTTCTGTTATGTGATTTGGCCATGTGTGCATAAAATATAAATAATGAAACTAAGTTATTAATTGAAAATACCCTAATTAAACTATGTGAACTATTTTAAACATACAAACAATAAGAAAAGAAAGTTTGAGCTAATTACTAATAGATATGAGGTTAATTCTAACTTTGAAACAAGGTATAGTGTGAAAAATATATGTGAAATATATCGAATATAATTGATAAGGTCAAACTTATACAATGAAATAAAGGTCTAAAAATTAACTAGGTCAGTAGTGTCAATTCAGTTATTTCAGATAACACACAAAAAACATAACTGGGTCGGTAGTGTCAATCTAGTTGACTATGAAAGGGCAATTTTGAAGACTAAAAATTGTAAAAAAAAGTATAGAAAAGAAAGAAATAGATAATTACAAAGAAACCTTGGTGGATTAGAGATGTACTGAAGAAGATTGTTGGTCTAAAACCTGGAAGTTTCAATCAAGCTATATAATAACCTACTAAAAAGTGCTAAAACTATAAGTAGTCAATTGGGTCAACCTAGTAGGTTAATTTGGATGTCTAAAAGGCTAAAAACCTATACTAGGTTGACTAGGTTGATCTAGTTGCCTATTTCTAGAATCTATGCATAGAGATAAAAATTTGGTTCGATAGAATTGATCTAGAATGTCAACATATATGATCAAAATGATAATCAAAATAAATGAAATAAATAAAGATAAAAGTGAACAAATCCTACAAGGGTTAGTTCATGTTAGGTCACCATAATGTATACAATCAGAAATGTGTCATGTCTATGAATTAATCCTAGATTAGATAAGATAGATGACACCTATACTTCTGATTGGGGATACACTTGTTAAGCAGGAGCATGACCAATATGGGGATCCACTAGACCCAATTAGGGGGTCACATGTGTCACTTGTCACAACATATCATCATAGAAAGGGTTCCAAAGCATACAATCTAACATAATCACACAATAACCCTAATGGATTCCTAAGGTTATAAAAGTTCACTCTATTATAATAACAAGAAATCAAAATCTAATCTAGTGCTCAACAAATCTTATGGCACAAATTGGGGGTTTGAAATAATAAAACAAAAAACTAAACATGTATTAGAAGACATATACTCATGTTAATATATAAAAAATCCTCATACATGGAGATAAGAATACAAATGCATTATCTATCTACTCTTACAAAGGAGAAAGAAAGTTAGGAATACCTTTGAAGGTGAACCCATTGAGCCTTAATCTCTCCCTTAGCCAAAGTGCTTCACAAGAAATTGTTGTGATATATAAGGATAATCAAGATAAATAATCTCTAGGCTACACAACCTATCTAATCATTAGAAAGACTTATTTGCAAGACAAGATACATATTTCCAAAGAAATTATGGAACTCTAAGCTTTATTTCTCAAGTATAAGAGTCAATAAGAAGATGTTCACTTGCACTTCTTCACTAATAATTCTTCTCTTATGAAATGGTGGGAAATGACCTTTATATATATATATATATATATATATATATATATATATATATATACACACACACACACACACACACACACATATATATATATATACATACATATATACATATATATAAATATATATATACATACATATATACATATATATACATATATATATATACATACATATACATACATGTGTGTGTGTGTGTGTGTGTGTGTGTGTGTATGTATGTATATGTGTGTGTGTGTGTGTGTATATATATATATGTATGTATATATGTATATATGTATATATATATATGTATATATGTATGTATGTATATATATATATGTGTGTGTGTGTGTGTGTATATATGTATATATGTATGTATGTATGTATGTATATATATGTATATATATGTATATATATATATATATATATATATATACATATATATATGTATACATATACATACATATATATATACATATGTATACATATAGATATAGATATATATATATATATGTATATATATATATATATATGTATGTATATATATATGTGTATATATGTATATATATATATGTATGTATGTATGTATGTATATATATATATGTATATGTATATGTATATGTATATGTATATGTATTTGTATGTATATATATATATATATATATATATATATATATATATATATATCCTTCTATGAATATAAGCTATATAGGGTCGACCCAGTTGACCCAGTGTATTTTTGATGACAATTTACTAAGTTTGTATTAGGTCAACCAAAAGGCTAACAAACCAAAAAGTAAATAATACCCCTAAACTATACAAGGTTAACCTAGTCGACCCAATACAATAAATAGTCAAAAAGGATTTTTAGACAAGAAAATGAGGAATGGAAGGAAGAAAAGACTAGAGGAGGTAGGACTAAGAAGAACAAGCTTAAGGTAAATGGTTTTAGGAGACAAGTATGTAGATGACAAGTGAAAAAAGGAACAACAATCTTATGAAGCATCGATGGTCTACCCACCCCTTTCTTAGTGCATCCCTTAAGGCATGCACTCAGAGAGATTGAGACTCAATAGGTTCTTATAAGATACAAAGTGTTAGTAATCAATAAAATTTTGAAAATATTGTGTATGCAAAAGGCTCTCTCTTATTGTTCTAGCTTGGATAGGAAAGATGAACCTAAAGCATTATTGTAGTTGAAAGAAATCATCCATTTGGCTGTGAGCTCTTCTAGATCTGGTGAAAGGTCAATTGGCTAGATTGAAATGCCTAAGATTTTTCAAGTATTTGTTTCAAGATTAATTCAATTTTATAAGCAAAGACTTGAGAATAAATTATTTTTCATGTAATGACTTAAAATATACAAAGTGTTTACTTGACATGTAAGATGCAAGGAAAGCAAAGCGATTATTTATGACAAGTAAAGTGATTCAAGTAAAGAAAAGTAATTACTTGGAAAGTAAAGTTATCTTTAGAAAAACACATTTAAAATCATAATCATTCCTTAGATTTTTCATATATATTCTTACAATATAGTTTGGAAAACATGCAAATTTTGGAAAACATGCAAATTTTGGAAAACTAAAAATTAATTGTGCCTATCTCGAATTGTATGAGTAATCTAATTTTAGTTTTGGGAGTTAAGTTCATAGTTCCCTAGTGGAGCCACAACAAACTATTGGTTAAATATTTTATAGACTTATCAAAGTACCTATAAAATCATGAGATTAAATCCCCTTCATTTAACAGTGAAGCTCCTATATGCTAATGTCTATTTACTTCCAACTATTCACAATTTATTCACAGGATATGCACACGTCATCTTAATTTGGGGTATTACTTTACTCATAGAGTTCATGAACCATAACAAAGTGATTTTGTATCAATTAAGTAGTTGAATCAGATAATATGTAATGAAGTTTTAGGAAATAGAGAATCAAAAGACTATAATATGTGAGAAGAAAGAAGTTGAACTTCACAATAAGTAGTTTTATAGAGCTTATTAAATCCTCACAAGTAAATAAACATTCAAGAGATGATAATCCTTTTAGTAAATGATTAAGAAAGACTAGAATTCATATTCATATGTATATATAACACAAATTTTACCATTTTAATCTTCAAAAATTCACCAAATGCTCTCTTTATATGCAAAGTTCCATAGAAATCAACTTCCTTCTTTATCACTTTGAATCAATTTCATACAAAAGAAAAACTAAAAAATCTAAACACAATTTTTTATATTTCTTAAACTCTCTTGATTCAGTTACAATTACTTTCCAAAAATTACCATCATTTGGCATGTAGGCTTTCACTATTATTTATACTAAATCAGATGTCAAAATCAGATAAGAGACATCTTCTTAAATTCTCATGTGTTGCACTAAAAGCTGAAAACATTGAGAAGTGTCCTTGAATTTCTATTCTATGGTATGCAATGGTTGGTGACATGTAACACTTGTCATTTTTACTATTTAAATCATAAAATAATCTCTTTACATGCAATGCAAAGTTTTCTCAAGTAATTTGTTTCTTACAAAATGACTTTAATTAATGGAGTCTGGCCTAGTTACTTAGGTCTTAAATCTTACAAAGTAACATAGTTTTACAAGTAACTTCACTAAATGACATTACTTACAAAGTAATTACTTATAAAAAAGTTACTTCAAACATACTTTTTGAAAAAAATGGAAGAATAAAGATGTTTTCAAGAGTATGAAAAATAAAAGTCATTCCAAGTTGTGGACTTTAGATCTACACTTTTCTCTGTATTTAATATGTTGGTACATCATGAACTATATTGCTGCATCATCTGATTTGGCAAGTGATTGTCTTTCTATTTGATATCTCAACAATTCTCCTTCCATTTACTTGTAATAAGATTTCACTCTCTCAAGTCTTGGTTCAAACATCTTGATTTTGTGTTGACTCTTGATTAACTCTTTTATAGATTTTTCTATGAAAGGAGTTGTGACCATTTCAATTAATTACTTGAATTATTGACGTAACTATTCAGGTGTCCTTGGAGTTTCTTAAGACCAAATATTAGTGAGACCAAAGATGCAATCCTATAGATCCACTTTCTCATTGTGAGCATCTTGTTTTAAAGTCTTAATCTCTTCAAGCATTTCCCCAAGAATACACATGCAAAAAAGATATGAGGTGTTTCTCTTATTTTTATTTCTTTATTAACCCTTCTAGAACAATATTTTATTTGATTAAAATTTTCTCACTCAAAGTGTTTATTGTTTTAAGACTTTCTTGCTACAACTTATAAATTCCATTTTCATTTTCTATCTCCTTCATACTTTTTCTATCTATGCCAATTTATTTTCAATGTTAGCTAGAGTACCTAGAACCTCAAGAAACCATTTATGAGTAATTTGTAACATATTTTCTATCTCTTTATCAATGGCTTTGGCATTGTCCCCAGTTTCCTCTACTTATGTTATTATTTCATGATCAAATGTACCTCCTAAAATTAATGATTGTTTTGGAGTAGATCTTGCTACCTTGGAAATTATTTCACACAACTTTGTAATTTGCTCCTTCAATTTACCTTTGTCATCTTTCTCTTCATCAAGATTATGGAATAGAGTATTGATCAAGGTCTGAGTATCTTGTTTTAAACCCTCTATATTAACTTCTCCAAGGGGTACCTTTGTGACCACTAAGTCTTATTCAGTGACTTCATATTTACCTTTACCTTGAGGAGGAATGGATACCTCTACAAACTTCTACCTCGAAGGTTCAATTATTATCTTGGAAGTCACTTTCACACTTTTGGGATTATTTATTTTTTGATCAAGACTCTTTAGCAATTACAAATCAATCTTCTCCAAAATTATTACTTCTCTAGTCTCACGAACTATTTGAAAAGTTAACCATGATGATAAGTCCATGTTTGTTGAAGTAGCTAAATGTAATACCATTTTTTATTGATTGTTTATTAATACTAGTTCCTAGGAAGGATCTTCTTATGCATTTGAAACACCTTATACTACATTAGAAACTACTTGCTCATCTTTTTCTTTCTCTGCCTCTTTCTCAGCTTCTTTCTCTTTTTCTTTCTTCACCTCCTTTTCCTTATCCTTTTCCTTTTCCTTGTCTTCCTCTACCTCTACTTCTTTCACTAGTTCTTTCTCTGGTTTAATTTTTTGCTTTTAATTTTCTTTTGATACCTCCTAAGATGGGGTCACTTTCTTAATATTTACATATTTTATATCCTTTTGAGTGGTGAGTTGATCATATGAAGGAGGTGGAGGTGGAGTGGTAGGTGGAAAAGATGGAGGAAGAGGAGGAGGAATAACATCAATCTCCTTTTGAATGGGTTTTTCTAGAGGCTTCATGCTATGAGATTTTGGATGTGGCATGAGTGTTCATAGATCTATGGTATGTACAATAGAAGTAGGAATGATGGGAAGAGAAGTATCTATGGAAGAGTCTAGAGTAAGTGTAGTGATATATGGTTGAATTAGTTATTTATCCTTCACCATAGAATAGGTGTCATCATCATTCTTATTCAAATTTAATTTTTTATGAAGCACTTGACTACTTTCTCCTTGAATTACCTTCCTCTTCTAACTTATCTGAGTAGTTTTAGTTATTAACTCCATGCAATATCTTTTATTGAGGATCCATGTGGAAGTCATGGCAAGTACCATAGAAGTTTTTTCAGCAATAATTTTAACTTGATCTTTACAAAAAAATAATCCCTAGAAGTGGAGCATTATCCCATCCTATTGTATTCTAGGAATCACTAATTATATTTCCATCATCTTCCATATCCTCTAGAATTATTGCTAGATACCAAAATCATGAATCTCCTCAATAGTCAATCTACTATTATCTCTTTTTCTTACATCAAATTCATCCATACAATCAATCCAAAAGTCTTCAAGTGTAGGAATATGCATATACTCAAGAAAAGCTATATTTTGAGCTATGTCTTTGTAATAAAAATTTGATATAGCTTCAAATTGGTTTTGATTGTAGTTGTAGTACATCTCTATTTTCACATTGTTTACTTTTTAGATGCTTGTACAATTATAGTTAACAATAACAATGGGGAAACTGACTGAGGAATAATGAATCTTTAACTATAGGTCATGTCATTCTACTAGCTACCTACACAACTCCATAAAAATCTATTTTTTTGGTATACATTGGTAATTTTACTGGTGTGACTTAGAAGTCACCAACTATTATGTATGTCAAATTGAGATATTTAATTAATATGCATCAAAAATAAGAAATTTCTCCCATGTTACATTTGAAACTCTTGTATTTCAAAGTAGTATTCAAATTACAAATGATTTCATAAAATAATCCATCATTTACCCTCTTATAATGCTTAAAGTATTATGAAAGAGCCAATTGGGGGTAATATTCATATATAAGCTCCGATGCCAATGTTCCTTTTGTAGTCAATATAGGAAAAACTCCACTTGATTTTGCTGCATTTACTAGATATGAAATCATTTTGAAATCCAAAGTTTGGAAAACATTATTGAGCTATTGGTCAATGTTGTCATGTATCATCCTTGACCACTCAATCATTTTAGTACTCCTATTGACATCAATGGCCCTAATATATTCATACATAAAGGTTGAAAAGAACCTAGCATTCTTCTCTTCATTTACTTTACATAACAACTGAGTGATGTCATCAACTTCTTAGATGAAGTCAGACCTTATTATCAATTTTGGAAACCTTGAGGGATTCTTAAATTTATTCAAATAATTAGTGTTCATTACCTTGATGCACTTTGAAGTTTGTCTTTCCCAAAGATTCTTAGTTTTCTTCATTGATAAATCTATAACTTTAGATCTTACTAGGATCTTTAAATAGTAGTCAAAGTATTGAACATCAAGACTAATTATTACATTGCCTAAAGTATCTTTCACTATTATAGTGAGCGAGTCATAATACTTTATACATTCTAGGACAAATTCAAGTAGTTGTGCAAAACTTAGGAAATCATTAGCTTGTAGGATTCCACTATTGGTCATTGCTTGCATGAGTGGAGTCTTGATGATATATCTAGATACTTCCAATAAATTAGTCATGGACACATGCCCTATATTTGTGTCACTAATTTCTAATGCTTTGGATATAATACTAGACTCAATGGGGTACCCCTTGTACTCATACCTCATTTTTGGTCTTTACGATTTCATAACTTTCTTTGCTTTTATCCTGCCCTTCCTACTTGGCCCTAGTATTATCTCTAGTGCTAACTCAAGAACTTATTCAATCAGAGTTACTATTTCTTATAGTTTTACTTTAGTTGTTTCTTCCTCTAACCCTAACATTTGTTGTGATTGATTCTTGAATGACTTGGTGAATGCTCTTGAGAACTTAGTAATTGCTCATTTTGATTTGTAAATGTTTGAAAAACTGAGTTAGGTTATTATCATAAGTATCACATTAGCAAGCTTCATGTTATAAGGTACTTTCAACAAGTGATAATATTTGAAAAGTAATAACCTTCCCAGTTGCACTAAAATAAAAAATAGTAATATTTTTTAAACTTAAAAACTTACTTCCTCAACAAGTACTCTATTTACAATTATAGAACCATAATTTCTATATATAATAGATAAACATCAAGTTTTCAACTTTAATTTCCAATGCAAGATAGAGGGTTACAATTTATGAAAGGAAATACATGATGACATAGCTATGACTAGTCTCACTATATAGCAATAGTTGTCTAATTAAATAATATTACAATTACAATTTCAATAGGCAATTAGCCTTATAAAAGATAACTAACTCTATGGAACTCGAGTTGTAAAAACTCATGTATCTTTGATAACCTTAAGTGTTGTCTCTAGTAATTTAATTTAGTAAGGAG